>OZ004670.1:8999607-9599607 GCA_963924505.1 Agonopterix alstromeriana
GAACGTCCCAAACTTAGTCGTCACGATATCGAGTGAGCGCCGGCGCCCGCTTCAATAAAATAAAAGTTTACTGAGTGTATACTTGTTTTTTTGCCAAGTTCTAAGCTTTATAAGTTACAAAATTATGTTCTAACTTTATTACGCTTCGCCTTTTTGTCTGCTTTTAGATGAACACGTGTTTACTTTGGAAGTATGCGATTAAGAAATCTTGAAGTTATATCAAAGTAAATTTTAATATGATGAAACCTGTTAAGTTTAATTAGATCAAAACACAAAAGTAGGCATGCGTAAAACCTCATCGTTGTTCCTGCCTGAATAAATTAATATCCTTTCAAGAAGTTACCATTTCCGTTAATATTAAAATAAACTCGAAGTCCCGGTATTATTTAGATACTTACCAGAAATTAATTGCACTTGACATTTCAACGTAACAATACGACCGTCTATACACGGTGTACATACTTTATGGGGTGTTTCAGACCATCGAATTAAACAACTTTCACTATATTTGCGATTTAAATATTGGCCCCATAGTGTTTGATGGTCTGTAACACCCTCAAAATATATAACGCACTAGCAGCCCGTCCCGGCTTCGCACGGGGTAGACAATTGTCTATTTTACCAAGGATCCCTAATTTTTTTCAAAATGAAATGTAGCCTATGTCAAATTGGAAGAATGTAGCATTCTATTGGTGAAAGAATTTTTAAATCGGCCCAGTACTTTTTGAGCCTATTCATTACAAACATACAAAAATAGGTACAAATCTTTCCTCTTTATAATATTAGTGTAGAAGTGTAGATATAAGTTTTCACACTGGACAGAGTTTCGGTATTAGTGAAACGTGGATGTTCTATGGTTTCAGAATATCTCTGACTATCTATACTCGGGGAACATAGTCGTGAGAATATGCAATGCTATGCTATATAAGTTTTCACCCTGTATACACCCTATTACGCGGACGTGGGGGTGTACTTTTGGACTACATTGCTTCTGCAATAAGTCGTTTTAATTGAATCTTACTTGTACGTGACAGTGGGAAGGTCTTATAATAATGTCATAAGGCAAAAAAATTCCATGGTCTGAATCACAGAACAGAGAGTCCGGCTTCGCCTTAATAGAAGTAGCATTTTGGAGTGCGATTTTAAAACTCATACGTTGAACTCAGCAGTTGAAAATGTCAAAATTACTAAGGAGATATGCATCTTTCTACCTAAAGGTAATTTTAACATTTTCAACGTATGAGTTTCAAAAATCGTACTCCAGGTGCAGCCCGCGTCCCACTGACATGGCTATGTAGCCTTATATTCTCATACATTTCGTTCGACAAAAGGTAATTATAGTCACTATGACACTTTAATGAAGATTCAGTCATAAGCCTTATGAAGATAAAGTTTATTTTAATTGGATTAGTTTTTTGATTTTTGGTCACTCTCGTTTTCGAACAAAATAGTCCTCCCCCCTAGACATAGTGACATTCTATTGGCGTT
Organism: Agonopterix alstromeriana; assembly: GCA_963924505.1. Classification (NCBI taxonomy): domain Eukaryota; kingdom Metazoa; phylum Arthropoda; class Insecta; order Lepidoptera; family Depressariidae; genus Agonopterix; species Agonopterix alstromeriana. The sequence continues at coordinate 9,001,096 of OZ004670.1, forward strand.
GACGCTAGTAGAAAATGACAGAATGTATGGACTTCACATTAGCGATCGTCAAAATGTTTCTGAAAATGATCGCTAATGTCAAATCCATACATTCTGTCATTTTCTACTAGCGTCAACGCCAATAGAATGTCACTTTGTCCAGAGGGGCTCGTATTATTTCTATTGGTTCTATTTTCTGAATATTTCATTTACTTCCGTTTTTTCATAACATGTTAAACTATCAAGATACAAGATACCGAACTTTTGCCTTCATAATTTTTATTACCTACGCGTAAAATTTACAAACAACTCAAATTGTGTGGAAGAGAGCCAGTGAAATTCTGATCTGATTCATGTTTTATTGTCCCGGACTTTTACACGGGATTCCAGCTATCCTAGGTACCTACTGTTAATCCAGCTTTGGAAGGATGCTGTTATAATAATTGTGTAGGTAGCTAAAGCTTTAAAGCTCCTTGTTATTTGACAGTTCAAGGAAGTGTAACATTTTAAAGTAGGTATTTACTGTTAATTAAGGTCGGGTGCTTTTTCCACCTTCTCTTCTCAAGTTTTATGACTGAATCTTCGTACAAATTTCATGTACTTATGAGTATAACGACCTGTCAGTGACATGCGGGCTGCAGGTCATTTTGCGTTCTGTCTATCAAAATAATAGGTCATTTTGAGAATACGTCATTATGCGTTTAAGAAAATTATTGTTTTTAGGGCATTATGCGTCGAGAGCGCACCTGCATGCTACTTTCATTAAGGCGAAGGGGTTCTTTTTTCTGTGGGTCACACAGAGTATAGCCGGTGGACACGCGCGGACCGCGCGGTGTCTGTGCGGGACACCGCGCACACGCGCGGTGTTTGTGCGGGAAACCGCGCGTGTCCACTAGTGGAGATCCGACTAAATAGTCTTGGACTATTTAAAATCGCTTTGAAGTAAATTATTGCTACGCTCTATTCGTCCAATTTTAGAGTTTTATCCAATTTTACCTAACTCCATCGACGGAGCAAATAAAAGCTACAGTTGTTAAAAATTTTTGCTTCCAGCATTAAAAAGAGAATTTAATTGAAAAAAGTTGTTTAACCACCTTGAAAAATCTAGTTTGGAATTTAACTCGGATGTCGCAGTAAATAAAAAACACGGAAGTAGTAAAATACTCTTGCCGGCTGCTGTGGATTTTACTACAATAATTAATTATGCTTGCTATAGGAGCTTGACTTGAGGGAGTGGGATAGTTTTCCTTTGTACTTTTCGCTACTACGTCTACCCACAAGAATGCGTGTCTATCTTGAATTTATTGGGCAATTTTTTTTATTATGGAACCAAGGTTCGAGTCCCAAACACCCCGGTTATAGTACATATCGATATCTACGTTCTAAACATATTACAATTTCAAGACGTATGTCCAACCAAGTATATTTTTGAACTGTACGCCATGTCGTAATTTATGTTGTTATTGTAATTTTTCTTAGTGTGGTGAATCTATTTATTGTTTGGTACCTATTCTGTGTGGCAATCAAGTGTTTTTTTTTCCCTGATAGTAAAAACAGTGAGCTTACAATAGTAACGTATAATATCATTGGTAAAAAATGTGTCTGGAATAAACAAAAATTAAAACGTGTTAAGTTACTATACATCTTAAGCATTTGCATCGTGCAGTTGGTCTTCCATAAACAATAAAATTAAAATTGTTGACAGGGTTTTTATTTACTTTATTCGTTGTTTTTTTACCTATGTTAATATGTAACTCACAACAACTAATTTAGCATAAATTAAACACTAATTCCATTCATAAATGTATTCATTATCATTATCATCATCCAACTACTGCAGGGCACGTAGGACCTCTGACGATTCGGGTGAGAGAGAGAGCGGTCTATCGCCATGCAAAACCAGTGCAGTTTGGCATTCGCAGCTCAAAGCAACTTGCATTTATGGCTCAAGTCTAAAGTACTGTATTTTACTGAGATCTGAGACTGAGATAGGATTTAGGAGTTGCACCGATTACCCCTCTGTTTTGTAGTACTAGTTGTCTATTCTACTTCTTACTAATCTCATAATAAACTTATCGCATGACAGTAGTAATCATCATCAGCCTATACAGGGTGTAGGGAAAAGTATAATTAAGCTTTAAATCATATAATTATACTCTACCCATAAAACTGAAACACTTATGTGACTAAACTTGTCAGAACAAAAAAATATCAGTTGCCTCATACATTTGAGACGTGTAGTTATTGCAGTTTAATATGAAACCACAATTTTTTTTATGCGCTGACATGTTTGCTCCTATAGTAAAAGTTGTTCAGTTTGATGGGTAGAGTATGTGGTTTAAAGGTTTATGATACTTTTCCTTACACCATGTATACTTCCTACTGCAGGGCATAGGCCTACCCTTAGGGAGGGTGTATGGGTGTTAGTCCACCACGCTTGTCCAATGCGGATTGGTAGACTTCACATACGCACCGGAATATCTTCTTCAGGCAGCGTATGCAGGTTTCCTCAAGATGTTTTCCTTTACCGTTTGAGAGCAGTCGGTATTCAGAAGCGGCGGAAGATGAGGGTGGCGTGGGCGACCGCCCAGCTTTCTTCAAATTCATAAAAAATATTTAGCTTAGACCATTAAAATGAACAGTTCTGGCCACATGCGAATAATATAATTTCTGGCTCGCTTCGCTCGCTGTAGTATAATTATTGCAATGCATTTATGCACCATGTTTAAGTCCCATGTTAAACAAGTCCTTTGTAAAAAATTAAATGACCCAAAATGTCTGGTCTTGACAATGTTACACTTTGTAATTTAATATTGGATTTTTGTACTTGTAATTTGCATATTTTGTTTTGTTTAAATGAAGTGTGTTGTAGAGTGTGGCCGCATCTTCTCTAGAACGGAACACCTTCCGATTCGGGGTGGTACTCGTAGATTCAAAAACATGACGTCATAAAGTTATGTATGTGATATTATTTAGAATAAACGATTTTGACTTTGTCTTTGACTATCTGAATTCTGAGCACTGAAAAAATTTTGCTGAAAAGTTTCGAGCCCGCTTCGTTTGCTGTAAATTTATGTTTCACACAGAAATCCACAGATCTATGTTAATAAACGGTTTTATTTAGCTTCACCTCTGTATGTTAATATTTGTTTATTTACGTATGATACAAAATGCTTGATTTCGAGCTCTCAGTTTTTTAATGCTACCTGCATAAAATGTGGCCTGCAATCAGAAGTACTCCAGCCATGCGGCTTCGCAAACCACATCATGTCCACATAACATTTTGGCCGCCTCTGTCGGTATTACACATAAGTAAAAACTCATTGGTACCTACATCGCACGAATTCGAACCCGGACACTCACGATTGAGTGTCCATACCTTTCCGTAACGGGCTACAGACGCTCTCAGTAGTAGGTAATGATAAATAAAATCTCCGAAACCTAAACCTTTCGTACAGTTAACAGCCTATTCAAATTACCTGCGACAAATAAATTTGTTTAAGCAGACGTCAGTTCGGTGACTTTGTATTTCGCTCGTTTGTAATGTAAATTTACCTTTCCTTCGTCCGAGCGCCGGCTGCGCCCCAAAATGGAGCATAATGGTCCTAGCACTGACCGTCACGGTGACGAGTCGCTATTACCTTGTAATTAGTACCTCCGGGCTTTCGTATTCCATTGGCGTTATTCACTTTTGTGTGCTACAAAGAGTAAACGTTTTGATTTGGGCCTTTTTTTGTTACGTGTGTACATAACATTAGGGGAACAGCTGGTTTTTTCTGTACGATCGTGCTGGGCTGGGTATTTCAGAAAACGCTGAAAATTTATAATTATATGGTCCTCCTTAATATGCAGACGGTTTTTTAAGAGGATGATCAGACCATCAAACTGAACCACTTTCTCTATGCGACCAACATCAAAATCGCGATAAAAATCAGTTGCTACAAAAATGCAAATCTACTCGATCTAAATTGTATGGGACATCTGACATGTTTTTTCACAATTTCGATGGTGGTTCCATTGAGAAAGTTGTTCAGTTTGATAGTCTGATCATTGTCTTGAAAAACCGTCTGTATGGAAAGAACCTGTATGGAAATGTTATTAATATTTAAGGTTATTATGGTTAAAGCCAAACTGAAAAAAAAACTACTACTACCAGTTATAAATAAGTTAAGAGTACAAAAGAAACACTTCACTCATATTTCGCAACCGAACTCTACCGCTTAAAATAGCGTCCTTACAAAGAAAATGTTCAAAATGTCGTCGTTAAAAAAGCACTAGTCTGAGCTAGTGAGTACCAGGAACTCATTACCGAACTCCTTGAGGTACTATTTTGGGTGAATAGGGAGGCGGTGCGGGAAGATAGCGCGCGCTTATGAGCGATATCGCGACAAACGAAGTGCCTCGGCCCCCGCCCCGCGCCCGCTCCGCTTTCCGTCCGTCGGGATTGAAGTGAGCTCCCGCTGCTGCATAAAAACCTTCTCGCCACCTTTGAGAGCCTAGTACTGTAATTATGATATTATACGTTTCGAGTTATTATGTACTATCTAGCTCGATTCAGTTTTTAATTGAACATGTTATTCGAACTTGTTGGTACGTAATACGAATACAATACTTTTTAGACATCCTGGAGGATCTTATTAATTTTGGGAATATTGTTTTTTTTTAAAGGAAACACCCTAATAATATTTAAAGGGGTTGATTAGACCATCAAATTGAGCAACTTTCCCTAAAGAGACAACTCTCTCATCTGCTGTCCCATACATTTTGAGATTCGGTAGGTACCTACTGCAGTTTTTAATGAAACAGCTGGCATTTTTGCCCGATTTCGAAGTTGGCTGGTTGGTTGGAATAGTGAAAGTTGTTCAGTTTGATAATCTAAACCACCCCTTTAAATATTATTTGGGTGTTTTGTTACACCCTGTAATTAGGAAGTTTGAATCTTCATCGCAAGTAGATATTCTACTAGCATGCAAAAGCAAAACTAAACAGGACAAATCGACTCAAAACAACATTACAAAAAATCCCCAGTACAAGTATTGCGGACGAAAGTAACCCACTCAATTTAATTTTAGAGAAAAGGGATATTCAAAATGGCAGTCCGTGGCTCCGTGGGTTTGCGGTCTGGAGAAAATAGAGCGAGCAACAAATTGCAACCCGACTAAGATAAAAAGGGCCCGTCATTTTGTTAAACGACTACAGTCCGACCGAGTGCAAATAACCCCAGCGGGCTCTGCATCAATACCAGTAACTAGCCGGAGAGAAATAGAATGCTAACTAGAAACTCATTTATTGCAACCCAAAGTTAATTGGGTTGCTATTCCCTTTGTACTTTTTTATATTGACTCAACATAGGACTATTAATTTGTTGTTAAGTATCTCGAAAATAAATCTAGTTTCTTTGATTGAATATTGCCTAAAAAGTATAAAAATTGTCCTTCTTGTTATGCTGACGGTTTTACTGAACAACTTTCTCAATGGTACCAAATCGGAAAAAAATATCTGGTGTTCCATACTAAACTGCAAACCTACTCTACCCAAATGCATGGCACAGCAAATTTTTTTTTCGCGGTTTCGATATTAGACCCATAGAACAGTTGTACTATAATTATGACGATCTGACCATCTCCTGAAAAAACTGTCAGTATATTAAGAAAGACCCTAGGTACTCGTATATTGTATTAATCTTGTACATAGGGTGGGGGAAATTCTTTCGACTCGAAAATTTGTCAGTTGTTATTTTGTTGATTGTGAATTCACTGTACCATGAAGAACTCTCGCTATGAAAAGGTTTAATTCGTAGAATTTCAACCAGTTAATTTGCTTTTACCGCTCTAACTGAAAACGATTGGGTAATAGGTATCTGGGGTGAAAGTTCCCAGGGGCAGAATATAAACTGCAGTGTTATTGATTCAAATAGCCCAGCGATAATCATTTAAGTTCACCACTGGAAATGACTGTAAAATCGTTGAAATATTTTCATTGAAACAATACAGGGTGTAAGGAAAAGTATCATCAACTTTTAAACCATATACTCTACCCATCAAACTGAACAACTTTTACTATAGAAGCACTCCTGTCAGAACAAAAAAAAATCTCGTAAATTTTAGTCGAATATGTATTGCAGTGTAGTATGAACAGCTGATTATTTTTGCGCTGACAGGTATGCTCCCATAGTAAAAGTTGTTCAGTTTGATGGGTAGAGTATGTGGTTTAAACAAGACAAGATGACAGTGACACTAAACAATGCATGTACCATAAAATAATGTATACCTATGCATCACAAATAAATTAATTTTGTATTTGTTTAAAGATTAATGATACTTTTCCATACACCCTGCATACTTTTCTTCGTTTTTGAGAGTATACAAGGTACATACCTGTTTAAGTACTACCGCATTTAATTTAACACCCTGCATAGTTTGTGAAGAGTTTCCGGCCGCATCTTTTCTGCAACAACAACCTTTAAGTGAGGTGAAGAAAGGTGAGGTCCTTTAAGTTCCTATCTTATATACTTATAAATCAGTTCAGTAACTACCGACTGACTGACACACAACACATAACCTACACCGCTGAAGATAGAAACATGAAATTTGGAACACATAATATTCTTAAGAGCATGCAGGAGTGCACTGAGAGTAGATTTTTCGAAAATCAACCTCTAAAGGGGTACAACGGGATATTCATGTTTTCCAAAATCCACGCGGATGAAGTCGCGTTTTTTAAATTATTTTGTTTTACTTTGTGTAAAGAATAATATCCGAGTTTAATATATTTTTTCTGTAAAAAAACAGAATACAATCAAGGGCATGTTAACAGTTATCGTAACACACAGCTCTTTCGCAACTGCCTGTGAGCTAGGGGCTGGATGAAAAGCTCTTTCATCGCGCGCGCTCTTTGTCTATCCCCGAATTCATGTGTAAGCTGTCACGAGGGAAGCAGGCTCTGATGCCGCTACAATAAAGTACCGTACACTGGCTGGCAACAATAAGTATACACCAGATATTATTCAACGCACACGCTGCACAAGCAGACATGAATTTTGAAAATATTTAATCGAAATATCTAGTTGTCCTCGCATTTAGTAGGGATTTCTTTCATGTACTTTGTTACGTTGTGAAATAAAGATGAATAATACTTGTAAAACACAGTTCCGTAACTAAGTCACAGATAACGCGCAACCTAAACCATTGAAGATAGATACATGAAATGCAGAATACAATACTTTACAAAGGACGTAGGGGTGCATTAAGAACATAATTTTCGAAAATCAAACCCCTTAAAGGATGCAACGGGTTGTTGAAGTTTTCCGAAATCCACGCGGAGGAAGTCGCGGGAAAAAGCTAGTTCAAGGTTTTTGACGTTTATTATACAGGTGTAAGGAAAAGTATCATACATTTTAGTCCAGAAGGCATTGCAGTTTAGTATGAATCAGCAGATTTTTTTTTGCGCTAAAAGGTTTGCTCCCATAGTAAAAGTTGTTCAGTTTAATGGGTAGAGTATATGGTTTAAAAGCTAATCACACTTTTCCTTAGACCCTGTATTGGTAATTAATGTTCTTTCAATCTAACATAGGCAATATCGCATTACAAAGTATGTTGGTGATCACTCGGATCCAATTCAAAGCCTAGAGGCGCTGTGGTAAACCGCTTAACTCTGCCGGCGCTCGCATAAACATCTGGAGTTGGTATATTAACTTTTTTTATGGAACCGTTACTAGAAGATGTTATTAGAAAAAGTAATTGTTTATTTGTGAGTTATTTTAAATGTTGAGTTGATGGGAGTTTATTTCATTAAAAATTAAAAGTTTCTAACTAGGTATCCCACGCACCGTTTCGACTTTATAATATACTGTTGACGAATCATTTGATATTCATAGCTGTCTAACTTACTTTTTAAGTCAACAAAAACAAGTGACTTCAAAACTCTGCAGACGCGGAGATGACTTACTTAGTAATTTTTAATTTAATTATTTATTATGCCTACATGTTTATTTATTCTTGTGTATATATGTTTAGTTATTCTTAAGGGGCCATAGGTTCAGACGAATATTTTCTATAAGAAACGCGATTGCTCAGCTCTCCGAAAAGTGCGTGCGTGTGCCGTATTTTCGATTAAAAAGAATTAACAAAAGTACTTTTAAAGATTTTTTTTTTATGATTTCACTAGATAAACTGATGTCGAATATTTCTTCTAAAACGAGAAAAATGTTTAAAGATACATGATAATACGTCATCTTTATAACGATTTTCTATCGAGTGAAGTAATTCTAATCGTGTATTAAATTTATGATTTCACTAGATAAACTATCCAAGAATACTGAGGTATGACTTTGGTTACGGTAAATTGTATAAATCTAGTCGAACAATGAAAAATAAACCATGCCTCCAAGGTAATTCGTCCTACTATTGCACCTTAAGAAGATTTACAACATTTATATACTAAACACATCCTTAAGTAACTCCACTATTAAAATAGATAAATCAGCAACAGAATCAGAAGATAATCAAATAACGTCAAAATGGAACTGTAATACGTCCGTTCGACCAATCGAATGTTTCACTTTGTCAATCATCTATCACAGCTTGTAAATCAGTGCCTGACTCAATACCTCGCACTGCCACTAACGGGTATTTACTTCGTGAATCGTTATGATCACTGTGTTCATCACTGCTGAAAATTTATTCCTATGCTACAACAGTTTTATACACATTTATCTAGAGCCGTGTGGTTCCGGCTTAGAATGCATCATCCTAATTCTACCCGTGGGTGTGCATGTTTTTTATGCAGTGTCCACTTGACACGCCCTTCGATCTTGGAACTGAAATTGCTAAATGTGAGCATTGCTACAACTACATTCTTAAACAGAGAGTTAGTAGTTGTAGTAATGTTTCTGACCACCCCGGAAGGGATTACGGTCGTGAGTTTATGTATGTATTTATGTATCTAGATAAGGTCATCGGAAAAAGCCGTAGCGGTTCAGTGGCGAATAACCATGCTTGTGTTGCAGGAGGCGATGGATCGATCCCCGTCCAACTCAGTCCAGGCCGACTAGTGCCAATAAGTTTTTCGGAATTTATTTACTACTAGAGTTAACCCGCGACTTCATCCGCACAAATAATATACCAGATTTTAAGTCAGATCATAAGCTGTCAATCAAAAACAGTTTCATCAAAATCGGTTCAGTAGTTTTTGTGTGATGCTGTTACAAACATACAAACAAACAAACAGACAGACAAAATTTCTAAAAAAGGTTAATTTGGAGTCCGGGATAACTAAAAACCATATCGTAATCTTTTTCATGTAAATATCTTCAATGTACAGACACACTTCTGTTCCAGTTTTATAATAGTTAAGATTTGTAACACCACTGGCTTCTCGGTAAAGGAAAGCGTGAACAAACCTGTCAGCTTCAATTTCGTTCCATGGATTGTACTCACTGTCCATTATAAGTGACGACGGGCTCACTCCCGGTCACCCTGGACTGTGTTCCGTTACTACAGGCGAAATGTGGATGTTCTGATTATTCAGAATATCTCTGACTACCTCCTCGGGGAATATAGTCGTGACCATACGCTATGCTATGCTAGGCCATTTGGGCTTATAAAAAGAACCCCAAAAATTGTTTTCTGGGCAACTTATTTTGAAAACCAGTGTATCTTTTTTCAAAGCCCGGGAAATTCGTCCTGTGTATTTACAGCCTTATAGTAGCGTCTACCGGAATGAATAGAAAAGTACGTATCGGTACAGAGACAAGAGTCGAGATACAGAGCTTTTAGGTTTAGGGAGCATTCGGGAGCAAGTTAAACTAACGTATCTGTTAGGACGTGCGAATGAAGTGCTCTCACACATACGTGAACTAAATAAGATGCTACGAGTACACTGAAAAGAGAGCAATTTGATTTATTATAGCATTCAACTAAAGTTTTATATTTTATAAGCAGATCAAATAATTGTAAACTTGGCGTGGATGTAATGTGCTCGCATCATTTTTAAAAACTACTGAACCGAATTGAACCGATTAGAAAACAAATAGGGGGGAGGTTTCAAAAAGCATGGAATTAGTTTGTATTCATAAGCTTTTATTTCATCTCAATCGATTCATTCAAATAAAGTTCGACTTTATGAGCAGGGTACGGAATTTTCATATGTCAAAGGGATTGCACGTTTATCTACTTTATCATATTATTAGTCAATATATCGATAACATCACAAACAGAACAGTATATCAAGGAATCTTCTTCTTTATAAAAAAGCTCTGGGTTTTTAACCATTTCTCTATCGTATCTTTCTTATTACGAGTACATTTTCGATATTAGATACCTAATGAATGACGTTTTAAGACATTATGTTGACATACGTCTTTAAAACAGTAATCAAAGGGTCAATCAAATAACTGCCAGTATCAATATTATAAGGACCTAAAAATTTATTTCAGATTAAATTTATCGACACAATCGGAAGTCGATAAACGTGCCATCCCTTTGACATATTGAAAGTGCTACCAAAATTCCGGGCCCTGCTTATGAGTATTTAAAGTCAGTGGTCTACGCATACGAACGAAGTCCCATGCGCCGCTAATTAATTTAATTGTTTATTTGTAATATGGAAGAATTGTTTGCGCAAGACACAGAATATTGTACTTATGGTTCCTACCAATAATTTTTACATGTATTCCGTTTAAATTGAATTCAATTGTTGTGTTATTATTAAATTGAAAAGAAAATTAACTTTGATTGTTAAGACGTGAAAATTTTATTTTAGAGTTCGTTCTAATTCTCTATTGACATAGAATTAGAATTAGAATTAGAATTAGAATTCTATGTCAATAGGAACATCTTCCTATTGACATAGAATTAGAACGAAACAAAGTTTAAAAATTAAAATATTAAAGAGTTTAAATTGACTAAAAAGGTACAACATCAACACTTTTAAAACTATATTTCATTCATTAACATTAAGGATATTACATTCATTCATTTCATTCATTTCATTCATTTCATTCATTTCATTCATTTCATTCATTTCATTCATTTCATTCATTTCATTCATTTCATTCATTTCATTCATTTCATTCATTTCATTCATTTCATTCATTTCATTCATTTCATTCATTTCATTCATTTCATTCATTTCATTCATTTCATTCATTTCATTCATTTCATTCATTTCATTCATTTCATTCATTTCATTCATTTCATTCATTTCATTCATTTCATTCATTTCATTCATTTCATTCATTTCATTCATTTCATTCATTTCATTCATTTCATTCATTTCATTCATTTCATTCATTTCATTCATTTCATTCATTTCATTCATTTCATTCATTTCATTCATTTCCAATGGAATCATTCGAATTCATTCATTCACTAGTCGAAAGTGAGCTTTTTGAGATAATTTCTCTAAGACTGAAGAATTAAAACTGGAAACTTAGCACAGTCCAGTATAAGGTTAGCCTGTTCCTAATAAACGGGTATAGCTCAAAGAAGAATTACTGTGGAATAAATCCCCAGCTGATATTACCCACTAGAAAAATGTATATTTCTAACCAAATTTCTCATAAAATCAAAAGAGCCTAGACATTCAATTGGAAATGGAACTCCCACGTAGACCAAATTTCATGTAATTAAATAAGTTTCCCACGTTCCATTGCTATGTACCTACAATCTAAATTTACATAATTTAGTACTCTCTCTCAACAATTGCTTGATATTTAAGTTAAATACTGCAAACTATGATAATTAACTGTCATCACTGCCTCCCGGTGACAGTCGCCTTAATTTATACAAGTAGTTGGAGGAACTTAGCAAGTGTAACAATGAGGTAGGTACTAGAGAATAAATGAAAATGCTCAGCTGGCGAGAAAACTCAGAATTAAGTAAAGAAAGAGCAGCCAACATGATTAATTGCTAAGAATTATTTTATACTTTTATTATTTTTACCTTTGTTAAAACTGTGAGACTTCCTTTTAACATAATTCTTTTCGAATAAAAATGTGGTTTATGATCGTCGGTAAGTGTTTCAAAAAGCGCTTTCAGCGGCCACTACATAAATGAATTTTCATGAACGGTGCACAAAAAGTTGCGAAGTTCGGAGTACGTTACAAAGTATTCCTGAAATTCAGTTCATCACTATTAGTTTGGATGTGCAGGCCCCGAATTAGCACCGCTAGCTCTGGACGATTGCCAAAAATTTAATTCCGCAAATAGGGAAATTTTCAATTTGAAAAAATTAACCCACCACATCTGTATTCATACGATACAACCCGCACTGCCCTGCTCTGGAAAGAGTGACGCTGCCTTAATAATTAAACGCGCGTGGCCCAGCATAACAAATAGCCGAGTTAATTTATGCCTTCCGATCTTATGAGTGGGACATTAAAAGATCCTCGTGGGAAAGTCCGCTGTAGTATAATTTAATTAAACGAATAAATACATAAATTGTTTTGGACCGAGTCCCGTCACCACCCTTGTGCGAATGAAGGGTGGTAAAGGAATTCCTTCACTAATTAGCCTCGTCTTCGCTCCATAACACCGCAACGTTAGATGAAACAAACTTCATTCATAGCTCCATTTAATTTTCAAGTTGACGTTTTTGCCAAACTATGTGTATGTAGGTACATACGTACATTACCCATACGTCGTGTACCACGGTAATGGTAGAGCCGAAAGCGGGTTCAGTCATCAATAATGTCATATAATGTAATTTATACATACATTTTGTACACTTTCCGAAGGAAAAATCTTTGATGGATCGTGTCGACCGTTGCAAATTGTATTACCATTTTTTTTGGGTTTCGCGTAAAACTTTGTTACATAAGCAGGTAGAGAGAGCAATATTTTCAATTTAAGACAATATAATTTTACAAAATCAAATATTCTGTTTACAAATCCATGTCGCTTATTTTTCGTTCAGGTAGACAAAGTAAAAACATCCAATATAAGAGTTGCAGTAATACGGACAGAAGAAAAAAATAAAACGAAGCGAAATAAAAGAGTGTCTCAGCCTATTTCAAATGTAAATCTCTGTCGCAGTAACGGGTCGGCTCTCCTGAAAAATAAGACGTAGGTCGGCGAGATTGTCGCTTCTTGCTTTCGTTGACTTGGAAAATTTCAGAGACGACGCTCTCAAACCCTCTGTAGGATTTGCGACGAGTTTATGTGTCGCCCTGAGAGGAAAAGCAAAACAATACGAGGAGAGGTTTATTGTCTATGTATATAGGGAAAATTGACGGAGTTACTGTAAGTGTGCGGAGGACTCGAAGAGACACGGCGCTTCTGTCTCCTGTAGAAACTCGATGTTTGCTTTAGCCACTGCGTGCGACTCGTGGAAGAGCTATGATTCAATTCCGTGAAGGATATTTCCTATCCGATACTCCTACGGTGAAATTGATATTGCCTTTACAATGGCAATGCCTTGTAAGATATGTCTTCCCTGCAATGTGCTACCCATCTATCTATAAATACACTCACTTGTATTTATAAAACGATGTTTCTATTTCGCTTTATTTGAAAGAACGCGAAGTAGTACTGATTTACCTACATGTTTTGATATCATAATGTTTCAATTTATTTCATAAACATGGTAATAATGTAAAGCATAATTATTCGGAATCATCACATTTTGTGAAATAAATAAAATAAAAGAGTTAATGAAAAAAAAAATCTGAAACCAAGAATCCCGTACCTAAAAAAAGATAAAGCCGAGATTTCATGGTTATTTTGACTCAGGAACCTGAGAAATACTTTAAAATCTATATAAATGTACAAAGGGCAACCTTGTTTCGAAAGATATATTTCTTCCAGCATAATAGCAAAAGAGACAGTTAATCATCACAAGGCAAATTTAATGTATACAAACAAACAGTAAATAATTTAGTTTTGAGGTTATAAAGTCAAAGTCAAAGTCAATATAATATATTCAATATAGGAGCTTGCAGCACACTTATCAAACGTCAAATCTTTTTAAAGCTACCACCGCGAAGGAACGTGTTGTCGCTGTAAAGAAGATGTGGCCAGAAACTCTACAACATAACACGACTTAATAACTATTACAATATAAATTCTTAAGCTAAAGTTATGTATACAATAATACATAGTCTATTTAATAAAATAATGATACTATACAGTAAAGTAAATAAACTATAAGCTAGTGACCTCAGACCCAAGCATTTAGATTATTTAAGTAATCATCCAGTTTATAATTTTTGAAGACTTACAAAATATTAAATATCTACTCAAATTTACGATATGAACCGGAGATTATTATTGTTATAAGTAAAACGTATTGAATGAAGCCATCCTGTACAAAATCACCAGTTTTCCATTTTTTGTTCATACCTAAATTGAATGCTTTGTAAATGTCTTAATTATTCAATAATACGAAATAAAAAATTGGGGATTATTGAGAATTTATGTTTTTCAGGTATTTGTCTACTATATTCCAAATTTTCACCAAAAGTGCAATTAATGCAACCTTCTCCATACAAAAATCCGTAGATTTCCCCGACTATCACATTTTATCAGAGGTGCACAAACTCATACCAGTACTAACATACATAGAGCACATCTGGCAGTGAGCTCGTCGCAACCTGCAGCCGAATATTAAGTTTACAGGGTGTAACAATACGCCCTTCTAATATTTAGAGGGTAGGTTGAACTTTAGACCACAAACTGAACAACTCTCATTACGGAGCAACCATCGAAATAAAAACCGGCCAAGTGCGAGTCAGGACTCGGGCAATTAGTGATCCGTACTTCTAGTTGTTTTACATGGGTCGTGGGTGATAACCAGTATAAAATGATCCGAAAAATTTGGTTATAAATTGAAAAGTTTCAAAGATAAACTAGAAAAAACTATTTGTAGCCTCGCATTTTATAAGCTTTCATTTGATACCCCACACGATATTGTAGAAAAAAAAATGAATAAGCGCAAAACCTCATACACCCCAACTGATTTATAACAAAATAATCCGATAGAAACAATAATTTCATTATTTTGATATTTGAAAATGATTTGTTATCATTTCAGCAATGAATGAAAGCGCTATCTAATCGTGCTCATGGATACATTTTAAAAATCATTTTTTGGTAGTAAGTAGGGTGAGAGTGCCCGGTTGAGATCGAGTTCAGTAAATTTAAAATTATACAAACAAATTATTTAATATTTTGAAAAACATTACCTATTTTGAAACCATGATAATCCGATTCTGCTCTCGATTACAAACTACTTTCTAGTTTTGCGTTAATTTATTAACACGTTGCATAAACATTAAGCTTTTTTGACTTTATTTATGCCAATGGACCTTTCATTGCTATAACTGTACAAAGTTTCAGCTTCCTGTGTCTTACGGTCTCCGAGAAAAATGCATGTGACAGACGGACGGACAGACGGATTGAAAATTTTGGTACGGAACACTAAAAAACGACTCAAATGTATGGGACAGTAGTTTACGGTTCCGTAGTCAACAAGGAACCCTTATAGTTTCGCTATGTCCGTCCGTCTGTCCGTCTGTCCGCGGCTTAGCTCAGAGATGTTTAGTACTAGAAAGCTGTAATTTGACATGGGTATACATATTAATCACGATTCACGCCGACAAAAAGTAAAATAGAATCTTGAAATGATTTTTTTTAGGTTACATGTACATGATGGGTAGGGTTATACAAGAAAAGTGGGGATGAAATTATTTTTTTCTCGTCTATCCTATGGCGTGGGGTATCGTTGGATAGGTATTTTTAAAAATATTGTGGGTGTGGGATCACCCACAATTGTTTCTGGATACGTGAAAAAATTCACGGCAGTAGTATATAACGTGTTAATGAATTAACGCAAAACTAGAAAGTAGTTTGTTTAGAATCGAGAACAGAATCGAATTATAATGTTTTCATCATAGGTAATTTTTTTCAAAATATTAATAAATTATTTGTAAAATTAAAAATTTACTGAACTGGATCTCAACCCACCGCACGCACACACTCCCCCTACTTACTACCAAAACAAGATTCTTAAAATGTATCCATGAGCACGCCAGCGCTTTCATTCATTGCTGAAATGATAACAAATCATTTTTGCCTCAAAACTTAAAATGTTAACTATCAAAATAATGAAATTATTGTTTCAATCTAATTATTTTGTTATAATTCAGTTGGGGTGTATGAGGTTTTGCGCTTATTCATTAACACGTTGTATATAGGGTCTTTCTTAATTTGCTGAAAAATTTTAAGAGGATGATCAGACCATCAAACTGAACAACTTTCTCTATGGGATAAATGTCAAAATCGCGAAAATAAAATCAGCTGTTCTATACTTAACTGAAATCTTACTGGTTAACTTACCGTTAAACCGTTGTATAAAACAAAAATCCCCCTTCTAAGTCCGTATATTGAGACGGGCAACTACGGAACCCTAACCCAAGTGCGTGGCCCGACACGCACTTGGCCAGTTTTGGCCAATGGTCTAAACTACCTTTAAATATTACTAGGATGTTTTGTTACACCTTGTATAGTAGAATTGTTTATATCTTTACAATCAACGCTTTTTATTTTTCTTTATCTTTTAAATTCCATTTTCAATTTTCTGTAACTAATATTTCTTTTTAAAATTTTTAAATGTTTTCGTTTTTCTGTACATCAAATTAGATCCCTCTCTTCACAATTTCCGACGTTCAAGAGATAAGTCCATGAACGACTCGAGCCTGTTCAAATTATTTTACGTTGTCGTAATATTATTTTTTGTTAAACATTTTTTTTTTTAATTTAAAGCGGCCTTTTACTAATATATTCCTCAAATATACTAGGTAGATACAATAATAGTTTATGACTACATTGAACATTATTTAACAATTCTACATCGACAACATTCGTCAACAACTTTAATGGATTTTTGTGTTCTGTATCGTTTTAAGTTATATATTTACATAACAAGGAATACAATACTAATTTATAATAACAGAAATATATAATTTAAATTATTCTAAACAGTCTGGAATAATTTTAGAATAATTTCATTTGGGACTACATCATAAAGATACTATACCAGGAACAACGTTTTATAGAGACACTGACAGCTGAGAGAGCGAGATGTACCTAGCGGCACCACTATATAATAGAAAGAGATAGGTACGTGACGCGAGGCAATAAAATCGTTTTTGGGTACTTATCGGTCGGGTAAAAATTCGAGCTCTGTGAATAATTGTGAATCTAAAGTTAAATCGTTGATATTTTGTGAAATACGTATACTAACACTATTTCATTAAAATGTTCCACGATTATACACACTGCTCGAATTTTGACCCTGCCGATAAGTTCGCAAAAACGGTTTCATTTGACCACTCATGTCCTGTAAGATATAGTAACTTTATGAACTACATACTCGTATTCTTTGTGAAAATGTCCACGATGTTTACTTTTTTTTAATTAGCAACATCGATGTTTTTGTTTTTTGAATTTTTGATATTACGTTTCTTAACATAAAAACAAACAAAGGTAAGTGTAGTAATTTTATATTTATTAGTAAATAAATATTTGTATGTTTAACGAGTTCAAATATCTTTACATATTGCTATAAATTTCATCAGAGGCGACAGATTATGGAGGTCGCCGTCATTTTACGTTCCCCATAAACGAAATGACAATACCTGTCCAAAAACCATTTCATGAGTAACAAAACAGCGAAAACGCATTCAGTTTAATGTACAAAAGTATGTGTCCGAATATATAGGATGGCTTGTTTATGAGCCATCGTGAAACAAAGTGGCAGATGCTCATAGTGAAGTATTCAATACAGGCGACACAACAAGCAGTCTAGTTCTATTTACAGTTAAAACAGATTGAACGGCAGAGCTTTCAAACATTTAATGAATTTCAGGAAAAGCGTTTTAAATAATGACTTTCTTCATACCCATTCCTTCTCACTTTCATTTTGAACTGTAACTATTAGTATTAGTTTGCGTTCCGCCGACAACAATCCTTTCTTTATCGTTTCGGTTAGAACAAACATCTAACTAACATTGTTGTGGTTCATTACGATTAGGTTTTATTATTTTAACATTTCGCTTTTTAGGGTTCCGTTCCCAAAGGACCATATTACTAATCCTAAGAAACTAGTTTTTTCAACGTTTTTACCCGACAGAAGGATGGTTATGTTTTTGTATGTATGGTATGTTTGTTTGTCTATTAATTATTATAGAGTTTGTTTTTGTCTTTTAAGTTAAAATTTTTTTCATGCAGTCGGTTTTTTATTTTTCTTATTTACGGTAATAAATACAAGCCTCAAACTTGGTGTAATTTTAGTGCAAAGCCTACCAACAAATAATAAAAATAAGCCAAGTGTCAGTCGGGCTTGCGCTAAGAGTCGCAGAGAAAACTATTTTTTGTGGCATATTTTATATTGCGTGGTAGTACGGAATCCTCGGTGTGCGAGTAGTCTGACTCATTCTTAGCCGTTTTTTTTAAATGTTATATTGGTTGAGTCGTATCTCTTTCGTACGTCTACTTGCGCTATGGAAATGGAAATGGGATGCGACTGGATAAAACAGATTTCCAGTTTCAAAAAGGAATAATAATTAAGGCATTGCCCAATTTACTGTCGCACGTAATAAAGAGTAAATCCGACGCATAAAGTTAAAATTGTATCAAGTTGCGTCACAATAATGAACGAGTAACTCGAGAGGAGCCGTTTTATTGGGTGGGACGGAGATACAGTTTCTACTAGTGTTTACTAGGGCATAATGCCCGGATCGTTCGATAGATAAAGTCTTGTGGAGTAGTTATCGGACCACAAGGGCAGTAAAAGCTAATTGGTGGGGCGGCAGTTACGGGCAGAACGTTAGCGCGGCGGCAGGATTGGCAAAATTAACCTCTTCCGAGCGACCCAATTGGTGGGCTATGATTAGTTTGTAATTTGTGACGGGCCTTTGCGAATTGTGGTTGATTCCAATGTTGAGGTTTCTGCTCCGACCGCTCGTTGCAAGCGTATTACACAAATAATATCCATATTTAATCACATCTCCACCTTTTTGGCTCGCTCCCGCTAATTGCATGCAACTTTTCTCATTTCGCGGGAACTATGAGTTTTTTCGCTCACTCAGAGACAGACTTTAGGAATATTAAATTAGAGTTGAATAATTTCGTTCCTGAAGAAAGGAACTGAGAGATGGAATTTTAAACATTAAAATCTAGAAAATAAAACCGAATTGGTCGAAACGCGACATTGTTTAATATCTGACATATAAAAGAGTGCTCAACGGAGACATTGCATAAACATAAAACGGTGATATGCTAACTTTATTTGCCCATAAACTAGATGAAACCAAATTCGTTTCAGCTAATTTTGAGGAAGGTCCTAAGAAGGAAATTTCCTCGCGTCAAGGATGAATTGGTGATCTTATCAACGACGACGCTTCGGTGAAGATTATATCTGATGAGAACCGAGAAATTGAGCCCAACATTATTAAAGAAAACAATATTTTTTCTTATCTTTACATAAAATATAAGAGTTCGCATACATAATAATGCATAAATTACTTTAAGTATAAAGGTTACTGGATATCAAAAAGGATCTCCTGTCAGCAACCCTTTCCGTAACTCCCACATACAGCATTTAAATAGAGGTAAAGGTATCTCGTCATGACAAGATAAAAACAGATGACAGACTAAATCTTGAATAACACCGCTCTCTCGCAAACGGAATAATTCAAGGAGTTCTGAAGCAGTCGAAGGGACTGCGATGACTCAATTGTGAAACAGTAAGTTCCAACGAGGGTCCGGGGCTTTTTACGGCCTATATTATTGAGCTATAAACCATAAAGGCTCCCCGCTTTATAAAAGCTAAAACAAAACACGAGCAACCGCATATTTCCCATTTATATACTCCGAGTAACATTATGCCGTGCAATCTACTCAAGTGAGATTTTTACGAAGGTCTTTTAATTTTTTCCACAAGGGAGAAAATGTAAACAGATCGATGTCGGAGATGTTTTCTAATAGATATTGCGGTATTGTTACGTGTAGGGGCTCGCCGAGAACTCCATTGGGACTCATCGCGTTCAACGCTTTCCTACGCTAATTAGATACTGAGGATTGTCTTTGATATTTGGGTATTTTTATTTTTGTAGGCAAAGTTTCGTCAAGGATCGAGGTGGTGGTGAGTTTATTGCTGTGTAAATACTAAATCTGTTATCTTGATCTACTTCAAAGTGAGTAACGATTGAAGAAATACAAATAAACAAAAACATAAAGTTGGTAATTGCAAAGGAACATAACACTTCTATCTCATTACCTCTAACTATGCAAAACGTTGTGTTTGTGAGATCACAGTCGTAAAACATAAGTAGGCAAGTCGTTATCGCAATAAATGTGAATAGTTGACCAATAGGGAAGCGAGGTTACTAGCGATATCGGCATAGCGGTGCGAAAGCCTTTGCATGTTTAACACCAATAAAATTCTATACGTTGGGCTTTATAATCTTTCTTTGCAGGAATAATGGCTGAAAATCCAACGCTAAGAATAATTACGACTAAGTAACAAGAATTTCTTCGATTGAAATCGTTTGAAACGCAAAAATTAGATTAGATTCAGATTAGATCGATTTTTGACTACGTATTTTGTAGATTCAGATTAAATAGATTTATTATCTAAATATTCTAATAATTTTTGCAGACTGCAGGATCAACATTTCGGTTAGCAGTTTCATAGGTTTTGGGAATTTATTCATTCCAATCAATAAACTAGATCAAACTACATAAATATATTGAAGACGCGTTGCGATCATGGAACATACATTATGTTGCAGTGGCATCAAATCATGAATCTATTTTACTGGCGATTTTTTGATTGATTGGGATATGTTTTTGTATGTAGGTAAGTAAATCAGCGCGGACCCACGACAATGTCGAAGTGAATTAGGCCTTTAAAATTATAAAACCTGTAATTTTTGAGCTCTCTACTTCTGATATTACACGTTTAGTTGCAAATTGCTACCACAGATTTAATTCCGAGAGTTCACGTTTTTTGCACACCTCTATTACTGGAAACAAAAGTAGGCCATAGAATTAGCATACTACAAGTAGGTCCCCTTTCGCAAATTATGGTGCTGTTCCAGCTAGGTTTTATATAGGTACCTCTGAATTTCCGTAATCCTTGATATTGGACCATTAGTAGCTTTCCTTTTTCTTTGTTATCTTTTATTTTGTTTTGCATGTAGGTACGGAAGGTAAACATTTGTTTTTTCGACTGCTTTTGTTCTTTTATATCAGTTTGTTGTCGTTTCGCTATGAGCACATAACAGAGAGCCCGACTTCACCTCTCTGGCTGGTTTTGAGCACTTTTTTAGTTATTGAAATGCCATGTTGCTATAAAAGTTATACTTAAGCATTCTTAAAATGTTTTTACAGTATATCTGTGGTACAAATAAAAACATACTTATTAGGAAAGGAATAGTTATGATTAGAATAACTACAGTAGCTGGGTAGCTGTGGTACAAATAAAAACATACTTATTCGATCCTTATATTAGGAATAGTTATGATTAGAATTAGCTAAGAATAAGGAGATATTATAAGATATTAATCTTACTTATAACCTCGTGGGAACGTCGCGGTTCATAGATAAACTTAAGAAAAAAACAGAAATTTGTCTATGATACAGAACAGTTACGCCAACGTTATACTAGATTTAGGTTATTCCGGGTTTATTAGTAGACATTTTGCTTATTCTTCGTATAACATTTTATACTACGTTTATTTGTACCACAGTTAATCTATAAATTTTCCTGTACCTGTCATCTTCTATAAAACAAATATTCTTTTTTCAAATTATTCACTGCTGATCGTTCATTTGGTAATTCTTGGCTTTAAATCTTCGTCGATTCTCGTGATAAAGCACTCCTTTAGAGTCAACCCATGAACTAATCATGTCAATGCAAATAAAACATCGTAGATTTCAGCTAAATAATCCTACGTTCCTAGTTTTGATTCATCGATTCATTTAGCAACCACAATTTCCGTTAACTGCAATGGTTGAAAGTCAAACTAGTGCGCTAAATCTGTATAGAGGAAACATCAAATAAATGTTGCATACTTATTGAAAAAATACTGCAGTGTTGTTAATTTAATAGTGCGTTTAGTTCCAAGTAGTTTCACGTAACTAGTGGGCAAGAAGGACTTACGTCCACAGTGGAACTAATGGGAATAAACGGTGTGGTCAATCACATCATCATCTTCAGCCTGTATACGTCCCACTGCAGGGCACAGGCCTACCCACATAGGGTTGACTACGCGAGCCAAATGCGGATTGTTAGACTTCATACACGCATCAAAATTTCTTCTTCAGCGTATGCAGGTTTCCTCACAATATGTCCCTTCACCGTTTGAGAGCAGCTGTTAGTATTACGTACATTAGTAAGAAAAACTCATTGGTACATGGCATGTCATCCGTGCTGTTTCGAACCCGGACCCTCATGGTTGAGCGTCCACACCTCTCCACAACGCGCTTCCGCCACGGGCCACCGTGCACCGCGCCGCTCGGTCAATTCAATCACGTAAACTATCATAAATTAGATCTTTATGGTACGAGATCCGACCTCAAAATTATGCACCTATTGTGATTTATGTGAATGTATGTACAGAGGTTCATACAACGCCGCCGGGTTTATGGTACCATTTTTTCCACCGATTTGATCATCCCAAAGGACGTAAATGAGGTGCCATCTGAATGAGACCAATCTAAAAATCACATTTCGTTCAACAAACAAATAGGTGCATAATTTTGCTGTCGGATCTTGGTATATCAGTAGAATCTTATTCCTTCGTTTCGTATCCTTATTAATTACACGCTGTATAATATTGTGGCAGTGTTTACCTATTATAGATATATTATGAAGCTGGCTTTACAACGCTAGCACAGTCTACTTAAATCTCGTATGTACGTGTTTAAGATTTGAATACGATAGTTTTGAAATTATCTCCCCGACTTCATTAAAATGGAAGCAGCGTTAGATTTAACTTAATCTTGTACTCAGCTTCCTCTATCCCTGTGCATGCTAGCCCGCTCAGGCACTGCGGTTTACCGACCGAGTGGCTAGCCGTGTCCGGAACCCGCAACAAACTAACTTTGTTCAAATTTTAGACTCTGACAACAACTCGACTTGGTCCACTCGACCCAATCGATTAGGGTTCGCTTATCGAGTACCCGCTCAAATCGCTCGATATGTACTTGATATTTTCCAGGTTTATAACAAGTCTATTTTGAAACTCTAAAAGTTTGTGATATTTAAATATAAACACAAATAGTAAACCATTTGTGTTTTTCTTGAAACAACGAAAATACTGGATAATTTTTTAATTAAATAGGTATTGTGTACAGGCTGTTATGGTAAACATTTACATTATTTTAACGGGTGATTGTACCCATGATATTGAAGAACTTTCCCTAAGAAACCTATAGGAAATTGGCAAAAAATATTTTGAACTTTCCAAAGGTACTTATCGCAATCAGCTGATCGAACGTTTGTATGAAAAGTTGAAATTCAAGAGTAAAATCAGCCATTAAAGTAAACCTTAACACCCAGTACATATTTTCAAGTTTACATCCTGTATAAACGAATAATCTTTTAAACATTTTTCTTTTACCATAGAATTTTATCTAACCGTACACCGCCACCATAATATTTTCAGTATGTTCTATTTCCGCTGCGCTCATGTATAGGGTGTTATAAATCAACGCCCCCCAGACTCCGTACATCGCGGCCTACGACCATTTATCTAAAAACCCCCAAATATTAGCTTGAAAAACATTGTCATAGCTTTGCTAACAACGCAGAGGTCACATTTTATTTCTTACATCAATTTATTTTATGAAAGCTAAAGTCGCAAGAATGGCGTGTTTTCAACTTATTCACTGGTAACAGACTGTTTGGTTCAAAAATAAAAACGTTTTAGTCTGAATTTATGTGACGTAATGCCATCAGTGTATTAGAATATTTTGGTATAAGGCGGTATTTATTTAATACCTGGATTTTCTTTTTGTTTGTACGACATCGTTTTTCAACCTGGGGTTGCGACCATGTTGCGGGGGTCGCGTTTAAATATAACGGGGGTGTAATCTGTCTAAAAAACAAGACCTCGACATCCGAAACATC
This sequence comes from Agonopterix alstromeriana, assembly GCA_963924505.1. NCBI lineage: Eukaryota > Metazoa > Arthropoda > Insecta > Lepidoptera > Depressariidae > Agonopterix > Agonopterix alstromeriana. Next base: position 9,025,210 of record OZ004670.1, read on the forward strand.
CTTTCCATCTATCCTTCGCGCGGCTTTGCAGTAATATTGAGGAAAGACGAAATTTGTCTCGTAATTTGAACTTATTTCGGTATTTGAGGCAAATGTAAACATTCTTCGTGGTATTAGTAATAAAAACAATTTCCATCGCCTACTATTACATAATCGTATCTTACTAATATTATAAATGAAAAAGTTTGGATGTTTAGATGTATGTCACTCAATCACGCATAAACGGCTGAACGGATTTGGATGAAATTTGGTTGGGGAACGATGGTCTACACCAAGTGACCAGCCTTGTTACCTTTTTTGTAGGTGGGGCACAATTACAAACCAATTTTGGAGGAGGGCCACAAATTCGATTCTATTTTACATTCATCGTGGCATTAGTAATTATAAATAATTTGCATCACCTAACTATTAAATAATCTTATCTCATCTTATGTCACAAATATTATAAATATCAAAGTTTGGATATTTAGATGTATGTCACTCAATCACGCATAAACGGCTGAACGGATTTGGATGAAATTTGGTTGGGGAACGATGGTCTACACCAAGGCTGGACAACCTTTTTTGTAGGTGGGCCACAATTTCAAACCAATTTTGGAGGAGGGCCATAATTTCGATTCTATTTTACCCGGCGGACCACCTAGTACTTGCCTACATCATTTAATCAAAACCAAAAAGTCAAAAACGTCAGTGAGCTGCTGTTGGTGGGCAAATTCAATTCGGTAAGTTAACGTCGTTTTGCGGTCCGTCCACTGACGTCACTGGAAAACCTGCAAACTCCTTGGTAAACTTAAAATAACCAACCATTTAGAAAAAAAAACATTCATAATGTCAGAATTTAACATTTGATGTTGCTGTTTCTGTTTCCTGCATAGAGTTAGAAAGAGGAGGCAGGTGATTTTTATTATTTTTAATAAAGCAGTAGTTTTTTTCCATGGAATTCGAATTATTTTCTCGCCACCATTCTTGCATTTAGATATTACAGATATAATATAAACTATAAACTCGATGAATCGCAATAAAAATTAAATAGGTGTCTTAAAATTATGTCTTCTATCCGTAAAACATATTAAATAAAGACAAAAACAAACTTGACATGCCGAATTCTGAAGTGCACTGCGTCACTTTATAAACTCTCCTTTCACTTATTCATTGCGGGAAAGACTTCCTTATATCTTTAGAGAAAATTTTTTGCTTAGAACCTTATACAGGGTGAAATTCATATCATCGGCATCCTTTTCATCCAACTGTGGTACAAATAAACGTGGTATAAAATGTTGTACCAAGAATAAACTAAGAATAAGCAAAATTTTTAATTGTCTACTAATAAACTCGGAATAACAACGTCGGCGTAAATGTTCTGTATCATAGACAAATTTCTGTTTTTTTCTTAAGTTTATCTATGAACCGCGACGTTGCCACCAACACGTAGTTACGATACGAGTTTATAAGTAAGAAAGTATGATCTCCTTATTCTTAGCTTATACTAATATCGAATAAGTACGTTTTTATTTGTACCACAGTAAAAGTCTATCCATCAAACTGAACCACTTTTACTATTTTTCGATCGGTTTGTTCCCATTGTTAAAGTTGTTCAGTTTAATGGGTAGACTCTAGTTTATAAAAGGATGCCAATATAATTTCACCCTGTAGATATGGATCAACAACATGGTATGCTGCAGGACGCAAAACACAATTCCTCAGTTCATCCACGTTTATTATCACATAAAAGATGTTTAATTTGATGAGTAGAATCACACCCTTCAGTTAGGCCCTTTTGGCTCAGCACTTACCTTAATAATGTCACACCCTTTAGTCTTTGTAAACAAATTACAGAACCTGATATGATACCACCACATCAAAGGAGCCGTATAGTCAATGTACTATCTCGTGAACAGAAATAATTTGCTCTGCGCCGTGGGTCACAGATGGCACAATGGTTTCATGTTGCAAAGTGACAATTTAAGCGTCTCCCACAAACTTCAACACTTCTTGCTTCCTAGCCTTCACACGGAAATAATGTGAAAACTTTACCTTCTTTTTACCGCCTGTGTCAAGCAAGCCCCAGTTTAAAACTTAATGTTTATTTACATGTCGTTGGAACTGCGTTATGAAAGCCACCGTCCTCATAGTTAGTGGACTGTTAACATAGATGTAAACTTAGAATTCCTTGGAATGGGAAATTATGGGGAAAATTTGATCCGGTCTAGAATTGTTAATGGGGACCGACTGTTAATGTCGCTTCATTATTACTTAACAGAATTCTAGATTACTAGAGTGCTATTATTCGAAACTCATACTTAGAACTCAGCAGTTGAAAATGTGAATATTACTATGGAGATATGCATCTTTCTACTGCTGATTTAACTTTCAAAAATACTTCAAGAGTGCCATTTTTGAAAGTCAAATCAGCAGTAGAAAGATGCATATCTCCATAGAAATTTTGACATTTTCAACTGCTGAGTTCAACGAATGAGTATCGAAAATGGCACTCCTGGTCTTTTTTCTTCTTTTCAGTTTTTATTTAAATTCTCTTTTTAAGCAGTTGGGGTTTTGATTTTTTGAATTTACTTTTTAAGGGATGATCAAATCATTAAACTAAACAGCCATCTCTATGGGACCAAAGTTGAAATAGCAAAAAAAAATTAGCTGTTCCATACTATACTGCAATCCTACTCGACCGAAATGTATCGATAGAGTAGGCATTTCAGATTAGTCGACTCATTTCAATTACACCCTATTGTACATTTAAAAAAAAATTGCTCTGAAGTTGACGGTTAAGAACATTCAATCTTAAACTGAAATAAAGATCCCCTGACACCCAAATTGATACCCAACATAATATTTATAGTCACTCAAGACGGCATTGAACGACACTCCTCATAATTCTAATTGCTAATTAACTTGTAAAGTTTTTAAGTAAGTTAGTTGGTAACTTACTTGTTGTTTAACTGCCCTAATTTGCATTTACCGCTCACATTTAGGTGCCTTGCCAAGTCGGCAACTTGTCTCCTGTCTTATCAACTTTACGTCGGAGCGGGCGTCGGCGTCGTCTGAAGCAGCCACATGAGTTGCGGGTTGTGCATGACACGACTACACATCAATACGAACGTTTAGTAATACAAGGGGCTTTAGAAACTGCTGCTAATATTAGAATAACTTTCTTGATAAATTGTGCAGTTTTACAAACGTTTTTTGCGAGTGTTGACTTCTACACTCCACATCTATAGTTTATAATTCAATTAAGTTTGTAAACAAAAGTTTGAAATCATTTACAAGGAAAAGGCAAATTTATAATGGAAAACTGGTTGACCAGAAACTGTACAAAATGGCAGAAAGAGGTGATAAAGCAAGCAATAGGTGATAAATAAAGTTACAAAAGTAAATGCTTAGAAAGGCCCAAACGAGCTATTTTTGAATCTCACAGTTTCAAAATCATGATCGAATGATGCATAATCTTCATAGTAATTTTGACATTTTCTAATGCTGATTTGAACGTGTGACTTTCAAAAATACTACTACACCATATATTGATCTGCATACCCATTGACTTTAAATACTATAGACTCCAAGTCTCATATAAAATATTAGCAAATTTTTGTCCGAATCTGACACATACTCGTAACCCACACAAATCAAGTTTGCATGTTGTTGGGTGGCACGAATATGTTGTTTTAGATTCATAAACTTTGTCGTATTTGGTATGATTACTGTATATGTTCGTCTCATAGAGAAAGTTGTTCAGTTTGACGACCTGTTCATCCCCTTAAAAAACTGTCAGCATATTAAGAAGGACCCTGTATATGTACGTATATTTTTGTAGATATCTGTCAATCTAACAATACCCTATAGCGGTACTTTGTTACCGGCGGATAAGCCCGGAGTTTATGAGCGACTTGCCTATATCGGGGCGGTCGTATTCGAGGTTTCATTGTCTCTTGTTTGTTAGGATTTAGAGCTCCCCTGTATATGATCATCTTAAAATAAATTTACTTGGTTGTAAAAATGATCGCGAGTCTTTAGAAAACGACTATTAATAGAGGACTGTGCCTAGTTATTACATTTTTTAACATTTGTGCTTTATTGTGAAGAAAATGAAAGTTAAATATTAGTTTTGCATTATTATTTATTTTCACTGCTTTTAAATTAAGTACCTATAATATAGAGTTCTTAGCAGCAAAATGGGCGGACATGTCTTAAAAGTGATTCCTTCCAGAAACGAGATCTTTTATCATTGGACCATTTTTAGGGTTCCGTCCGTACTCAGTCGAATTTTCAATTCGTCAATTCGTCAGTTGAACGGTCCATCAAATTGAACAACTTTCTCTGTGGGACCAAAATGGAAATCGCGAACAAAAACCAGTTGTCCTATGCATTTCAGTCGAGTTATGTTTGCAGTTTTGTATGGGACAGCTGATTTTTTTTCTGTATTTGATCGGTCCCATATAGAAAGTGGTTCAGTTTGATGGTCTAATCATCCCCTTAAAATAGCTAATTTTGTTAGACCTTATCGGAGGTATTCGACATGTTCTTGGCTGGTTTAGTTATATGAAAAACATGATTAAACTTTAGCCATAGCTAGATTTTTAGGAAGAAAGTATTTCCGTACCATATACGTAAATAAGCCGTATTAGAGAAAATCGCAGAACACGATCTAGAATCGTGATTTCGTTTGTGATCTCCACTCAAGCATTCCGGCTTATGTGATCGAATTCTTAAAAGGCTTATGTGACCGGCAAATCTCTATTTAAGCGTGAAGTAACTATGCTCGCTACGAACTATTTATACCTCGAGCCGAGGATTGTTTGCCATCGTGATTCCCAACTTGCGAAATTCCAAGAATGTCTCAAGATCTAATTCGGTTGCTAAAGTCTTGCAGTCAATGGACTGTTTGTTCTTTGAGTTCTCAATTCGCTTAACTACAGTGGCAGGTTTCTCTCTAAATAGTATTCTAGTACTTACTACTTAGTAAAGGGAATAAGCGATTCGCAAAACTTTGTGTTTCTGTAGTTCTGGATACAATCTTTGATCACCGGGAGGTACAACTCTTGTTCTTCGTTGCTTTGTAGGCATTGAATTGCTTAGATTTGAGGCAGACGCCATCTAGTGTGAAATTTGAACAATAATAAAAGGGTGTAACCGCAAAGTAGTTAATATTTAAAGATGTGGCTTAGACCCTTTGACTCTTTATATGTGGACTGGTTACGCGTGTAATTCTACTAACAAACATTTCTGCCACTTTTTGCAGGGGGCGAGGTAACATGAAATCCGCAACTTTGGATTTTATTCCCCATAACTATAGATTCTAATTTTGAATGTAAAAAATAATGAAAAGTAGTCTCGTGTGAACCCCAAACGTTCTAAGTTCGAAGTTATTATTTCGCAATTATAGGCTTTCTCGTTTAGTGATAAGGTGTAAAATTGAATGTATATGCACAAGATCAATTGTGCTTATACCGTGGCAGAGGGGAAATGCTACCGCAAGGCTAGTCTTTATAGTAATTAGTCAAAGCTTAGACCTGATCAACTTTGACTAAGGAACTAAAATAGAAATGGCAAAAAAAATTACTGCTCTACACAACAGTACACCAATGACAGGGCAGATTCACGACTAACCAACCTTCACACTGCGTGCTCCTATGGATGCCATTTATGGATTCATGGATCCAACTACGAAATCGCGAAAAAAAAAGCCTCGAGGAACCTTGACATTTGACTATGGAACCAAAATTTGATGGTCTGAAGCACTCCATTTAAAATCGAATTCATTCAAACTTACACCCTGTATTTTGAAGTCAAATTATTACGATTCTTATATGAATTTGTGGTTTCCAAGAGTTTTCATGACACCTTTTGTTTGTTTTGTGTACCGCAGCGCAGGCTTGAGTTTAGTAAATTAACGATTTTCCTGCGCTTAAGGGTAGTTTATAGCCTATTTCAGGCGTCTTTAACATAACGAGGTTATTATGGCAAATCATCAGACCATAAACTCCCTTAATAAAGAGCAAAACCCGCTCTGTTTTATTACGTCATCAGTTGACTGTGTTACGTCCATACTTCGTTAAATGGTAGCTTTATATACCATGCCTTACGTGTTGAATGGAATATTATAGAATTCGTTAGAGAAAGTTGGTTGGAATTGTTTTTGTTTTGCAAACAATATGGAACAATAGTAATAGTATTAATACTTAGTGAATTTATTTTTATTTGACCAAGGATTTTAGTTAAGAGGCGTGGATTCGTATTAAGTTAGACTATTAATGAGGGATTTTCCGAAAGCTATTTATCCAAAAGAGAAAGAAAGAAATGTATTTAAAGAAAAAGCTACTTAAAATCCAAATGTTTCGATAGACAGCGCGTTTTTTTTTAAATCTTTATTAAAGAGCTTGGCCTGAGGCTATGTCGCTTTGTAGGTTTTTCTGTTGGGTAGGTTCACTGACTTTATAATATTAATAACAAAAACGAGTAAATACAGAATGATGAAATAGAAAAATTAATAACTACAAATTTAAAGTTTTCTTGTAAATGTAGTAAAGTGCATTGGCTGCAGCCGACGTAGGTGCAGCCAAGGCACAATTACAACGCCCGATATTAAGGGACGGCAAGCCGTCAAACACATGTCTCCTGAGGGACTCGCCCCTCACACACTCCATCAAGACATGAAAGACGTTCTCTACCACACCACAGTCTTCACAATTGGGGGATGCGGTAAACCCCATCAGGTGTGTGAACTTTTTGGATGGAATGTGACCGGAGAGAAGTCCCAGCATGAGAGATGGATAAGCAAACCTTGCTGTCAATAAAATACAAGTAAAATTGTAAAATTTGTATTTTTAAGTGAGCTGAAAAATATGAATTTATTTCAACTTTTAACTTGGCACGCCCTATTTTTGAATTCGAGCGCAGATATCTCGAAACAGAAGCATTATAACCATTATAACGATTAAGTTTCTATTGAAGTTTTGTTCCATTGGACAAGACCTATCCAACGAAACCTCATTCGATTTAATAAAAAAAACATTTTTTTTTCCACCCCCATTTCGTAGAAAGCCTCCCAGGGTGTCGAAAAAAAATAGTTTCTTCACGACTACCTCATTTCTGTTTTTGGGTTACTGTTATGTGTCTTGATGCCAAAAAGAAAGTGTTTATCGCTAATACAGAGTTACTATAATTACTGATACTACTTACTAATAAGTAAAATTAACTCCAAACTAAAACGACTACAATTTCATACTGTATTACTTATCAGCTTTGTAAGTATTTCTTAGTCAAAATAATAATGGCAATACAGCACGGATTAATCCTATTTATCCTCAAGAGAAATGTCAGAACCATGGCAATTTACTTAGAACTCAAGATAACTATTACCAACAATGTCGTCTATTGAGGAAAATCAATCACTTCGACAGAGGAGCGCAGTTTGCACCGAAGCAAAGGTGAGAGCTGCCTCTTCATCGAGACGCCATTATAGGCACAAAGGTACCTATCTAGTCACCGCATGATGAAGTAGCTGCCTCATCTTAGTTTAGAACTATACAGACAACTAATAAAGCCGGTCAAGTGCGAGTCAGGCTACTCGCGCACCGAGGGTTCCGTACCACACCACCACACAACATATTAACTCACAAACAATTTAATTTTTCTCCGGGACCTTAAGCGGGAGACCGATTCACACTTTGCCGGTTTTTATTATTTTTTGTTATACTGTAGAGTTTGCTCTATTATCACACCAAGTTTGACGCTTGTATATATTACCGCTTTACGATAGAGCGAGAATAAAAAAACCTGCTGAATAACGCTGCAGTTGCTGTGAGTTCAATATGGCGTCATATCATCGTCCAATGATGACGTTTCATGAGGAAAAATGTGACTTCATTGCCACAGCGGCTATATTGGAACTAAAGCTGTCATAGGCCTTTCACTCACAAAAATAAAAACCTTATTCAAGAAGAAATGGAGTGACTCACTTTGAACACACTCTAAACCGGAACCACAGGGCAAAACTAGTATTAAACATTTACGTTTTCTCCCCACAACGTAAATAAACGTAGGTACTTCAGTCAAAACAATGTAAGCAAGAGTGCTGTATGTTTTAGTTTAAGAAGTTTACGAGTATGATATGAGGAATAAGTGCAAGAAGTGCTTCTTCAATGTTTAGAATTAAATTTTCTCGTTTTTCGACCCATATTCTTTAGGGAAAGTTGTTTAAATGCATGGTCTAAATACTCTAAATACACCCAAGTTATTTTAGTAATTAAAAACCGGCCAAGAGCGTGTCGGACTCGCCCGTGATAGGGTTCCGTAGCCATTGTATAAGTATAAAAAGAAGATTTTAATTAATTTATCTGTTTATCTTACCTAAGAGAAATCTTTGAAATACTATGATAGCGTTATTTAATTTCGTGCAACTTCATCTTACTGTTTTTTTCCGAAACTGGTTGAGCTACAGCATACGTAATAATTAAAAAAAATTAAAATTACTATTGGTGTATTTAAGTGTTTTGTGTTATATCTAAGGTTTGTACAATAAGCATTATTAAATTACCTTAGAAAAAAACACTTTTTATTGATTATCACATTTCTGAGTTAGGATTGATATTATCAATATTCATGCCAAATTTTGTTTCAATCGGTGCAAAAATGAGAGAGTAAATTGAGTTGGGGCATGCAGACATGACGAAACTATAAGGTTCCTTGTTTGCTTACGGAACCCTAAAACAGACGATTTAAAAACTTTTCTATGACATCGGTTAAAAGTGCTAAGTATAGGGTCCTTCTTAATATGCCGACGGTTTTTTTATCAAACTGAACAACGTTCTCTACGGGAGCATAGACGAATTAGCAAAAAAAAATCCGCTGTTTCATACAAAACTGCAATCCTTGTGGACCCGAATGTATGGGACAGCTGATTTTTTTTTCCCAATATCAATATTTGCCCCTTAGTGAAAGTTGATGGTCTGATCATCCTCTTAAAACGATTTGTAGACGAGTGGCATCTTCCTTATTAAGGCGCTCAATATAGGTAAACGCAGGGCCGGGCCATATTTTCCTGGTTTTTAGAAGCTATCTTCTCGTTATTTGAAAGACATACAAATTAATGAAAAATATAGCAATTTTCTTCAACATCTCGGCTTTTTTACTAAGAAGTATATTTCTCTATAAAATACATATGAAACCTGTGTTCAAAGGAAAGCCTAAATATTGGAAGAAATCTGTATTATGTGCATCAACTTTATAAGTTGAAGTCACTTTTACTTGTGACACACACCATTGTGTAGCCAATATTAAGATCTACAAATCCTATGAAGTAAATTTTTTTGAAGATATTTTTTTATTTTTTTTTTATTTTTATTTGATGAGCTAATTAGATATTTGGTGCGAATTCTTATGATTTTCGAATTTGATATCTTTGGATTAGAAGGCACCGTAGTGACATAATGAAGTACATAAGCATAAGCTTATGCTCACGACTATATTCCCCGAGGGGGAATGAAGTACAAGCCAATCAAAATTAGGTATACCTACTAAAATGTCGTAGTTTAGTACAGGTGATGCGGCTCTGAAATGGACCCTGTATAATAAATATCTATAGGTAAAAGTATTTGTCAAACTAGGTATATAATATATCGCATTAGACTGTAATCCAGTTTCAGTGATCTAACTCGACTCGACTTCTGAAGTCTGACGCTAAGTGAGCAAGAATCCGAATAAAATGCGGTTAGAAAGACGCACTGAAATCGAGATTGTAGAAATTGAGTTCGCTGTAGAACGGCGACTGAACTGTACAAAGCGCAAAGGAGCAATGCAGGTAGCCCTGTATATTGCATGATAGTATGGATGTCAATTTCATGTCAAACGTTCTTGGAGAGACTAAAATTGTGGACATGTATGGGGAATCACAGAGCAGACGAATGGCCAAGAAACCTGCAATATTGTGTTATGTAATTCAATCTTGTATTTATTTCGTAGTTGTACTGTATACATTGTTGTTTAACATATTTGTGTTGTAGAGTTTTTGGCCGGATCACCTCTACAAAGGAACACCTTCCAACGCAGTGGCAGAGTCAAAAAAATGACGTCAGAAAACATTTTTGTGTTTTGACTATCTGTTTTCCGGTTGGGAGTTTACAAAACGGTCATTACAATTATGCCTTTCTATAGAAAAAATGTAAAGAGCGTCGCTGGCGCATTGGAGAGAGTTATAGACACTCAATCATAAGGGCCCGGCTTCGAATCCGCACGGACGACATGCCATGTACCAATGAGTATCTCTAACGTATGTACGTAATACCGACTACTCTCAAACGGTGAAGGAAAACATCGCGAGGGAACCTGCATACACTGAAGAAAAAATTCCGGCACGTATATGAAATCTACCAATCCTCATTGGACACGCGTGGTGGACTAACGCCCATACACCATCCCTGAAGGTAGGCTTGTGCCCTGTAGTGGGACGTATAATATAGGCTGTGATGATGATGATTGAAATAATGTAAAGAAGTTGTGATAATTGTCTAACTTTTAAACTCATTTTTATGTTGTATGTCCCAAAGCTGGGTAAAGTAGTCTCTTTTCTTCTTCAATCCCCGGTATTAGCAGCAAAATATTAACCTAATCTTCAGGAAGGCATCAAAGTTGCCGTCGTAAGACGAAAAACAGCTTAGTTGGTTCCGGCATCAGCAGTCGTCAGCTCCAAAACAAATCCAGAAGAATAGTTTTCAGAGTTATCGACTTGAGTAAAAACAATAAAAATCCTTCCTCTCTGACCAAGATATAAGTATTTAACTCTTGCATTGATAAACTACGGTTACAAAAGGCGAATTTATATACAAATATGTGTCTTCTATCTAGAAATCCAATTTCACAATATTATTATTTTCAACAAAGGTGCATAGCCAAAAGTCAAATGTTCGCATAGAGTTTGGCGTCTTGCCAGCGTAATCATCGCAGAATAATAGGTGCTTGTGTTTGCACACCATTTCTACTATTGCCAAGTGTATTCACGCACTATTTTAACTTGTGATTAAGCCTTAATTCCGGGCATTGTTAAGAACTGAATTGGCAGCAACATTAATTCAGCTTTATTATTACATTTAAATACATTAAGGTAAAGTAAATTATCACGCTTACGTCACGTATCGTAAATTATCAGAATTTAGCCTGGACTTGGATTATGATAACCACACTAGACAATGATATACACTCGAGAGCAATGAATCCGGGTCACCAAGATACCTTAGTATCTCGGAAGTTAAGAATGATAGCTTATTCAAATAACAAGTATTTTATAGACTATTTAATACTCCTTAAATTAAATTTCTTATTTTTATTTGTTTTACTTAATTAAAATACACAAATACAAATGCGTCAATTCTATCGCAGAACAAACATTTAAAATATTTTTTTTTGTCACAGATATAAAATTTCCTCACATTTTAGTATTATAAATGTTGAATACTAAAAATATAATTTTCAAAAATAATTCATTTAGTTTATAGCCTTTTTATTGGCATTATTTTACAGCAACAAGATATTTTTATTAATTTAGTAGTAATATTAAATAGTCTACAAAATACTTTTTATTTGAAAAAGCTATCGTTCTTAGTATCCGTTTATATTGTTGTGACCTATATTCATTGCTCTCGAGTGTAGGTATGTATGTAAGAGAATGGCGCTCTGGGTGTCAGGATGGTTCCGGGCGCCAATCAAACCACGATTTACTTTTAGGGTTTTTATTCAGGATTTTATTCAGCAAGCTATTATTTATAACAGTTTAAATATTTGAAGCGACTTGTGCACTGTACGAAGTCTGAAGTAATAATGAGCTTACATCTGACCGGCTCGCCTTTTAAATAGTCATTTTGTGCTGACACAACTGCACAGCTGCGTAGTAAACCTCTGCAGGTGTCGTTTCATAACTGCACGTGTTGTTGAATCATTCTTTACATATAAGTTTTCAAGTATAACAAATATCCATGACTCGGTTACAAATATTAATAATCATCAAACAAATATTTGTCCCTTAGGAGATTCAAACCCACGACCATCAGCACAGCAGGCAGATTCACTACTGACTGAGCTATCGGTCCGTTTAGCTAGCCATTTGGGCCGGGTCCTCAAGACCTAGCTACTCAATTTACGCCCTGAATATGACAGCGTTCAAACCTTCTGGACATGGTCTAATAGCTCTTCAACATGCCGCATCAAAAAATTTCGTATGTTATAATTATAAGTTTGAGAAGCTGGAGTGTGTGCGTGTGTGTAGGATGTGTTTGCAGCAATACGGTAGGGATGAATCGATTTTACATGTGGTTTTCTAAGCTACAGCAAATTTATGCGACATGGTTCTCAACTTGATTTCCTGGAAAATCGGTTCAGCAGTCGAGATAAATCCGCTTTAATTGAGAGCTTTGAGAGGATGGGATCTAAGCTAATATCACCTATACATATAGTTTGGGCTTCAATGTTCTATAAAATTGCAGGCAGCCCCGGATCTACGATTTCTCCGAGTCGTCTAAAACTTATAGCGAGCGGAACGAGCTCGAGATTTTACTGCAATATGTAATAGCTCGCGTCTCAAATTCTTTAGGTCAAAACTAGGCATAATTTGTGCCGCGTAGGTAGGTAGGACTAGGTAATTTCAATATAACAAAAAACCAAGGGCGAGCAAACTGAGCTCGAGATTTCACTGCAATATAATGAGATGACTGCAATGCGATCCAAAACCAAGAGCGAGCAAAGCGAGCTCGAGATCTCACTGCAATATAATGAGATGACTGAAACACGATCTAAAAACAAGGAGCGAGCGAAGCGAGCTCCAGATTTCACTGCAATATAGTGAGATAACTGCAATACGATCTAAAACTAAGAGCGAGCGAAGCGAGCTCGAGATTTCACTACGAGATTTTTATTACTATATTGTCAAGTCGAATGTTTTTTTTTTTCAAACTCTTGATTTTGGCGCTCCCTTAACCTGCCGCCCGGGGCGTCGTGTTTGAGCTCAAATGTTTAGTATAATTGTGGAGATCCAATCTGTAGGGTCTTATGGTAACCTGGTCGACAAAAGTGATTTCGTAGCGATGAATCGTTTACTTGGTAAGGTAATTTAAAATTATGACATACAAATTAAATCGCATATTTAAAAAATGTCGTTGATTGGGTTCTATACAATGGGCCTTAATACCTTTTTGGACTTTTGGAAAAAATCTGAATGGAACGCAATCTGTTAAAAAATATAATAAAACCTTTTCTGAACAATATGTGTTTTTGAAGTTTACCCTTACTTCCATACATAATTTTAAAACAAAAACAATCATTATAAAGCAGATACGGAACCCTATAATGGGCGTGTCTAACACGCTCTTGGTCAGTTTTTGATAATTTCTGTATTTTTCTTATACACAATAAATATACTGTTTACAATTTTACATAAAATGAATATATCACGGAAATAGAAAACAATCAGCGACTTGTATTTCCCTAGAGTTATACGCCGTTGTACCGACACCCGTTACAGTTATGGTATAGCTAGGCATGGCTCCGACAGGCAAACCCTCCTATTTCCGGTCCGGGAGAGAAAATAAATCCAGCCGTGCTAGGCTGTCAGGTAGCCAATGTGCAATTGTGCACATTTTCAAATTTTCAAAGTAATCGAAAACGTGCACAGACATTAATTGGCTGAAAATTTGCAATGTTAAGTGTTATTTCACTAAGCCTGATTGCCTTTTGACATTATAATACTTGATAACTATAGCTTATTTGTGTGTCGTGGTCGCTCACTCAATGCTTCATAAAATGGCTGAAAGTCACCCAAAGGAGAGAGAGCTATGCTCGGAGTTTAGTTTCCCTGCGAGATCGAATCAGAAATGAAGAGATTCTCAGAAGAACTAGAGTAGCTGAATTAGCCCAAAGAATTGCTAAACTAAAGTGGTAATGGGCGGGGCACATTGCTCGCAGAACCGATGGTCGATGGGGCCGAAGAGTCCTCAAGTCGCGACTGCGTACCGGAAAGCCCAGAGTGGATAGGCCCGACACACGGTGGACTGACGCGACAACCTGGTGAAGGTGGCGGGAATCTGTTGGATGAGGACACCACAGAACCAGTCGTTGTGAAGATCCTTGGGGGACGCCTAAGTCCAGCAGTGGACGTCCATTGGCTGTGATGATGATGATGATGATGACACCTTATTCAAGTGCCTATTTTAGTGTCGGGGAGTTTTTTAAATCCGTAATGTCACCTTATCTTTTTGATGTAAATCTTTTGTAACTCTACTCTTCCTTGGCCACAATTCATCCAATAAACTCATTCCAAAAAGTGAAAAGATATTACGAAATATCTACAACCGACAAATTGTATTAAAAAGAAAGAATAACCCAACATAATTTTAAATTATGTTTATGTAGGTACGTACAAATACAAAAGTCGTGTAGTATAAATAAAAACAAAACACCAACGTATTTTATTCCTAAAATAATCATCTAATTTAGAAAAGAATCTGTTAGCGCCCGGTGGAACTTTTTCTCTTAGAAGATTTAAAATAGAATCTAATATCGAAGTGATTTACGAAATTGCTTTCTAAAGAACAGTCAACACACCAAGGACGAAGGATTTTCAAAATTCAGTCCCACCGGTAGCTGTCATTTGCAAAGTTAGGTTGCAAACACAAAGTACTTTCTAATCCGACACAAACAACACAGTTTCATCGAACAGGTGAAGCAAAATTGAAATGTTGTACAGAAAGCTAAAGACGAATCGGAACGTTTCAAAATAGCTTAGCAATAGCACGAAGGCGTTGAAAATGACATTCATAATTGACATTTCAACTCTGAGTGTATTTGACGGGGGTTGACGGTTTCAGACTCGGACGAAGCGAGCTGTGGTCGTATTTCCCCTTTCAGGCGACGACGACTTGAATATTAAACATCTAGGTGCAAGAAACGGGGTAAACGTTTCAAAAGTGCTGTGATTGTAGAGGCTTTTATTTATGATATCTTCATGAGGAGGATGTAAATAAAGATACGTTGGAGATTTGAGAAAATTTATGGTTTTTGCAGAAAAATGCGAGCCAAACGCGAGTAGAAATTATTTTTAGATTAAGTCCGTCCTTGTCATGTCACTTGTGTTGATTTACCACAAGTGACGTATGAATCGAACAAAGTAAAAATGTATAACCTCGCATTGCAATAAGTATGGATACAACGACCCCTTTCTTTAGGTATTATTCCTTGTTTAGGTTTCTCTTCGATAAATCAAAGTTTGATCGAATCCGGCCTTAGGAACTTTCTTAATTTGCTGACGGTTTTTGACAATCAAACTGAATAACTTTCTGTATAGGACCAAGGTGGAAATCGCAAAAAAAAATAGGCTTTTTCATACATAACTGTAAATCTACTCGGACCCAAAGATCCCATAGATCGCAGATTTTATTATTGTGATTTTGGTTGTTGGTTCTATAGAGAAAGTTGTTTAGTTTGATGGTCTGATCATTATCTTAAAAAACCTCTGTGTAATATTGGTTAAACATACATGGCACATTGGCATGTAAAAATAGCATTGTATTAAACTAATTGTGTCAAATCAACAATTGTGTTAATTGTGAAAAATGTGTGAATTGAACAATAATAAAAAAATAAAAAAACACGACATCATCAAATTGTTTGGGAAAACTCAACTTAAATATGTTGAGGGACTACGATTTGGTAAACAGTTAAAACATTAGAACTTTTAGATAAACTAGGAATGTTTAAAACAACGATGCTAACGTTTGGCTCATCATTTTGAATAAAAACAACTTAAAAAATTTCTGTTTCATAACAAGAATTGTTCAGTTCTTTGAAAATTATTACGCCTATACGACGTGCCCATTTATGATAGCGACAAACACACATTACACACATTTTTACATCCTGTATAAATTGTGTATGCTAGTCAAATGAAAGTACTCGTAAGGATACAACTCAAATCAAATCAGTCAAACAAAATCTAAATAATAAATTGTGTGGGTAAATATAAACAATATTATTTAATCTCGAACTTTTAGTCGTCCCATGAGGAACCTTAAACATTCAGGAAAAATCCCCCCTACAATAACACAAACAAAGGAATGTTAACTTTTACATCCCAATGAAGAAGAATAAAACCGGACAAGTGCATGTCGGGCCACGCGCAGGGTAGGGTTCCGTAGTTGCTCGTTACAATATATGGACTTAGAAGGGGGCTTTTTATTTTATTCAATGGTTTAACGGCTAATAAAGAAATGCCTTAATTAAATAAATAAAGTTTATTCAAATTCAAAACAATATACCAAAAATAATCTAATCCGCAACGAAGGCTTCGTCAAATCTTAATCACATACATCTAGACGGACAGATGGACAGACGGACAGACGGACGGAGGACAGACGGACAGACGGACAGACGGACAGACGGACAGACGTCAGACGGACAGACGGACAGACGGACAGACGGACAGACGGACAGACGGACAGACGGACAGACGGACAGACGGACAGACGGACAGACGGACAGACGGACAGACGGACAGACGGACAGACGGACAGACGGACAGACGGACAGACGGACAGACGGACAGACGGACAGACGGACAGACGGACAGACGGACAGACGGACAGACGGACAGACGGACAGACGGACAGACGGACAGACGGACAGACGGACAGACGGACAGACGGACAGACGGACAGACGGACAGACGGACAGACGGACAGACGGACAGACGGACAGACGGACAGACGGACAGACGGACAGACGGACAGACGGACAGACGGACAGACGGACAGACGGACAGACGGACAGACGGACAGACGGACAGACGGACAGACGGACAGACGGACAGACGGACAGACGGACAGACGGACAGACGGACAGACGGACAGACGGACAGACGGACAGACGGACAGACGGACGGACGGAAACAATAAGGTTTCCTTGTTGATTTCGGAACCCTAAAAATGATAATGAAAAGCTGAATTTTACTTATACAGTGTCATTAATTTCATAAGATGTTCAGTGAAAAGAAATGGTGCAAAACAAAAATGTTTGTTTCTTTACAAATAAAGGCGTAAAATTAGCTTCTGAACATTCACAAGCGAGCAAAGCATTCGTTTGGGATCATAGCGCACAATATTTTATTCGAGCCAATTACCAAATTTTTTTTTGTTCCAATTTTCCTTCAGATTATGTTTAGTTTTGATAAAATATTTGTTCTTAAACAGCGTAGATTGTTTTTAATAAAAATAATGTCATTAGGTATGTACATTTTTTTTTTAAATCGTCTATATATCTTTTAACTCAATAATTTGTAACCCCCTGACAATAGCTAGAGCCATGAGAAAGGATATAGTCATACAAATTGTATTCAAACAAACTAGCGGGTAACAGCTGGTGAAGAATAAACTGAAAAAATATATAATTTTTGAGGCAAAAATGATTTGTTATCATTTCAGCAGTGAATGAAAGCGCTAACATGCTCATGGATACATTTTAAGAATCTTGTTTTGGTATTAAATATGGTGAGTGTGCCATTGCGGTGGGTTGAGATCGAGTTCAGTAAATTTTAAATTTTACGAACAAACTAATTAATATTGTCACGGATGCTGCCAAACGTCGAACGTAAAAAGGCATTCAAAAATTCGGACGGTTTATTAACAGTCTCCGTGGCGCAACCGGTAAGGTGCGATCCCTTAAATCGAGAAGTCCTGGGTTCGAGACCTCACCCCGATGAAAACATTTTTAGATTTTAATGTTGTTTAGGAATGTTCTAGAAGAGAGAGGGAGAAGGAATATTTAGAAAGAAACAGAAAATAACAAAAAGACAGTCGTGTTCAGGAATGTTCGGGAAGGGAGAAGAAGCGTTTGGAAGGGAACAAAGGAATAACGAAAAGACGATCGAAATTCAAATTGTCTAGAACATTCTAAGGGGTATATAAACCGGCGAGTTTGCGGCCACAGGGCAGTATTGAGTTTAACAGTGAAAAGTGCTAAACAAAAGGAAGAACAGTGAAAAAGTGAATAGTGAGAAGTGCAAAGTGAACAGTCAAGTGACAGTGTAGTGCGTTCTACTAGTGACGTAGTGAACAGTGGTGTAAGAGGAATCCCTGCGCGGAAAACCGTGAGTAAGATAAACCCAAATAAACTCTGTAAATTTGGACTTGGCGTTTCACTCCAATCCCGGAACCCGTCGCTCGTAACATTTGGTGTCAGAAGTGGGATTGGAATAGAATGCCGCTGGTGCCAAAGGAGTTAAAGGGAGTCACCACCCGGGCCATGTCGGAAGCGCGGCAGGAAGGTGCGGCCCTTGCAACTGAGGTGCAGCGAACCCCAGTGAGAAGACCTGAGGGAAGTGAGGTGCAGCGCACTCCGGAGCAGAACCCAGGAAACTTCCTCTATCAGATCCAGTGCATGATGGAAGAACAAACTCGCCGTCAGGAGGAACAACTGCGCGCACTGAAAGAGGAGCAGGCTCGCCGCCAGGAGGAACAGGTTTACGAACTGCGCGCAATGAAAGAAGAACAGGCTCGCCGCCAAGAAGAACAAGCTCGCCGTCAGGAGGAACAAATACGCACGATGCAGGAGACGCTTCACAAAGATATTACGAAAGGTTTGCAGCAGGCAGTAGAGAGAGTCGAAGCCGTAGAAGAGAGGTTGGATCTTGTGAAGGGTGAGTTCGAAGGGAGGTTGGATCGTGTGAAGGGTGAGTTTGAAGGGAGGTTTGATCGTGTGGAGGGTGAGTTTGCCAAGATCCGGCGAGAGGTTGAGCATAGCAAATCTCATAGTCGTGTCGCTGCTGTTTTTGACTCACCCATACAACCAAAAGGTGTCAAGACTCCGGTTTACGATGGACTGACGTCATGGCCCGCCTTTAAGCTACAATTTGAGACAGCAATGAAGGTTAATGGTTGGGGCAAAGAGGAGGCACAGTCTGCGTTGACATTAGCACTCCAGGGACAGGCTCTCACCGTGCTGGAGGCCGTAGGCGCTGGCGAAAACCTGACGTTCGACAAACTCTTCGGAGCTCTGGAGGCTAGATTTGGCGATGGACATCTCGAGCACATGTATCGGGCGCGATTGAAGGAACGTAACCAACATGCTAATGAGAGTCTTCAACAATGGTCCGTGGAAGTAGAGAAGCTCGTGCGAAAGGCTTTCCAGTCATCACCAGCAGCCATCGATGACATGCTCCTGCAGGCCTTTACGGATGGGATACGGGACCCGGAGGTGCGAGCTGCAGTGCGACTTGGGCACCATGTTACACTCAGGGATGCTGTTGCTCATGCATTAGAGGTGGAAGCCGTACGTCAGGATCCTCGTTCCGCTCGTCTCAGGGAGATTGTGGTGACCAGAACATCGGCGCCGAGGAATCGAAACGTCAATTATGTGTGCTTTGAGTGTGGTGAACGAGGGCATATTCGCAGCTCCTGTCCGAAGCGCACAGGCCGTCGAGATATAGGAGTCTCGACTGATGAGCAGCAGGAAAACTAGAACCAGCCAGGGCTGCGGGGTGGGCGCTGGCCGGTTATGTTGTAACCCCAACCATTAGAGTCAAGCAAACATCGGACGGAAATAGTCTGTTAGTTGAAGGAGAGGTCAATGGTAGAATCTGTCAACTAACTTTGGATACCGGAGCTTCGAGAACCGTAATCAACACTCGACTGTTAAGCGAAATGAAAAGTTATCAGGTAAAACGACTTCTGCAGCAAACCAACCTACAGTTGACAACAGCTACCGGCCAGCGCATACCTGTTAAGGGGGAGTTGGGAGTTTCGATTAAGATCGGGGAAACTCCTTTCAAACATGAGGTGATTGTAGCTGAAATAGTGGACGATTGCATCATTGGCTTAGATTTCTTACAAAATCATCAGTGCAATATAGACATGAAAAACGGAGTGCTACGGTGTAACACAGAGGAGGTTCCGATGAAAGGTGGATCATCGGGAAAGGTCTACTGTGTGAGAAGAACAGTTCTTAAGCCTAGATCACAGACCTTGGTACCTGTTGTTTTGCCTAAGAACAATGATGGGAGATTACCACGGAGATGTGCTGTGGTAGAAAAAGTTAAAACTGAAACTTGTTGGATTCCGGCGAGGACAGTTGTTGGATCAGTTTCATCTACTTCGATCCCGATACTCAACGTTGGAGATGTGGAGCTGACGATTGAGAAGGGGGAGGTGGTTGGTCACTGTGAGGAAGTTTTATGGTTGCGACAATGTGTGGAAAATCCTCCTAGAAAACATAAGGCTGAGGTGGATGTAGTATCGAAAGTTATGGAAGACTCTGGCAAGGACCTGACTAAGCTGCAGGCTTTGAAAGCGAAGAACTTGCTTCTGGGTTTTTCAGACTTGTTCTCTAAGAACGGCGCAGATATTGGTAGAACAGACTTGGTGAAGCACAAGATTAATACAGGAGATGTGGCGCCGATCAAGCAACGACCTAGGCGTATTCCGTTTGCTCGTGAGAAGGAGGTGGAGGAAATGATAGAGGACATGAGAAAGAGTAACGTCATCGAACCTTCATCGAGTCCCTGGTGTTCACCAGTAGTTCTTGTCAAGAAAAAGGATGGCTCAACAAGATTTTGTGTGGATTATCGACAGCTTAATGAAGTGACGAAGAAAGACAGCTACCCTTTGCCGAGAATCGACGACACCTTAGACACTTTGAATGGAATGAAATGGTTTTCAACACTCGACCTGAAAAGTGGGTACTGGCAAGTGGACGTAGACCCTAAAGACAAGGAGAAAACCGCTTTTTCTACCGGGAAAGGACTGTGGCAGTTCAAGGTAATGCCGTTTGGATTGTGTAACGCCCCTGCGACTTTCGAGAGATTGATGGAACATGTCCTAGCTGGAATTCTTGGTGACACGTGTCTGGTCTACCTGGACGACATCATCATTGTTGGACGAGACTTCGATGATCATCTGAAAAAGTTGGAGAACGTTTTTGGAAGACTGCGTGGAGCAAATCTCAAGTTGAGTCCAAACAAATGTTCTTTCTTTAAACGGCAAGTCAATTACCTTGGGCATGTGATCTCTGAGAGAGGAGTCGAGACCGATCCTGCCAAAACTGCTGCTGTAAGGGAGTGGCCGACCCCGAGAGATAAGACACAAGTTAGAGCTTTCCTTGGGCTCTGTTCTTACTATCGTCGTTTTGTGAAAGGGTTTTCGGACATCACAAAGCCACTACATCGACTTACGGAGGAGAAGAGAATGTTCACATGGGATTCAGAATGTGAAAAGGCTTTTATGGAGTTAAAGGAACGTCTAAGTATAGCACCAATTCTTGGATATCCCGATGTTCAGGGGGAATTTGTTGTAGATGCGGACGCCAGTAACATCGGGATTGGAGGTGTGCTCTCACAGCGACATGGTGAGCAAGAAACTGTAATAGCCTACTTCAGTAAGTCATTATCTAGACCTGAGAGAAACTATTGTGTAACAAGACGAGAATTATTGGCGGTGGTGAAGACTGTTCAACACTTCAAGAAGTACCTGCTGGGACGTAAATTTTTAGTCAGGACAGACCACGCTGCATTGAAATGGTTACTCCAATTTAAGAACCGGGAGGGTCAAGTTGCAAGATGGTTGGAGCAACTACAGGAATTCAACTTTGAAGTAGAACATCGAAGCGGAAGAATTCATTCCAATGCAGATGCATTATCAAGAAGACCATGTCCAGAAGATTGTAAGCACTGCAGCAAGCAGGAAGGGAAGGAAACAGTTTCACTCAGGGTTATCAGAACTGATGCCATCAATGATGAGTGGGGAAACGAGGCGATGCGCCTTGAACAGGAAAAGGACTCAGGAGTCGGGCCAGTCTTGAACTGGTTAAGGAAGGACGTTTCTAAGCCTCAGTGGAGTGAGGTGGCAAGGTACGGGGCAGTCACGAAGGGACTTTGGGCTCAGTGGAAAAGCCTCGTCATACAGAATGGATTACTCTGTAGAAGATGGGAGACACCGAATGGCAAAGACTCGTATCTACAGTTGGTGGTCCCACGAGTTAAGTTGAAAGAAATTCTGCGAGTTTTTCATGACGGAACTTCCGGAGGGCATTTGGGTGTAAAGAAAACCTTGAAGAAAGTAAAGGATAGATTTTACTGGTTGCACTGTAAAGACGATGTGGAAGATTGGTGCCGCAAGTGCACAGTCTGTGCAGCTGTAAAGGGACCTCATACGAGGAGCAGGGCAGCAATGAGAATCTATAATGTTGGGGTGCCTTGGGAACGAGTCGCATTAGACGTCGCGGGACCATTTCCAGTCACTAAATCAGGAAACCGGTATCTCCTTGTGGTAATGGATTACTTCACGAAGTGGCCAGAAGTATTTGCCATTCCAAATCAGGAAGCGATAACTGTGGCTACCAAATTGGTTAATGAAGTTTTCTGCCGGTTTGGAGTTCCGCTAGAAATGCACAGTGATCAGGGCAGGAATTTTGAGTCACAGTTGTTTCAGGAAGTTTGCAAGATTTTCGGAATCCATAAGACCCGGACTACTCCTTATCACCCTCAGTCCGACGGCATGGTGGAGCGATTCAATCAAACTTTGGAACGGCATCTTGCGAAGGTCGTCGATAATCATCAAGATAACTGGGATGAGTACATACCTCTTTTCCTGTTAGCCTATCGAACCGCTGTTCATGAAAGTACTTCAGCAACTCCAGCAATAGCAAACTTCGGGAGAGAATTGAAGATTCCAGCGGATTTGTTATCAGGGTGCGCACCAGGCACTCCTAAAAGTATCAGTGATTATGTGAGTGAACTGCGGGAGAAAATGGTCGACATCTATGAACAACTTCGAGAAGCAGGTCAAAACTCCAGTGACCGTTCAAAGACACGATATGACCGGAAGGCGAACTATACGGGGTTTGAGGAAGGAACATCGGTTTGGCTGCATAATCCAGTTCGAAAGAAAGGGAAGTGTCCGAAGTTACAAGCAAGTTGGGAAGGGCCGTATGAGGTAGTGACCAAAATAAACGACGTCACATATCGAATCCGACGATCGCCAAGGAGCCCGTTGAAGTTAGTGCACGTTGATCGGTTAGCTCGATATTTCGGGAGTAATGATGCTCGGGACGAGCAGAACTAAGGGAGGGGCAGTGTCACGGATGCTGCCAAACGTCGAACGTAAAAAGGCATTCAAAAATTCGGACGGTTTATTAACAGTCTCCGTGGCGCAACCGGTAAGGTGCGATCCCTTAAATCGAGAAGTCCTGGGTTCGAGACCTCACCCCGATGAAAACATTTTTAGATTTTAATGTTGTTTAGGAATGTTCTAGAAGAGAGAGGGAGAAGGAATATTTAGAAAGAAACAGAAAACAACAAAAAGACAGTCGTGTTCAGGAATGTTCGGGAAGGGAGAAGAAGCGTTAGGAAGGGAACAAAGGAATAACGAAAAGACGATCGAAATTCAAATTGTCTAGAACATTCTAAGGGGTATATAAACCGGCGAGTTTGCGGCCACAGGGCAGTATTGAGTTTAACAGTGAAAAGTGCTAAACAAAAGGAAGAACAGTGAAAAAGTGAATAGTGAGAAGTGCAAAGTGAACAGTCAAGTGACAGTGTAGTGCGTTCTACTAGTGACGTAGTGAACAGTGGTGTAAGAGGAATCCCTGCGCGGAAAACCGTGAGTAAGATAAACCCAAATAAACTCTGTAAATTTGGACTTGGCGTTTCACTCCAATCCCGGAACCCGTCGCTCGTAACAATATTTTGAAAAAAAATCCTATGTTGAAAACACGATAATTCGATTCTGCTCTCGATTTTAAACAAACTACTTTTTGGTTTTGCGTTAATTCATTAACACGTTGTATATAGGTACTGAACTTAAGCCCGCAGCGCGGCTTTGTCCTTTCATTTTGGTACAGTAATATTTATGTTGAAGCTAATTAAATAAAATCGATTATATACTTTTTGTCTGTGACTCTATTTGTGTTTTTGTTTGTGTGTTCTATTATTTGTGTTTTGCATAAAATATGATACAAAAATAATTTTATTGATTCAGAGTTGTCAATTTCATACAAAAGTTACGCATAATACGCTTATACGGTATAATTAAAAGTAATATTTTAAATATGGAAAAATAGTTCAGAAAATCTCGGTGCCGATTCACAAATATCATTTGCAATATATATTATTACGAAGATATAAAGCTTTGAAATGTTCTATTGATAAATCTTCGTAATTATGTCATAAATTGCAAATGTTGTTTTTTACGCAACATTTAGATTTTCTAAACTATTTTTCCATTTATAAAATATTATACTTTTATTAATACCGTCTACGGGTATTATGCGTCCAATTTTTGAATGAAATAGACAAATCTGCAACCACCTTAAGTAGGTAGTTACAAAATAAAATTTTACAATGTATACCTATAAATTAATAAATATTAACTCTAATAAATTTGTCTTTTATATGTTAGTTTACCGTAGTTAAGTACATTATCTTATATTTCTCCTAAGTTTCAAAACGTACTCACTACGTTTTAAAACTTAGGAGTGTTAAACATTATTTTGAAACGATGACCGATGTCCTGAAATGAGTTGCGTATCTATGGTTCTAAGCCTTTGATCCTCTGTTTTTGGCCGATTATTTCCACGGCTCATTTTAATTTAATCGATTCATTCGATTTCATTTTAATCGAAATCATCATTGGCAATCGAACCGAGTAAATCTGTGGTGTACTTACTTATATTGCTAGGTATATTTACTCGGCTGTCTCGCGTATTCGTCACGATTTCATTTTGTACTTGTACGATGACTAAATCAGAGACTTTTGGAGATTTTTCGATTTGCCGCTACACAGGCGGGTGGCGCGATTGATTGACTTCGCGATTCGGCGACGTTACGTTTCCATTTATATGAAGATCTTGAAAATATCTCTAAGAAAATACTCGAGGGAATTTTATTATAAAACTATTCCTTTCGTCGGCAATTGTATCACTATTTGGTACAGAGTACTCTACTCCTGTCACGTCGCTAAATTATTTACATAGCTAATTAGATTTCTACACTAATATTATAAAGAGGAAAGATTTGTACCTATTTTTGTATGTTTGTATGTTTGTAATGAATAGGCTCAAAAAGTACTGGGCCGATTTAAAAAATTCTTTCACCAATAGAATGCTACATTCTTCCAATTTGACATAGGCTACATTTCATTTTGAAAAAAATTAGGGATCCTTGGTAAAATTTGAACAATGTAACCGAAGGTGTAGAAAAATGAGTCTTAAAATTTATTTGTCTACCCCGTGCGAAGCCGGGCCGGGCTGCTAGTATTTTATAAACATGACGAGTTTAAAATTCATTTTCATAAATTTTGTTTTCACTACGTATCTTGTTGCTTTGAATCAAATAGTTTTACTTGAAAAAACTGTATAATGTCTTGAACGGATCTTGGCCAGTGTAGTTGACAAGTTGATGTATAATTGTAATAAATCAACCCCATTGTAAGCCTCCTCCCATACATTAGTGGTATGACTACACAATGACAACTGCATACCATGCTAACATAATAGAAACCTGACGCATTCGTTTTTTCTTAATTTATTAATTAATGTCTACTGTTTTTGTTGAAGTACTGTGTATAACTTTAATTGGATTGCAGCTTATGTATACAACGTGTTAATGAATTAACGTAAAACTAGAAAGTAATTTGTTTAGAATCGAGAGCAGAATCGAATTATTATAATTTCAACATAGGTAATTTTTTTTCGACGTCAACCCACCGCACGGGCATTCTCACCCTACTTACTACCAAAACAAGAATCTTAAAATGTATCCATGAGCACGTTAGCGCTTTCATTCATTGCTGAAATGATGACAAATCATTTTTGCGTCAAAACTTAAAATGCAAATAACTTTAAATTTTAATGATCAAAATAATGGAATTATTGTTTCAATCTAATTATTATGTTATAAATCAGTTGGGGTGTATGAGGTTTTGCGCTTATTCATTAACACGTTGTATATGTATGTTGAAGTCATATTTGGATTTACTTTGATCTGTTATGTTATCTGATATTATATCTTGTCCATTAACATAAACGAATGTCTTGAGAGACATAAAATAACTATATTAGTAATGAGGCGTTTTCATTAAAAAAAACCGGTCGAGTGCGAATTGGGACCCTGACAATTAGTGTTCCGTACTACCAGTTGCTTTACATGGGTTGTAGGCGAAAACCAGTATAAAATGATATTCACTAGGCTCATAAGCCAAAATACTTATTAAGTATAATTTTAGTCTTCTTTACTGGTAGTACTTTTTTGTTAAAACCA
Source organism: Agonopterix alstromeriana (assembly GCA_963924505.1). Taxonomy (NCBI): domain Eukaryota; kingdom Metazoa; phylum Arthropoda; class Insecta; order Lepidoptera; family Depressariidae; genus Agonopterix; species Agonopterix alstromeriana. The sequence goes on from OZ004670.1 coordinate 9,051,500, forward strand.
TTCAAGTTAGTTCCAACCTTATAATTTTCCCGCCATCTACACCTTATTTCTAATGATCATGATTTTTTCAGATTTTACATGGCTCTAGTTTTCGACATTTTGATGGGGACAGGAGGGTTTCTGAGTTTATTGAAAATTTGTTCTTAACAAAGTTTGAAAGAAAATAATTTTGTTTAGTCTTGTATTTCTATTAGCTTTCATTTGATACCGAACAATTTTTTGTCAGTCTGTCTCTGCCGCCCAACACTGCCCTTCAATATAAACATTTAGGTTTTTTAACTTCAATTATGTCATTGGACCATTAATTTCTCTAACTGGACCAAGTTTCAGCTTGCTGTGTCTTACATTCTCCAAGAAAAATGCCTGTGACAGACGTACGGACACCAAGGTGATTTCCTATTTGTTCCATTTTAAAATGTTTGGTACGGAACACTAAAAATAGTTCAATGACAATAGTTCAATGATTGGATGGCATTATTAATATAATCTCAAAAATGTTGCTGTCAGATCGGTTAAGGTTTTTTTTCTTTATTTCCTTATAGTCGTAATAATTGCGAGCCTTTACCCGCGACTTCGTCCGCACAAATTATTATGTCAGGAGTGCGATTTTTGAAACTCATTAATTGAACTCATCAGTTGAAAATGTCAAAATTACTATGGAGATATGCATCTTTCTACTGCTGATTTGACTTTTAAAAATCGCACTTCTGAAGTATGATCTTTGAAAGTCAAATCAGCAGTAGAAATATGCATATCTCCATAGTAATACTGACATTTCATTTAAATGTAAAATAGATTACATATAGCATGGAAATAAACAAGCAAAAGCAATAATACTTTCTTTCATAGAAACAACATAGAAAACATAGACGAGTTTCAAATTTTAGTAGCTTTGTCACCTCAAAGGAAACAAATGCCACCTCCGTGAGTGTTGCAAATTTCTTTGAGCGTTTGTAAATTGCCATTTTCAAGTGGCTTCAGTACAATTTGTAAACGAAATGTCACAGCTCTATTTATCAGAATTCATATCTTTTTGTACACTATTTGGTGGAAGTAGATTAAGGGTTGAAACCTCAGCACGAAATCGCATTTTTTGACGCTCCATCCTTTTCTGTCGCTCAGGAACGTCATTTGTTATCAAAGAGAGCGGGAATGCTGTGACCTTTCTTGCTCTAACCAATGACGTTCCCGAGCGACAGAAAAGGATAGAGCGTGAAAAAATGCGATTCCGTGCTGCCAGATGAGGCTTAACCCTAAAGCTAGATACAGTAGGCATTTTTAAGCATATACCTATGCGATGTGTAACAAGAATGAATTGCTGTATCTGTTGTAACGTTATTACAAAATTATTTCTTCTTGAGAATACCATTAAACTGATTTTTAGGGTTCCGTACCCAAAGGCTGAAAACGGGACCCTATTACTAAGCCTACGTTCGTCCGTCCGTCCGTCCTACCTATTTAGGGCTGTAACTTTTGAACCGTAATAGCTAGATAGTTTAAATTTTCACCGAATATGCGTTATTATGATTTGTTAAAAAAATAATAAAAATGTCAAAAACTTAAAAATTAAAGGGGGTTCTAAACAAGAAACGAGTTTTTATCAACGTTTTTTCTTCTCGCTCTATCGTAAAAACGGTAATACGTACAAGCGTCAAACTTGGTATGATTATAGAGCAAACTCTACAGTATAACAAAAAATAATAAAGTCTCGTCTTAAAGGTGCAGAACAATACATTTTTATATTTTCGATATTATGTTGTGTGGTAGGTACGGAACCCTCGGTGCGCGAGTAGCCCGACTCGCACTTGACCGGTTTTATTCTAAATGTGTGAGTCGATCTCGTGTTAAAGGTGCAGACCAAAACATTTTTATATTTTCGATATTATGTTGTGTGGTAGTGTGGTACGGAACCCTCGGTGCGCGAGTAACCCGACTCGCACTTGACCGGTTTTATTCTAAATTCATCAATGCAAGGTCTCAGCAGGTATTATCGTTATCATCAGTCTCAAAGATCCTACTGATGCGCTAGTTTATAATCGGCTGGCTATAGTAGAAGATTATAATTGTAAATAATTATATTCTACTGTCCCTATTGTATAATAGGTCCTCAAATACCTACACCTACAATAAAATAAAATAATCGTATTTACTGTTTAGCAGACGGTCGAAGGACAGAATAGAGGCCGTGGGACTCCTTGATTTACTTGAGCAGGTAGCAATCGCCAAGTCGCCGAGAGACATGATTGAACACCATTTGACGTGCCGAGGCAATGTAAACATCAAATCAAATGTTACAGACGACACATAACATCCCGAGTCAATCAGTCGACGAGGATTGAATCACACTATCCGATTTTGCATAAATGCAAGATTCAACTATCAGATTGAACCGCGGTTTCTCCACTCCACTCGCAGAATATCTAGTGCTAAGTTTAGATATTATGCTTAATGTAAGCCAGTAACCAATATACGATGATGACGGGTCGATATCTTTCTCTACTCCGTGGATAGTACGTCGTGCTTCCGCCGTACTGAGATCTACAGACAATTGTCAGAGGAGTTTTCTATTTTAAACTTAACGCTAGTTACTCTATTGTCAACGTATCGAAAATATTCCATTGTACAATTTTATGTAGCGCCGTAGGTAAACAGAGCTAAGAAAATATTAAATTATTTTGAAGCATTTAATACTATGATGGTACGCTAGAAACTCGTGCTAAAGCCAACGTAAATTATATAACTTCTTGTAAGGTCGAAGTTAATGAAAATGTTTGAATTAATTTAAAAGCGGTAAAGGTACGATTTTACATACAGTATGAGCAAGGATTGAGGGTTATAAATTGTAATGGAAAATCCTAAACGTAATTTGCTTCGAACCAAATATTTTACACGTTTTTAAAGCGTTCTCTTCTACGTTTGTTCTAAAATTTTGTTTGCTGATGTCATTAATAAAGGACACGGCAACTTCTTTAAAAACTATATTGGAAGGACAAATAGAAGCAGAGGAAGACCTAAACAGAGTTACCTAGCAAATTAAAGAAAAGTTTGATGTCGTGTTGAATCAGGAACTCAAGAAACTGTCAGAAAAGAGGGTGACAAGAGCATAGCTCTTAAGTAATATGATGATGATGAAATTAATTATTTTTGTCTAATTATCATCATCAGCCTAAAGGTATAAGTTCCACTGAAGGTCACAGGCCTACCCTCACATACACCCTGTAGGTGTGTTAGTCAACCGCGCGTGACCATTGCGGATTGGTCTAATCACGGTTAGCCAAAAACCAACGTTAGTTAACAGTCCGTAAGAAGATTGGTATTAGAAAAGCGAATGTTCCTTTCGCTTAATTCACAAAAGCAAATAAAACGAGGAACTCAACAATCGTAAGAAAATCCAAAGGTCACCCGAAGACATTCCGAAACAGTAACTAAAGAAAAAACGGATATAATGCAGAAAGAGGTTAGGAAATTGAAAATTGTGCCACGGAATATAACCCCATTACTGAGGAAATGAGCTACGTGAGTATGTTTTAGAATTCCACCTCGGTTCTTAACACTCGCGCTGCCGGGGGCGGGGGTGGGGCGGGGAGCCTCACCTGCATCTTACATTCCCAGATTGTCTGGTAGAGCCATGCATTGCTTTAAACCGACATTATTGCCACACTTGTGTGAACATTATTATTACCTTTGTATATTTTTATTACATTATATTTACATGGATGCAAAAACTCACGACCATTATCCGTTTTGAGGTGGCCAGAAGCTTTGCTACAACTATCTAGACCAAATCTCACTTTTAGCATATTGAAGGTTTCAGGGGAGTTACAATGATATTCTTAGGAAGTGTCGAGTATATATATCGAGATTAAATGGATAAGCCATAAAAGAAAAATCCTTAATAACTCTCTCTCTTTCTTTCTCTCTTAATCTCATATGGTTGTGGGGTGAGCCTTCCGCGTCTGTTCTTTCGACCTTGCCCTATTTTTGACGTCGTCTCGGAGACAGTCGGTTACAGTCGGTCATACAAGAATCACTAGGAACTGTCTTCAGATGTCCTCTCGGTCTCTGTCCTAGAATCGACAGTTGCAGTGCCTAATTCCTACATAGTAGGGTGGCTTTCGTTTCACGTATCCAAACCACCTGAGCATATGCTCGTGCTACGTACACCCAGGCTACCTCGCACATACTCGTTGCGGATTCCACCGCGCCTCGTGACACCGCACATCTACCACATCATCTTCATTTCGGCTATTTGTACAGTTCAAACATGACTTTTCGTTGTGGCCCAAGTCTCACTACCGTACATAAGGACTGCTCTTATTATGGACTTATAGACCAGGCCGGACGATTCGGACCGGTTTTTTCGTATCACAGGTTACACCAGTGACTTTCCGCCACTTCAACCACGCGGCTGTTATTCGGTGTTCATTATTGTATTCAATGTTGCCAGATTTTGCGTCATATAACATAAACCTAACTATACAAGGTGTTACAAAAGTAAAAATAAACATTTCAAACTTTTAAGTGGGTTATTTAGACCATCAAACTGAACAACTTTCACTATGGGACCAACAACGAAATCACGATCTGATGACCCATACACTTAGCTCGAGTAGATTTCTAGTTTAGTATGGAACAACAGATTTTTTTTTCGCGATTTCGTTATTTGTCTCATAGTGAAAGTTGTTCAGTTTGATGGTCTAAACCACCCCCTTAAATGTTTATTTGTATTTTTGTAACACCTTGTATTGCAGTGGATAACATCTATAAACACAAAATGAACAAGGCAGAGGACAAAATTAAATCAACGTAGGTTCGGGTTCATATATATTTTTCCTCCTCCTGAAGTCTCCACAAGACAACCGACCGAGAGGGTTCTAGTAAAACATTATTCTGTTATTCCATTTGTGTACTTACTCCCCTGCTGATTAAATTTGGAATAGAACCGACATTGCACTATTAAAAAGTGACTTTAGGGAATTTTACCGTTGGCGAACTCTGGACAAACGAAGTTTGATTATATTTTGAATATTAATCAATTATGGTCAATGACTTTTTAGACACTATCTAGAAACCAATATCCTGTGCTTTAAATTTAATAGATTTCTATTAAAATATATAGTTTCAAAGTTGTCGTGGCTCAAAGTTTTCATTCATCATCATCAGCCTATCATCGTCCACTGCTGAACATAGGCCTTTCCCAAGGCACACTAAAAGGCTCTGTCCTCGGCCTTCCTCATCCAGTCGCTTCCCGCTTTCCCTTCCCCCTTTTTAGGTCATCTGTCCAGCGGGCAGCACGGCGAAAAGTTTTTATTACAAATCTTAAATTAATCCTAGCATTGAAACTATATTTTAACGGAAATCTGAGAAATGTAATGATTCTAGATCGTGTCTAAAAAATATTTACTTTGATTAAAAAAAAAAACAGACGAAACTTCTTTGGTATGCAGCGCGCTCTCGGAGCTTTCGGAACAAACTTCTCTTAAACAGATCTGCTTGCATTTTCATCTTATAGAAGTCGTATTTTTGGGAAATTCCTTCTGTGTTGCCACAAATAAAAGCTATTATAGAATCAAATTAAAGATTGACAAATTTGTCTCGGGCGGGACTTGAACCCGCACTCTTCCAAACCGGGGAAGTGCGTTATCCAATTTCGCTACCGAGTCTACTAGCCAGAGAACGAAATTTTCAATCTATTGCGTCTTAAGGGGACGTATTATAGAATCGTTCTTAAAAGTAGTGATGAACCATAATAATTGCATTCTGAACAGTATATTAAGAGCGAGTTTTCTCATCATCAGGAGTGTTTTTGTGCTATCATTCTTTTGAAACATTAAAAAGGCTTAATCTGGATAACGAGGCTTTAAACTTTAAAATTTAAATGTAGAATCCCTTAAGCGTAACCAAAAAAGGGAACCGTTACATGAAAGTCCCTCTGCCGCGGGGAATCTATTAACTTTCTATTGTATCTCTCTTGATTAGGGAAGAGAAAAACGATCTCGCGTAATTATCATATTCATTAAAATTTCCATACGAGATCAAATACTTTTAATAAACATAGCGGAAACAAAAATAAAACATGATACCTCTAGTATACAGGGTGTTAGGGTAAACAGTTGCATTACTTTAAGGGGTGATTATATCCATGATACTGAACAACTTTTCCTAAGAAACCTATAGGAAATTTGCATAAAAAAATTTCGACTTTTCATTGAAACGTTCGATCAGCATTTAGTATGAAAGTGATAAATTTTTTTGCGAATTTCCTGTAGGTTTCATAGGGCAAGTTGATCAGTATCATAAGTACAAACATCCCTTAAAGTAATTCAACTGTTTACCCTAACATCCTGCTATTGCATATTGTTATTGTTTCATGCTAGAACCATGTTAGGATTTCGAAAACGTATTTTTAGTGTATTTGAATTGTCAACATTTCATCGGACTCCATGTTTTTATCCGACTGCGCCAAAAGGAGGTTAGATAATGCTTTTTATTAGATGTACTTACTATCTATTGAATAATAATGTCTGTAGACTAGAAACTAAGTTTTCGGGACTCGACAAACTTCACTTTGTTAATTGACAGAAAGTCTAAGCTAAATCCAGAACTAGGAAATTTCTATACCTACCTAATTGAGATAACTTGAGCGACCCACATAATCAAAGAGTTACTAACCATGATTGCCTTGCTTGTGTCTGCTTTACAATAAAAAATAATAATATTAATATTAATAATATACCGATAATATTAATTATATACAGGGTCCTTCTTAATATGCTGACATTTTTTAAGGGGATGATAAGACCGTCAAACTGGACAACTTTCTCTACGGCACAAATCAGCTCTTCCATACAAAACTGCAAACCTACTTGAGCCAAATGTATGAGACAGCTGATTTTTTGTCCCGCCATTTCGATGTTGGGCCCGTAGAGAAAGTTGTTCAGTTTGATGGCCTGATCATCCACTTAAAAAAGTGTCAGCATATTAAGTTGGACCCTATATACAACGTGTTAATGAATTAACGCAAGAATAGAAAGTAGTTTGTTTGGAATCGAGAGCAGAATCGAACTATCATGCTTTCAACATAGGTAATTTTTTTCAAAATATTAATTAATTTGTTCGTAAAATTTAAAATTTACTGAACTCGATCTCAACCCACCGCTCTGAAACTTTCACAATACTTACTACCAAAACAAGTTTCTTAAAATGAATACATGAGCACGTTAGCGCTTTCATTCATTGCTGATATAACAAATCATTTTTGCCTCAAAACTTATAATACGAATAATTTTAAATGAAATTATTATTTTACTATTAAAATAATGAAATTATTGTTTCAATCTAATTATTTTGCTATAATTTTTTTTGGGGTGTATGAGGTTTTGCGCTTATTCATTAACATGTCGTATATTAATTATATAGTTTTCTTTTCTCGTTTAGCTTTAACGTAACGTAACTCGTTGCCACGTAACACCGTAGTTTCATCAAATTACAAGAGTTTTTCTACAAGTAACCACACGTTTCTAGTTTAAAAGGCACTATTTCTAAATTCTGACAGTTGTGGAAAGTTATCGTAATTAAATTATCTTCAGATTCATAAGAATTTCAATTAGGAAGTTTTGCAAGAGACAGATGGCTAAGGTGGATGTTATGAATAAATTTACCTAATGGGACGAGATTCCATTAAATATCGATTACTGTCCGCTTTGACAAGTAATTACCCACATCATAAAAGTGCTTTCGTACAGTTTGTTGATGAACTTTAATTTTATGTGAGCTTTTAGTTTGATATTCATTTAGCCTTTTATTTCGATGTGTGATTAACGAGATTCAAACTTCTTCATTGTCTTGGCTTGTGTAAATTTTAAGTTACCTGCTATTGTTACGAACCGATATTTTTTTAAGTTTTAAACAGTAAACCACGTATTTAGTTGAAAATGATACCGTTTGAAGTGGTTCCAAATGGTGCACAATTTGACAGTTTCCTTTATAAATTTGACATCGCAGTGGGATTACAACTGGTTGTAGGCTGACGCTGAGTTAACTCTAATGAGCGTTTCTGCAACTGAGCGTGAAAGAGGTAAAGATTTTTGGCTTCACTGGATGTCTAAGACATTATTTTGTTCACGTTATTTGAACATAAAATGACGTACAACATATATCTGAAGTTAAGTCTAGATGCCACTATTTGAAATACACAAAATGATTTTGTATAGACGATTACTATCGTATCGAATGCAAAAAAAGAGCTTCAAAATGTACAAATTCAAATCAAAAAAATTCAATACGATAGCCCGAACTTTCTTTTTTGCTTCCTTCTAATATTAAAGCTGTCGAGCTAGGTCAGATTCTTTACAATTAAATCAAATTATACAAAAGAAAATGGAAAACAATTAATAACTCCATACCTATTTTTGTGCCTGCACTAATGGATATCCATGGTAATATCGTATGATAATATCCACTACCCAGATTTCGGATAATTCCGACGGATAAATCATTATTCATTTATACATAAAAGCTTTTATTCCAACCATCAGCATTATGTAATTATCTTGACAAATTAAAACACGTAGAACGAAACACGAAACATTACGTTAAAATTTAAACAGGCTAATCCGATTCTCGTTAAACTTCTATTGTAATAATTTTGGAATGGATATTGTAAATTATTAATTGAAGCCATTTAAATTTCACGGCTATTCATTAAATTATAGCTATTGTTCATAACGCACCCCTGGATATTGCAGGCGTCGATGGTGTGCCGTAACAGATCGCCCTAATGAGAAAAGTTGGATAGCCTTCGTGAGCTCGTGAAACAATGCCAACACCCAACAATTTCCTGACACTGGACAATCAATTCAAAAGCTTTTTACAGCTCCCACCGAACTTTGCATAACTTTTTTCTCAACATTAACGCTTTTAAAATAAGCCAAAAATAAATTATCGTCATCAGATTGTACTTCGAAAAACGTTTCTTGAGTCTTGTCGGTGACCTTGTCCTTTCACGTTATAAATGGGTAATTGAATTTCATTTCCACATCAAATATATAGCAGCACTACATGCGACTAGCAACCACATAGAAATCCTGAAAAATACATGAATCACCTTTGTATTGCGTATGTGACGTTTTCTGGTCGACCGATTGTGCCCTACAATAATTTATTTCCTTTGATTTCTTGGCATTGCTCAGCAGTTTCGATAACAAATGTTAGAGCATACGTTTTCGGCAGGCACGCGAACATGTACGTACCTTGAAGACCCTAGTTTAACGTAAGTACATACTTATAGGTCAATAACGAACTTTGTTGCTTTTAGTATTCAGTAAGTAATACAATCGCGTATAGTATACAACGTGTTAATGAATAAGCGTAAAACCTCATACACTCCAATTGATTTAAAACAAAATAATTAGATTGAAACAATAATTTCATTATTTTAATATTAAAATTTAATGTTATTTGCATTTTAAGTTTTCAGGCAAAAATGATTTGTTAACATTTCAGCAATTAATGAAAGTGCTAACGTGCTCTGGGATACATTTTAAGAATCTAGTTTTGGTACTAAGTAAGGTGAGTATGCCCGTGCGGTGGGTTGAGATCGATTTCAGTAAATTTTAATTTTTACAAACAAATTATTTAATATTTTGAACAAAAATACCTATGTTGAAAACATGATAATTCGATTCTGCTCTTGTTTCTAAACAAACTACTTTCTAGTTTTGCGTTAATTCATTAACACGTTGTATAGGAGTTGCTTGTACTATTTCTCTCATTTCGTACAGAAAAATCAGGAGCGTGTTTCCAAATGTCATAGAGAGCGGAAGATTTACTTTTGTTCGCCTAATTACATTGTTACTTCCGTACCGCACCTGTCACCGTCACCTGCTGACGAATTCTCACTTTGTAAACTCCCAAACTTGCGACGAAGAACGTTTCTGGTAACTAATGTGCATTTCGGTGTCTCCTTAAAGATCGTTTCTATGCAGCGTATATTACGCTATCTGCTTTTATGACATACGTCGGTATAAATTTAAATTAAGTCCTGTACATGCTTTCTTCTGTGATATTAAGCGTCAGTACTGTTATCACGCGAGTACATAAATAATTAGCGACCAATTAGTCGAATGCAGATAGACTTTTGTCCCGCATCTCTTTCAAGCTGGCGATGTTAATTACAGTGACGGTCTTACAAAGGGAATGTCAATAAAACACGAACAGTAAATCTCATCTAGCGTCAGAGCGTGCTTACTGTCTTTTCACAAAAGGTTTTTTTGCCCTGAAAAAGAGTGCGGTTCCGAATGAAATATAATTCGACTTGTCAGTTCTCGCCTCGGAGGCCGTCCCTTGTCATAGAAAACCTGTCATTTCACAGTCGTGCATTTTCTGTGAAGTGGATTACACGAAGAGGTACTTACGAGCCAAACGAGGATAAACAAACACATAAAATTGAGTGCACAAAGAAAAATTATATGTCATGACGAATGACAAGTGAAAACAAATATTACTGATTAATCGATTGTACATTCAGATATACGTGGATGAGTAAACATTCGTGCGTTTTACGGACCGATCGGTCCTGCGGTGCCCTCATCCAACGGGTTCCCGCCGCCTTCACCAGGTCGTTGGTCCACCTTATGGGGGCCTACCAACGCTACGCTATTCGTTGCGCAGTCGCCATCGGCCATCGGTTCTGTGAGCAACGTGCCCCACCCATTGCCACTTTAATTTAGCAATTCTTTGGGCTATGTCGGCTAATCCGGTTCTTCTTCTGATGCGAAATTGTATGTGTCTATTCTTGGTGTGTAAATAAATAATATATCTTATCTTATCTGATGCGATCTCGCAGAGAAATTCCGAGCATAGTCCTCCTTAAGTGAGTCTCTGCGACGTCTCTGTTTACACATTTAAATACATTATTATACTTCGACATTATTAGGTAAACTTATGCTTCGACTTTATATTCTTCACTTTTATACGAGTACCTTGTCATTAATCATGTTATTACCTTAGTTGTCTAAAACATTTATACCTCTCGTACCTAAGAACATTATTGTAAATACGGACAACATTTATGTTTCATGTTTTGCCCCGTTGAAAAAAATTGACATACTGGAGCAAAGAAATAATATTATCACAAACAAAATTACGATTCTCAACAGAGCCAGGAAATGTCAGAATTTTGCTACGCCACGGGTTACAAAGGGAAAGGCATTAGAAATAATCTTGAAACGTGGAATTACGTCCAATTTACATTTTTCAGGCAGTGTTATTAGCATAGATAGGAAATTTCGCGGTAATTAATAGTCGCTCGCTGCGTTGAGAAATGAGGGTTACGTCTGACCACTTCATTCTCGTTTGACAAGATTAATGGGGTGAAACCACGCTACCACTATCATTATTGCAGGAAATTATTATTGAATTTAAATTCTGTTTCGTTTTCAATTAGGTTGTCACAGTTCCTGGGTTCAATTATATTCCAACAATCCTTAGCGCAAAACATTTAACCCTACGTTAATATAGGTACAAATAAACCAAGGAAACCAACAAAGTTTAAATGCCAATTCCAATTACCGTGAAAGTGATGTCTACTTAAACTGGACTTAAGTTTATCGTTTCTGTATACGGCGGATTACGGGCCATGACACTAAATTACCTAGAAAATACTGCTCAGCTCTTAAAGTGGTCGGTTCACCACAACAATCCGCATTCTTAAAATATTCGTACAAGTACAACGAACAAGCACCCACAGTTAACGTAGTGAAAGGCCTTTGTTTTGTTAATTACTGAGCCCGGGGCCAGTCCGCACCTGCTTTCACCGCAGCGGAATAAACTGTGCGACTAAATTTCCTGTGTTTAAAATTAAAAGATATACTCCTGACCAATAGTTACTTCCTCCCACGGAAAGCAATTTCACGTGCACTTGCGTTGCATTTTAGAGCGAATTCAAATAATGTTCATTACAGAATAGCCGTGGTGGTCCAGTGGCGAGTAATCTAGCCTGCCGTGCAGGAGGCGATGGTTTGATCCCCGTCCAGGCCGACTCGTACCAATGAGTTTTTCGGCATTTATGTACGTTTTGTAATACACTGGCTTTTCGGTGAAGGAAAAACATCGTGAGGAAACCTGCATGCTTCAATTTCAAGGCATGTATTTTACCCACTATCCATTACAAGTAGCGAAGGGCTCACCTCCCGTCACACTGGATAGAGTTCCGGTACTACTGGTGAAACGTGGATTTTCTGAGGTTTCAGAATATCTCTAACTACCCCCTCGGGGAATATAGTCGTGAGCATATGCATGCATGCATGCAGAAATGTTATAAAAAGCTGAAAGCTTATCATGCCTGATATTTTAATAGTATGCCCTGATAGTCTTGGTAGTACTGTCATTCGGAGTGACATTTGATTTTAATGATGTAACGTATATGTAACGAGAATAATTTAATGATTCAAAAGACAACGCTCATTTTCTGCTTGTTTGCTTCGATCTGACGCATTTCATTTCAAACCAACTACTATGTAATTAAAGCTAAAATCGATTTGAATGAATGCATGAATGATTAGAGCTCATTTTCTGTTTGATATAAATTAAGACTAGTGATGTTCAAATTAATTAATTAAAACAGGTCAAGTGTGAGTCGGACTCGCACACGTAGGGCTACGTAGCATCATACCAAAAAAATGTGTTTTCTACAGGACCCTTAGCGCGAGCCCGACACACTTGGCCGGTTTTTTAGGGTTCCGTAGTCAAACAAGGAAACCTTATACTTTCGTCCATTCTGTGTCTGTCTGTCTGTATGCCCCACCTCAATAACTCGCTCATATTTGCACCCATTGAATCAATTTGGCACGAAGACTGATAACAGTAACCCAAAAACAGAAATGTAGTAGTTATGAAGAAAACAATTTTATTCGACTAATTTTTTCCCATACAACGAAAGAGGGGTTGGAAGAAATTAATGTAAAAAAAAAATCAGGTGAGGTGTCGTTGGATAGGTATTGTCCAATGGAACAACAATGGGAAAACTCCCATAGAAACTAAATCGATTTCATGCTTCTGTCTCGAGATATCTAATCTATAAATTCTATCAGAGCTCAAAGTCGAAAATAGTGCATAAAAACGTGTAATTTGGTGCGATTGTAGTGCATACTCTAAAGTAAAACAACAATAAAAAAATATAGGTAAAATAATATTAAATATCAGACAAGTGTGTGTCGCGCTGAGGGTCCCGGCGAAAACAATTTTTTGAGCGCGAATAGCCCGACTCACATTTCACCGGTTTTTATTTCTTTTATTGTTTTATTATTTGTCATCAAATCCAATATAAAGATACGTACCTACTCTGTGAAAATCAACAATAGAGAATCAACCAGCTACCTATATACCTAGATAACGGTTACCTACATAGCCTAACGGTTCAGAAGATACAGCCCTCTGAAGCTAGAACGAACAGACGGACATCGTAGTCTTAGTAATAGGATCCCGTTTTCACCCTTTAGGTACGGAGCTCTCAAAAAGCATGCTGCATCTAGGCAATATACGTAATATCCTACGTAATTTGTCGCCGTTGTCTCAGCGAGCCCGTGGCCAGCGGCGACGCGTGCGCTATCAAGCCCTGCAGATCCTTCAAGCACGACATCTGGAGAACCCTTCACTCGCCCCTCCCCCTCCTCCACTCACACGACGACCCCTTAATCAAACTACGCAGTTCAAACTTTACAAGGCGTTGCAAAGTTAACAAGTTCTACCGTTGTTTCGTTTTTATTTTGACTCATCCCGTTTTAATTGGTTTTGAAATTTTTTAAAAACCGCCCTTGTGCGTGTTGGGCCACGCGCTGTGTCGGGTTCCGTTGTTGCCCGTAACAATATGTGGACTTCGAAAGTTTGGTACTATGAACATTTTAAAGAAATTGTCTTTTTTACTTCTCCAAGTAGGTACATTTTATAAGTTGGCCGACTATTACACGTTAACTTATAAAGCCTACTTAACTAGGATAGTTTTTCTTTTAACTTAGTTATTTACAGTTAGGAAAGGTGACATTATTTAACACGCTTATATTAACTTTATATACCTGTATATAACTAATTATGTAAGAACATCTAGGAAGTCCATTGTAACCTACTTCTATTTGACGTATCGATTTTTTATTTTTTTATTTATAATTAATGGACTTTTTGCTTGTGCGTTAGCACCGCATTTCCGCCAATGTCAAGTAGTTTGTGGGAGTATCTATCCCAATCTCAGGGATTGTTTTTGATAAAGAAGAGATTAAGGAATGCGGAGCCTCGTGGCAGGCAAAGACGCGACGCGCGGACAACACGCGAGACAAGTTCTCGGGTCAGAACCTGCAACGTGACTCCCCGACTTAAAACTTTGCAAGCGTATGTCATTCGGATGACAATACAATAATTCGCATCCAGTTGATTTGAAGATGGAGCCAGGAGGTAGATAGTGGAACTCCTCAATGGCTACTAGTAAACCCCTCGAGTTTGGGTGCATTTGGTTTGTTTTAACGAGTCTTTACTACTTTTCAGTGACGAAAGCGTGTTTTTTAGTTTTTTGAAACTATTTAATGTATTGTAAAGGGATGACCAGACCATCAAGCAGGACAACTTTCTCTATGGGACCTACATCGAAATCGCAAAAAAGAAAATCAGCTGTTCAATACATTTGGCTCGAGAAGGTTTACAGTTTTGTATGGAACAGCTGATTTTGGCTTTGATCTGGAGAACAATCACGCTAAATAAATCGCAACTGAACCTTGATTGGACCGCGTGTGAAACACAACTTTTAACACATTCGGAATTGCGCTATTCATTTTACAGCCGTTAGAGCCGTTTTGACAGATCGCTCAGACGTTAAAGGCAGTCACAAAGTAAATCAAGTTTAGCGCGATACGGAATTGAGCACAGTTGAATAGTAATTGGATTGCAATGTGAATAGAAGTAAAATTGGAATAGGATTAAATTTTGATATTTTAAATTAGCGCAATCGCCCTCCAGAACTCTGGCTTTTTGTTTCTTTAGGATTGTACGAATAGACGCATAACTATAAGGGTTCCTTATTGACTACAAAACCGTAAAAATTAGGTAGGATTTTGTTTCTGAAGATAGATAAAATTAAGAAGTTTTAAATGCATATCTGATATGACACTAAACTAATATATTTAACTAAACTTTGTAAAAAAATAATTTATCAAAAAAATAAAACAATCGAATTGAGAACCGCCTTTTTTTGAAGTCGGTGAAAAGTTAAATAAAATCCATCCAAAGCCAAAATTGTTCAGCCGATTAACGAGCATTTTTTTGGTGCGATTTCTGTTGTTCCGTTTGATGGTCTGAAACGTGACGTAAAGTTTAAACCATGTGTGTCCAGTAGAGTTACCTGATGAAACCCTCGCGCAAACTTTGATTTTCAATTCGTTTTTCTTTGTTTAGAAGTATGACGTAGAAAAAAGTCAAGTAGGTACACTTCCCAGCTTTAGAGATTTAGGAAGCCTTTACTATAAATGTTTCACCAACGTATTCCTGTAATTTTATTTATGTCGAGCAAGTCAATAAAGGTTTGCAGTATTCAATCGAATATAGCTTTAGCGTTTGTTGAGTGTTTTATTCTTATGTTAAAATAATGGCCCCTGAATAGTCTTTTTACCGTTTAGTAGCACCCACATCACAAAAGCTAAGATTATTCTCAATCAGGAAAACCCATTATAATGACCACTGTCCAAGAAAAAAAAAAGCAGTTTTATACAAAACTTTTACAGGATATAAATATTCCTGATTGACTTGACTTATATGACTTTTAAGAAAATCGAAAAAATGTAGTGGTAGTTTTAATTATTTTTCATATACGTATGTTTAAAGTCTTATATTAAAATAGCATTTAGGCTGTTTTAGTATGTTGGTGTAGCACTTTATCATTTTGGGTTTTCATCATTCAGAAATCTTTAATATTGTTATGCCACTGAACCAGGCTGAACGGTAAAAGGACTCTTAATTTATTTTACATACATACATACATAAACTCACGACCGTAATCCCTTTCGGGTGATCAGAAACATAGCTACAACTACCAACTTACCAACTACTAATTTATTTTATTCTTTAATAAAAATCCCTTTCAACTGTTCGTGAGAGGAGGTCTTTGCCCTGCAGTGGGAATTTACAGGTTATAACTTACTTTAGTAAAAAATGACATAATTCATACTCATAATTCACCTTGACCTAACATTGAGCAGAAAATAAAACAGACTTGACTTGAAGAATTTACAGTCATTAGACCGACGGCGATGGATGACTGATTTCGAGACATCTTGGATTACCGACTTGTGCGTAAATTCGAAAGAAATGCTAACAAAGAGCAAAAATCTTGCAAAAATTTATCAAATATATTCACAAGGTACCGCTTCACCAACGCTAAAATATTCTGAAATATTTGATTCGATAATAGAATCTGCTTCGGAGTTGGAGAGCGTTTTAATGATAATTCGATTTCTGCACCCTGCGAGAGGACACGAGTCAAATCAGCTGGATCCGAATTACGAATATCAGATATCGAGGTTGGTAGTTATGAGATTGATATTTTCAAAGGAGGTTCAAAAATGTTTTTCGTTTTTCGACCCATGTTTCCTATTAAAGATTGAAAAAGTCGGGTGGCGAGAGGGCTTCGAACCCACGACCTGCCTATCCGGGGCATGCTCCACTCCAACAGAGCTGTCGGCGCCCCGCAGGCCACGACGAATTTTTTTTTTCTGTTTTCATAAACCCTGGTAGATGACGCTGACATCCCTTAAGTGAAAATTGCATTAATAGTACATTTTGATACAAGTTGTTCATTACAGCCGAGGCGGGATTGCCGCACGAGCTGCCAGGCGAGTGCTGCATACTAGCCAAGGCTGTAATGACCAATGCTCACGTGTTTCATACGACGTTTTTCAACATAATTGCGAGGAAAAAGTAATAAAATTTCGTAAAATACTACAATTTAAAACAAATATTTGTGGAAAATGGCGCTAGGCTTCTTTTTTTGCCTGCCTTTGCCTTTGGTTGAGATAGCTATGCGCGCAGGTCGACGAAGAGACATTTTGTTGCAAGCAACCTTAAATTAAAAATATTATGAACTTAATATTTGTGTATTTGTAACACAAATTAATGTTAATTTGTTAACCTGTATATATTTTAAGATTTCTAACTTGAGTTACAAAAATTAATTATAAAACCCGAAGATGTGTGTGATGGGTATCTCGTGGGATGGTGTAGAGTTTTAGACCATGAAACTGAACAACTTTCACTATGGAAACAAATTCGAAATAAAGAAAAAATATCTTCTGTGTCACACAGAACTGCAAGCCCTACTATTAAATAATCTGTGACAGAAATATATGAAACAGCTGATTTTCGTATAACTTTATAGTGAACGTTGTAAACAACAATCTAATAAAGACTAAAACAACTTAACTCGTCTTGAAAAAACAATTGGTGTTCTGCTTTTGCCAATTGCCAAACATCACGCCTCACCATACAGAGTGTAAGTGACAGCCTAGCAAATACTGAAACGGTGAAATCAGACCATCAAACTGATCAACTTTCATTATGGAGCCTACAGCTGTCTCATACATTTGAGTCGGGTAGGTACAGTAGTTTTGTATGGGATCGCGAGGCAGGCTCCATAGTGAAAGATGTTCAGTTTGATTGTCTGAGTTTACCGTTTCAGTTTCAGTTTCAGATCAAAAAAGTCCTTTGTAAAAAGCATATTATAAACTGGATGATTATTTAAATGATCAAAATGCTTGGGTCTGAGGACACTAACTTATAGTTTACTTTACTGTATAGTATCAATTATTTTATTAAATAGCATCTTCTCTACAGCGACGACACGTTCCGACGCGGTGGTAGCTTTAAAAAGATTTGATGTTTGATAAGTGTATTTCAAACTCCTATATTGAATCAATTATATTGACTTTAACTTTGACTTTGACTTTGATTTGCTAGGCTGTCAGTACACCTTGTATATGTCGGCAGATGTGCGTCTAGGTTCAAATACCATATACTCACAGCAGGCAGAGCTACGTATCCTATTTCTGTAATACTCATCTATCTACGCATATTCTATTCCTACCAGCTAGATATCGTATATCATATTTGTACCAATATAGTGCCCGGCCTAGCCGAATAATCTATTAAGCAACTTTAGGTATAGCATTTAGAGATAGCTTAGATGGTATCACGAAGTCACGAATCAGTTAGGAGGTACCATATTACTTGGGTTTTAATTATTGATGGAGCTTTTAACTTTTGACTACTACACGACTACAGATTTTTTTTTAATTTAAAATTACAATCTAACCAAAATTAATTTGTCTTTCTTAGTACTTAATAGTTTTTCGTTTTATAAGATAGGTATGTAAGGGTAGCTGGGTGAACAGGATGTAAAATTAAATGCGTTACATATTTAAGGAGGTGCTTAACCATCAAACTGAACAACTTTCACTGTGGAGCCAACTTATAAATCGTGAAGAAAATTTTGGGTTGTTCCAAAAAAAATGTCAATAGCCATTCGACCAAAATGAATAAAATAGAATAAATCTTTATTTGACACAGCAGAATGACACCAGATGTAATTTTTGTTTCGCGATTTCAATGTTGATCCCATAATAAAAGTTGTTCAGGCTCCCCTTTAATTATGTAACGCATTTATGTTTACACCCTGTGTAGTTAAACTAAACTTGACAATAATTCAAGCTGTTTAGACACGATGGACGGGAGCACAGCTTTGTGTATAAGATAAGGTCAAATGCCGGGTAGAGCGCAGGTATTAAATCACTTCTAGTTTACATAATGTCCACTGAATATAAAATTGACGCTGAGCTATTCGTCTCCTACATATTTGTTTGCTACGAAAATATTAACTGGTCTTCTGGAAGACATCTCTGCAGAGCTAAGCTCGGATTTTCTACATTCTCCTCTAATTATTTTATCTGTAAAATATAAATTAAAACTTGTTCAAAATACAAGCTTATAAGCTGTAGGATAACTTTATTGATTGAAGCTTACCTACTAAATTGTTGACTTTTCAAACAAATAAAATTTAATCAAGTAAGAAGGAATTCAACATTAATTTAAGAACTGAGTTACGTAGCAAGTTGTGGCATTGAATTGAGCTTGCCACTAGGCTCCTTCATCTCTTTAAGCAATCCTTGAGATTTGGATAGACACTCCCACACACTTGACATTAGCAGAAATGCAGTGCTAGGCACAAACAAAACGCCATTAGGTTAAAAATAAAAAGAATTAACTATGCAAGCAAAGTAGTCACAGCTAAAAGTTACGTTCTAAGTTCTAAAAGCAGACCTGAGGGATAGTTGATGTCTTTTTGCTTATTTACCTCAGCTCATGCAAATTTATTCTCGCAGAGATTTTACTTAGACGTTGTACATTTACTGAGCCCAGCTTAGATTTAAATCGTATAATTTATATATTTATCATTTCACTTACTTTAAAGTGATAGCTTATTTTAATAATTCAGTCTAGTGACAAGTAGCATGTCTGTGCAGGAGGCAGTTCGATCCTAGGGTATTTGACAGGTTTTTAAAAACTATTCTACGTAAATCACTGATATCTAAGGACTCTATAGAAAATGTATATTTTACGTTCCATTACATACAGTGCAAGAAAAAACGAAAACAAAAAGTGTTATTTAAATATCCCGCGAAAACGCTTAATTTTGCTGACAATATACGTGGCAACAAGCAGGTGAGGTCACGATGACGTAAATTTTGTACAAAACTCACACTCTGCACGCAACTGTTTAGCAGTTGACGTCATCAACCATTCGGCCAATCACAGTCGTTACAATCACGTGACTAAAGTAGACTAAAAAATATTTTCTTTGTCGTTTTTCTCTTAAAAGATCCAATATTTTTCTTAACCAATGCCAATGGCTCGATTGTGCCTATCCTTAGAACGACGAAATTTACAAAAAACTATTTCAACGATATAAAGTGAGTATCGAAACACAAATATCATGCTTCCAGCGTTTCATTCATTCAGAATGTTATTGAATGACAGTCGATAACAGTATTGGTTGACCACAAATTCCGTAAATGCGGTTTTTCAGTAACGGGACAAATGAGCGTGGCAGTCGATTTAGCACTTTTTGAATCATGGGAAATCTTTATACTTATAACAGTTTTGTGACTGACTGACTGTCAAACAACACAGCCTAAACCACTGAAATATAATTTATATTCTACAAAGCAAGGGGATTTCTGTACCTATATGTGTATTAAACTATTACAGATTTTTAGCCTATCTACTCTGGATTCGATCACTAATCTCATCATCATGGCCAAAAAAAAACATATTTATCAGATATTTTTAATATTATGCCATCTTCAGTCACTAAAAAAATACTATACAAAACTTACCGAAAATAGTATTTTTTTATGTCCGTTAAAAGATAGAAGGAATAGTTTAGACGCAATGATGAAATTCGTTGGTCGAGTCCGGAGTACCTACCTAAAGCGAAAATTCACGAAGAATTTAATAACTAAGGCTTTGGGTTTGGGAATTTTTGAATAAAATAAATAAAAAGTAAAGGTACGTAGGTACGATGAATAATTCAAAACTCAGATCCTCATGAAGTAATTTTGGTCAGGTTTTAAAACATTGTTTACGCTACGCTAAGCTACGGAGAGTTAACTCCAAGCAAAACATAAAAAGTTTCAGCGTGTAGGTATTTTGCTTAAATTTTATCCCCACTTTATCTTCAACTCTAAATAGCTTTGCATGTGAATTTTCTAATTTCAATGTTTGCGTTGTTTTGGCTTGTTTTTTGTTGTTATTTTTACGTTATCTGTAGGGCTATTAGCCCAGTCATTTTACGAAGTTTTGTTTGAAGGGGTGGGAAGTATTTACTAATGGAACATTTGAACTGTAACCGACATGTAGTGACAAAAAGACAATATGAAGAAATATTTTTAAAAATAGCTACGCAACATAGAAATCAAAGTGGTATCTCCCAGAATACTTTTACCTTAATAACATTAATACCAATGCCCTCATTTTAATTAGATTCAACAATATAAATGACTTTGTTAAAAAAATTGCCATCGAAATTTCAAAAATGAATTACTGATTAGAAAATTCAAATGTGTTTTTCATAGTTTTCTAAGTAGACAAAAATGTCCCGGCTCAAACCGTAAAATGACTGGGCTATATTATGTAAGTTTCTGATTATATCGTTTACGAGATCGGTAACGTATTTTGAGTTCCGTACCCAAAGGGTGAAAACTGGTCCTAAACCTACATTGTCTGTCCGTCCTTCCGTCCGTCTATTCTAATTATAAAGGGCTGTATCTTTGAACCAAATATGCGTTATTGGCGGATTAGATGACGAATACAAAAATTAAGTGGGGTCTCCAAACAAGAAACAGATGACCTAGTAGCATTTGGTCCTAATATTATAATAAATGTCAAAGTTAGGATGTTTGTCACTTAATCACACATAAAAGGCTGATCGGCTTTGAATGAAATTTGGCACACACATAGAATATGTTCTGGATTAACACATTGGATACTTTTTTAAGGTCCACGCAGACGCAGTCGCGGGCAATAAAAACAATTATTTTTTCTTTGTGATAAACAATAAATACATTATTATTATTATGCACCTATAAATGGTCTACTGTATAGGTGCTGTACTTTAACGAAATGCGTATGGACGAACTGCGTATTGGACGAAATGCGTATTGGTACAAGTACTACTAGGTCGATTAAAGCGAGCAAATCTACGGTAAGTATACTTACTGATATGTTACCGGCAATCTGTATAATTCAGGTATTCTATACAATACCTAGGCAATGTATAAAATACCTGGAGCGTCCAGGCAATGTATGAAATATTATTAATAATTGTTCATTAATAATTAATAAAGTCTGTAATCAAATCAAATCAAATCAGCCCACATCAACCCACTGCTGGGCATAGGCCTCCTTTTTATTGCGCCACTCCTCACGGTCCTGTGCCAATCTGATCCATGTACGACCCACAACCCTCACAATGTCGTCTGACCATCGCATCGGTCTGAGGAAGGAAGGAGGTCCGTGGGTAGACCACCGATGCGATGGTCAGACGACATTGTAAAGTATGTAATGAACAATAATATTCATAATATTTCATACATTGCCGGACGCCTCAGGCATTCTATACATTGCCTAGGTATTGTATATAATACCTGATTATACAGATTGCCGGTAACAGATAATAACAACAAATAATAATGACCGGCCGAGTGTGAGCCAGTCTTGCGCTAAGGGTCCCGGAGAAAACAAAACTTTAGTGTAAGTTTATATTATGTTGTAAATCGATAAAAGAGGAAATGAAAACAAAATTGACTTTCGAATTTTTACCAAATTTCCCTGAACTATTAACATTAACAGAGATTCTCCTCAACAAAAAGCCAATAAACGTTAAAGACGCTATTAAATTGAAAAATATGGCTTATTTGGTACAAAATAAAATATCGTAAATTGCTTTTAAGTATTTTAGTTTAGTTTCCTTCACAAAATTTTACTTCTCTTGGCTGTTCTAAAGGAGGAATTTCACGGTTTGTGCACCTACTATTATACAAGGTGTAACAAAACACCTTAGTAATATTAAAGGGGGTGGTTTAGACTATCAAACTGAATAACTTTCGCTATGGAGCCAACATCGAGAGAAAATAAAAAAATCTACTGTCCTTACACCCGGTATAAATATAAATATTCCAATTTGATGTTTAAAATCTGTGCTTGAAATCAAATATAAATCATAATCATATAAATCCAGTTGACAAAAAAAGCAAGTTTAACATTATTATCTATTCATATGGTTTTACGTCGAATGTTTGAAATGAAATAAAATTATTTAGTTTGCATGAATGTAGAGTACAAAGGGTGTCGTATCTTTCAACTAATATTACAAACGTAAAGGTTTGTTACGATGTTTGTATGTTTATGACTAAATCGACGACAGACGTATTTTTGTGATAAACAACTAAAAGGGATTTGGATGAAAGGCACACAGGCAGAATACGGTCTGGATTATTTCTTTTTTAAAGTCAACGCAGACTACGTCGTCGCTCGTTGGCAACAGATGGTTAAAATAAAAAACCGGCCAAGTGCATGTCGGGCCACGCGCAGGGTTGGGTTCCGTAGTTTTCCGTCTTAATATACGGACTTAGAAGGGGGTTTTTTGTTTTATATTCAGGTTACACTTGACTCTAACAATAATGTTCACTTTAAAGCTTAATATTTCGCAAACGGATCACTAATTCGAAAAATGTTTTTTCCACACCTAAAATATTTTTAAAAGAACTATGTAACGATACCTCACACCATGGAATAAACGAGAAAAAAAAATTACCTCACTTTTCGTGTAGGGGAGGTACCCTAAAAAATTTTTTTCAAGATTTTATTTTACCACCATGTCGGCGTGATTAGAGTTTCATGATCTAAGCAACCGCCCCCTTAAAAGTTTTAAATGTTTATTTTTACTTTTGTAACACCTTGTATATTACTAACATAACTTTTAGGGTGTATTCAGATTATTTATCTTCCCCTAAGGAATATGGGTCGAAAAACGAGAACATCTTTGGCCCTTCCATATCGACTTGACTCTAACAAAAATGTTCACTTTAAAGCTTAATATTTCGCTAACGGATCTCTAAATCGAAAAATGGTTTTTCCACACCCACAATATTTTTAAAATACCTATCCAACGATACCCCACACCATGGGGTCGACGAGAAAAATAAATATGATTCCCACTTTTCGTGTAGGGTAACCTAAAAAACATTTTTTTCAGATTTGATTTTACCACTTTGTCGGCGTTATAAATATGCATACCCATATCAAATTACAGCTGTCTAGTACTAAGCGTCTGAGCTAAGCCGCGGAAAGACAGACAGACGGACAGACGAACAGACGTATAGACGGACGGACATGGCTAAACTATAAGGGTTCCTCGTTGACTACGGAACCCTAAAAACTATTGGTGTATATGTAGATACAAACATCCATGACTTGGGCACAAAAATGTTCATATTCATCATACTAATATTTACCCCTTACGGGATTCGAACCCGCAACCCTCGGCATAGCAGGCAGCTATACTACCGACTGTACTATCGGGTTTATCCAAATGTTTTCAATAACATTCTGTTTATTTATAGAGTATGGCCTTATCTAAATCGTTTTCAAGGAAGAATCTGGGCTGTTCCACACTAAATTTACCGTTTTACTGCGATAGTATATTTTTCCTGGTTGTAAGTTAAGTCTACTATAGTTATCGAGGATTCTTGTACCATTAGGGACTCCCGCAGGCGTTTAGTAGCGACTTGTTTATAAGCCGTGGATTCTCAGAGATTTTTGTCCAGATTCCGTCTTATCAACTAATTGGTGGTTTACCAGATGGTTGGGAGTAAATGTTTTCGTATAAATAGACTTGTCCTTAGTATCTCTTAAAAAATTGGCTTCTGAGATAATCATGAAGTATTTAAGTAATTAGTAGTTTTTTTTTGTAAAAGTCTAATAATTTTTTGATTCCAATTTTATTTTATTTAAGTAGTAATAGCTAATTTTTAAATACACATAATGTTAATGTAAAAATTTAACGAAATGTTCTCAATTTAATGTGCCGTAATTACGTTTACAATTATAATAAAATAAATAACTACAAAAAATATTAAAATTAAAAAAAGACATACGGAAAGGAAAAATATTGGACTTCCAATTTAATCACTGTAATGTTAGTAATTACTAATGTTTATCGAATTCCCCACATAATTATGACTCGATATTATATTATTATAAACGTAAGTGTAATTATTTTTTTCAAATGAATGAATTATTTTATTATCTTGAAACGTAAAAATAATATAGTAAACAAATCATATCAGCAAAGTTTTATAATTTTAATCAATAATTGTTTAACTATAGTTTTAGTAACCACTTAGTTATAAAATTAACGTTCCACGTACCATAGAGTGTTAACTTTATTATTTTAATTATTAAAAATACCTAAATTTGTTTGCACTTAACTTTCAGTTTGTTATTTAATTATTTTAGTGAAAGTAAGTCAATCGGTCTCATATCGCGATGATTCTTCCTCGAACCCCGCCTCTCAACCCCTCAACCCCCGCCTAATGGACACACACTCAATTAGGCTTTATTGCCGCAGCGCCGTTCAATTTAACGCCTAACTGCGACCGCACTCCAGTGCCTACATATTTATTTTTATTGACATCGAAAAAAGAAAAATAATATCCTTTTTTTACCAAAAAGACATAAGTTGTTATCGAATACGTTGCCATTAAAACATACATACGCTCGAAAAACATAACCCTCCTTCTAGCGCAGTCGGGTAAAAAGCTTCTACATGACCTAATCGAGCTTAAGATTTATTCAGTGAATCTACGTTAAGTAGTCTTAACATTTCTTATAAAAGCTACGTTCTTTTAACGTAATTTGTAGACATCAAAGATGTAATTAAAACGAGTAAGGTTAATTTTACGGTCTTAAAAACCTGTTATTTTTTCGTGCAAAATTATAAGAATAACTCAAAAGATTTTTTTATGAGTATTTCAATGCTTAAAAATGGGAAATAAATTTGATACAAATTTCGAAATTAAAATACAATACCAACTCTACTCAATTCCTAACATTTATTCAAGTAACATAACAATTAGTTGTTTTTAATTTATTTTATAATTTTTATGTATAGTAAGATGGACATAAATAAGAACAAATTTTTTTTTGCGGTTCGTCGTGTTAATAATTATCAATTTAACTTAATTTTAAAATTATTTTGACCTGTAATCTCTAATTACAATAATAAAGAAAATCATTTCAAATTTAATGCGAGAAAATCATTCGAACTCAATGTAGAAATGTATAGCTTGATTAAAAAAATAAAAATCATCTGCCTTCTCTTTCTATCTATATGCTGGAGCTGGAAACAGAAACGGCAACATCAACAAATAGATCATATTCTGCCATTGTGAATATACAGGGTGTACAGAAAAGTATCATTAACCTTTAAACCACTCTACCCATCAAACTGAACAACTTTTACTATGTTGTACTATGTTGTACATTTAATTTGTCAAAAAAAAAACACCTGTCCCATACTAAACTGCAATAGGTACCTACTCGATTCAAACGTATGGAACAGCAGATTTTTAAGTTTCATCAAAAATATCTGTAATCCTTAATTTTAAAATCTCTAATCCGCCAGGAGTAGCGCGTTGGAAAATATTGTTATTGAGACAGTTTTCTCGAAATGGTTTTCGATTCATAAAGACCTCCAAAAAAAAACTACCGAATTGAGGTCCTATTTTTTTTCTAAATCCATTTAATGGTACAAATTATGAACCCAACCACTGGAGTGCTCTAAGCTCAAGCTCAAGAGCATCCACTGGCGCTAATTACAAAGCCACTTGATGTCGAACATGGTGTTTGCGCTATACTCCAAATGAGAATATTTTTTTATTTTTCTATACTTATTGTTTTTATCATTACATTAATTTTTATGGATTGTTAAAAGATTACGAGAAGATGTGAAGCCAATGTGGAAAATAGTCTGCAAATCAAACATGAAATAATCAGAGAAATCATCATCATCAGCCTATACAAGGTGTAAGGAAGATAATGCTTTAATATAGGAATCAAAATTACATAATATAAACCATTACTAAACTATTAATTATCAAATTGGCAACATGCCTCGTTCAAAAGGATTTACAGTCAAATATCCACGACAAGCTTCGTCACAAGAAGGTATACATATAAATCCACAACACGTTTCGTCAGCAAAATAAAAAAATTACACACATTAATCGGCCCTTTCCCCAATAATCGTACCCGGCACAAAGGATCTCATCACACCAGCTGCGTTCCCGCGCTGGATGGCCAATGAAATCCTCTGCACCAGATAGGACCCTGAGCGGACGTCGTTGCCATTTTCCACCATCCTCCATAGTGAAAGTTGTTCATTTTGATTGTCTGAAGCACTACTAGCATACTAGAGTGTTTTATTACACCCTGTATTAAATTTTTACCTTGCCATACAAACTCAAAACAAAATAAAGACCTACATTGATTTAATTAAGCAATACGAAACTGACAGTTTGCTGCGATTTTAACTGTTAACGAAACAAGAGTCGAGTAGGTAGACGTAATTTAAATAATAAGTACCTTAACCAATACCTCAATCAAAAAGCCGTGGTGGTCCAGTGGCGAGTAACCTTGCCTGCCGTGCAGGAGGCGATGGTTCGATCCCCGTCCACGCCGACTCGTACCAATGAGTTTTTCAGAATTTATGTACGATTTGTAACACCACTGGCTTTTCGGTGAGGGAAAACATCGTGAGGAAACCTGCATGCTTCAATTTCGAGGCATGTATTGTACCCACGGTCCATTATAAGTGGCGACGGGCTCACCCCCCGTCACACTGGACAGAGTTTCGGTATTACTGGTGAAACGTGGATGTTCTGAAGTTACCAGAATATCTCTGACTACCTCCTCGGGGAGTATACTCAATAAATGATTAAGGTAGAGCATATGCTACCTTAATCATTTATAAAAGTTGTTTTTCGAGTTTTACTTTGTTACTCATGCTATAAGTAGGTATATTTTAAGAAGTTGCATGTTTGCAAATAATGTTCGAAGTATACAGTAGGGTTTAAATTTAAATGACCTAGATATTTTAGGGGTGCTTCAGACTATCAAACTGAAAACCTTGTACAATGTAGCCAATATTGGAATCTCAACAAAAATCTGCTGTTCCATAGAAAATTAATGGTGACTCGACCCAAATCTATGGAACAACAGATTTTTTTTTCGATACTTATTATCTGAAGCAGTCCTTCACCAACTAACGGTCTTGATATAATGGAAATATGCAATATATTCACATTCTTCCAAAACTATATAGAAAGACAATAATACAGGGTAATACAAATATACATTTAAGGGGGTGGTTTAGACCATCAAACTGAACAACTTTCACTATAGGACCAATATCAAAATCGCGAAAAAAAACGGATTTTCCATACTAAACTACAAATCTACTGGAGCTAGATGTTTGGCACAATTGATTTTTTTTCTGTTTTTTGTTCAGTTTGATGGTGTAACTAAACAACCTCCTTATAAGTTTTAAATGTTCATTTTTACTTTTGTAACACCTTGTACAGGGTGTCTCAAAAGAAATTTTATATTTATTTAGCTTACTGCGTAAGCGCAACGTATCCGAGGGGCGCGGGGGTTATGTCAATCGGTAGCCTGGCTCTTGGGAATTCAGTCGCTATGGAGCGTTTCTCGGGAGCAGACCGCGCGTTGTGCGTGCGAGAGTTTTACAAAAACGGTGATTCGGCGACTGTAGCGCGTAGAAAATTCCACTTAAATGATGCGCCAAGCATTCCTCTCATTCGACATTGGGTTAAAAAGTTTGAAGAGACCGGTACAACGCTAGATAAATCAAAATCCGGGCGACGTAGGTCATCAAGAACGGTAGAAAACGTAGAGAATGTTAATCAGTCTGTTCGTGACGACCCGAACCTTTCAATTCGGAAGCGCGCAAGTGCTTTAAATGTGCATAGATCATCATTACATCGCATCATGCACAAAGACCTAAAGCTGCACCCCTACAAAATTCAATTGGTGCAAGAATTAAAGCCCCAAGATGCCAGTCAGAGGCTTCATTTCGTAAATCAGGTGATTGAGCGATTTTCAACGTTTACCAACATTTTGTTTTCGGATGAAGCTCATTTTCATCTTAATGGCCACGTAAATAAGCAGAACTGCCGCTACTGGAGTGCAACGAATCCAAAACGCAAACATCAGAAACCCGATAAACCGACTTCACTGGCCCATTTGAAAGAAAATATCCGTCACGAAATGGCAGCCATCCCTGAATCCTTTTAATAATAAAGTAATTTTACTGTTCGATTAAATGAGTGCCGAGAACGCGAGGGTCTACATTTAGACGATATCATTTTTAAGAAATAAATCCCCAAAAAGTGTATTTCAATAATTAATAAACATTTTTTCTATATACGGCTTATTTTTTTTTTAATGCATCCACTAAATATAAAATTTCTTTTGAGACACCCTGTATAAAGACAAATGCCATTTAAAAATCAGTCCACGGATTCCTTCAAGCTTCCACAAGTGCAATAAGTGACTGGATCTTTCTTTTCAATAGATTTCCTTTCACATATCTAGAAAGTATTGAAAAGATTCAGACAATACGGCTATCGATATAAAAACCTATAAAACTCATCACTACAGGCTATTATTTATAGTTCAAAGAAATATGATATCGCTACAATTTGCTCCGAACGGCTCCATTGTTACTCGGAGTCGCGCGTGCTTCCGACGAGTCCGTTACGGATACAAAGAAAGATGACACACACATTTTATAAACATATATACATATAGGTATATACCAGTCTGTGCAGATCATGACAATATAAGGTAGGTATCCCATTCCGTTTCCTATAGAAATGATACTCGTATTCACTAGTTCTCGGTCGAGCAATTTGCTACTGTATTATATTACCATTTCGATTTGAATAAACACTTGCATTCGAATTCAACTACAAATTTTACAAAGAAAATAGACTGAAAAGTGTTATAGTAAAATAAATTTTACAATACAAGTTCCGGATTTCGATACCGTAAAAATAGAAGGCAAATTTTACAACGATAATGTCAGTTATCCGTAAAATATTTTCGAAGTGAAAGAAAGAGCCCAAGATATGTCCCGCTTGGCTTAAGTTGAACCGTTTCTGTATCCAACCAAGTTCTAGCAGCTTACAGTAACAACTCAATTTCCTTTAGCAAATCCAGGATCAACGAAGGTAAAGACTCTTTACGTATTTCATGAATATATCATGGTAAGACGATACACGAAACACGCTCGTTTAATTAACTAAAGGCAATAACCAAATACAAACAGCAGTAAATTGGTACATTTTTAATCCGATTAAAATCATGTACATTTCTCGAAACCTAGATGTTTTGTTGTTTTAGTTAACATTTTGTTCGTATGCTTTATTTTCATGCTATTCTTTTTTGACTGGAAATAGCTTGGTTAAGTTAGTTTGGGTACGACACTGGCATAACAGGGAATAGACGATTTGAGACTAACTTACCGATAGACACTTTACAAGTTTTGCCGCAAGCGGTTGTGTCATTCGCGTGGTTCACGTTTGAGCTTGCCACGAGGCTCCGCCATCTCTTCTCAACTGTGTTTTTGCTCAATTAAACATTCCTTGAGATTGGGATAGATACTCTCTCAAATTACTTGACATTGGCAGAAATGCACTACTAACGCACAAGCAAAAGACCATTAATTTATAAAAAAAATTAGTTAAGTATCAAAGGTCTATAAAATTAAAACAACCCTTACAATACACATTATTGTGTAAAGTCAGTTCAATCATCTCTTCATCTTGTCATGTCATAGTCATCTTGATAGCCTGTAATATAGATTTAATTAAAGTTCATACTTTAAAAGTCGTTAAACATCAATTTAAATCTCTAAGCGTGTATTACCTCTAAACCCTCACGATAACACTTGATTAAACTGTCAATCACAGGCCGTTACGAAATTAATATCAACATGGCTCCCTTCCGTTTAATCGCTCAATCATAACATACGTTATTTGGCTGGAGGATGATTATGTCAGTCGTCGTTACCGAAATGGCGGTGGTCGTCATTAAGTCGGAGTGCCCTCATTTAGGTCCGCGGCGCGTAAACAGCGAGCGACGGAAGGAAGCCGGGCTAAAAGCCTTCTGGGTCTGCTGCAGTTTGCAAATTAGCCACGCTCGCTGGATAAAACACGTGAGCACGGGATAAGAGATTACTTCCTACGGAGCGACAGTATTTGCATGTGTCGCAGTGACAACCCTAGGGATTAAGCGAAAAACCGCCATTTGTAGAACTTTTGCATAATATTAAAACGTTAACATACTAGCTTAATTAAGGTTAGTGTTATTTTGCAAATAGATCCAGAGTACAAATTACGACGAAATTGTTGTTTCTTTTTATATTCTTTGTGTGAATTAGGGTTGAACTACTTTAAATATTTTGAAGTATTTATGCGACGCAGACAACATTCACGAGTCGAGTATTACACTCTAGCACTTTTGCTCATGAAAATATAACCCAAGCTTAACGTCCTAATTAGGATTGCACACAGAGGGGAGAATGTCGTATTATGTTTACAGCAGCAGCTATTATAGTCTACAATACGATGATATTTTATCACGAAGACAACTGTAGACATAATGAGGCAGTGTTATTGACTAGTCATTCGTACTAACAGATAACAAAGGCGGCCAACCTTCCTTGTTTTCTTAGTTGAAAGAATGCACACTCGATAAACTTATCTGTGGAGTTCTTTTCCACTTCAAAAGCTTTTTTGCGGCGAAGGCAACGATACGAAAACAAACAAAAATATTGCAGACATCAAAGTTTCGAGTTAATTTGAATGGATCTTCGATTTTTAAAAGCATTCGTAAGTGAACGTTAGGAATTGAGCACTGAATAAGCGAGCGAGGAATTAATTTTAGATCATTATATCACAAACAAAACGAAAGTTTGTACAAACTTGAACAGTCAAAAAATACATCAAATTACTATGAGAGCAGCGTCCGTCGGTGGCGCGTTGCGGTGAAGCATAGACTCAATCATCAGATCCGGGTTCGAATTCGCACGGACGACATGCTACGCCATTGGGTTTTTTTAACTTATGTATATAGTTAATACCTTCTGGGCTCAAACGGCAAATGAAAATACCATGAGGAAACCTGCATACACTGAAGAATAAATTCTGATGCGTATGTATAGTTCACCAAACCGCATTGGGCCAACTCAAACTCAAAATGTTTTATTCTAAATAATATCGCATGGATAGCTTTCTGACCTCATTTTTGATGCTACCACCGCGTCGGAAGGTGTTCCGTTGGAAAGAAGATGCGCCCAGAAACTCTAGAACACAAATCTTAAAAAAAAAAATACAAAATGCTCTTACAAATACAATATTGATTTACATAGTGTAACATTGTCAAGACTAGACATTTTGGTCATTCATATAATCCTCGAGTTTATAGTAACCGTGGCAGGTGTGGTGGACTAACGCCCATACGTCCCTCCTTGAGGGTAGGCCTGTGCCCTGCAGTGGTACATATACAGGTTCCAACTTAATATGCTAACGGTTTATTAAGAGGATGATCAGACCATCAAACTGAACAACTTTCTCTATTGAACTAAAGCCGAAACGAGAAAAAAAATCTGCTGTCCCATACATTTAGGTCGAGTTGGGTTGCAATTTTGTATGGTACAGCTGTTGTTTTTTCCGCGATTTCGAGTTTGGTCCCATGGAGAAAGTTGTTCAGTTTGATGGTATGATCATCTCCTTAAAAAAGCGTCAGCATATTGAGAAGAACCCTATACCGGGTGAAATTGATATCATTGGCATACTTTTAAACTAAGATTCAATTTAACCCTGTATAGGCTGATACCACGGATTCTGGCTGATATCTAATGATAACTAGGTATAGAAAGTATGTTGCAGTTTCAACGTGCTCACTGCAAAAATGTGGTGTATTCGCGCGTTGTAATACTTGATTCTATATTGTCAAAGCTTAAATATTTGTTTGATACCTTCTTCTACAGACTCCTCCTTCACAAGAATGCACCATAGTCGGGGGAATCTACGGATTTTTGTATGGAGTAAGTTGCATTAATTGCACTTTTAGAGAAAATTTGGAATATAGTAGATACATACCTGAAAAACATAAATTCTCAATAATCCCCGATTTTTTTGTGTTGTATTATTGAATAATTAAGACATTTACAAAACATTAAATTTAGGTATGAACAAAAAATGGAAAACTGGTGATTTTGTACAGGATGGCTTCGTTCAATACGTTTTACTTATAACAATAATAATCCACGGTTAATATCGTTAATTTGGGTAGATATTTAATATTTTGTAAGTCTTCAAAAATTATAACCTCAAAACTGAATTATTCACTGTTTGTTTTTACACATTAAATTTGCCTTTTGATAATTAACTATCTCTATTGCTGGTATGCTGGTCGAAATATTTTTAGAAATAAGCTTGGTATTTGTACATTAATATCGATTTTAAGATATTTCTCAGGCTCCTGAGCCTATATAACCACGAAATCTCGACAAAAGTGTTATAAACTAACGGTAATATTATTTCAAATACAATTTACTAAAGTGTCTTTAATGCAATCTCAAACCTTATTTTTCCTAGACTACCAATTATTTTTATATCAAGACAAACTCTTCCGCAGACTGCCAATAATAATTGTTATGCAATAGTTACAATAGACAGATACAAGAGGTACAATTGACAATAAATTGGTATTTCTCCTTAGGGTACGGCTGTGGCATTGTTACAAGACCTCGGAGTCCAATGATCGAGATTTACCGCGGTCAAACTTAGACGTTTGTCCCTCGAGGCGGTGGAATACGTCCCTAGTATATATACTGTAATATTATGCGACTCGTGATATCTTATTTATATACTTATGCTATATTCAATTATAAATTAATTCAAATAAGCTTTAGTCCCAACTATTATTAATTATAAATAAAAATCTCAAAAAGATTTCGATCGTTGGAAAAAATATGTAATATAGAGTTAGACTATCAAATTTCCGACCACGCATTCTTGCATAAGCTCACGACTATAATCCCTGAGGGGGGGTAGTCTAAGTATCTACGTTTCACTGGTAGTACCTACCTACCGAAACTCTTTCCAGTGTGACGAGAAGTGAGCCGGTCGCGTCGCCAATTATAACGGATAGTGGGTACAATACATGCCTCGATATTGAAGCATACGTTTCCGACCAGTTCAGTAGATTAAGCAGTCTTTGTTTTGTAATGTTTCATTATTGGAAATACATTTTTTTCCTATTTTATTCTATTCTATTTACTTACCATGGTCTATTTTTGGTAGATAGGAAAATACAGTCAGTCAAATACATTGTAAACATAAATTAATAAATAACGGTATCTAGAAAATGCAAAATATGAACCCTCAATAATTTTGAGAAGAAATATACTTAGCTCCTTAAAACTTATAAATGTTTGTTGAACTCTATTCATTATTTACAAAGAGGTGTTTAAAGAAGAATGTAATTTAAAAACTTGTGGTTCAATTCACACCGGGAGGTAGCGAGTCGGTGCGGTGAGATACTACTTTTGAAAGTTCCACTAAGAACCGACTAAGTTTTATGTCTTTGTATCGTACCCTTTCAAGCTACAAGAGAAAGATTTATTCATGCATTTTGCTTTGTTGGAGGACTTTTTGAAGAAAATTAAATGGTCATGCCCTCTTGAAAACGAGTGGCTCACAATAGTGCAACTGCATTTCTGCTTTATAAGGCTTGGTTCTAACGTGCGTATAATTTAGTATGAAATTTTATTAACAACGTTTATACACTAGAAAGCTGAAGTGGCAATGGGCTGGTCATATTTGTCGAAGAACTGCCAACTATCTGGTAGGCGTAGTGTCGGACGCCCTGCTGCCCGCTGAAAAAGGTAGCGGGGAGCGACTGGATGAGGAAGGCCGAGGATAGAGTTTTGTGGCGCGTCTTGGAGAGGTCTATATTAAGCAGTGGACGATGATACGCTGATGACGATGATGATACACTTGTTTAGTAACATAACATATCATAGTATTATACTTCAGCTACATCTCTTTCTGACTGTCTGGGCAAAATCATATCTTCTATCAAGTCGAAGGTATTTTATTCAAAAAATTTCCTGCCCTATATTTTGCCACACTGATAGCACTACCCGAGACGTCCATAAGCTACGTATAATGTTTTATACCATGGCTGAGAAAGGCAAATTTGGATTTGACTCTACCCGTTTGTTACCTTGAGAGTTTACTGAGGAAAATGTTTGTATCCCGAGAGAGCCCGCCTCATGGTCGTGAGGTCGTGGGTACGATCCCGACCTTATACCGTAGAGTTTTTTGTTCGAATTTGTCACAAGCTTCACGGTTAAGGAAAAGATCGTGCGGAAACCTACGAGCAATTTCAGGGCGTTTATTTGTGTCCATTGTGATGAAGGGCTCACTACCTTGCACGCTGTGAATACTGCGAATATTGTTAATTTAGTAGACCTATATAGGATTTCGCTGACTCGTGGGAATATAGTCGTGATATACTTATATATTTTAGCGAGCTCAATGACAGTAAATTGTGTCTCTATCTTAGCAAAATTGTCTAGTTTAAATAGCAAAAGTGTTTGACAACAGCTGTTGAAGAAAAAAAAATTATGAGGCACCATACAATTGCATCTTTGTTGTAGGCCAGGGAACGGGCAACGCGCTACCACCCAATAACAGACCTACAAAGCGACTCCAGGCTATTTACATATTGTCACTTTCTATTTTCGGACCATCAAAAAGCTGTTTCAATATTAAATTGTTGACACCGCCGCGTTGGCTAGAAGATTAGGTACAAATTTACGCTGTTCCGTATTTTAAGGTACGATCCCCGTAACAGGGTAAAAAGAATTAATTATGTAAGTGGGATTATCTCGACGGGAAACCGACGTTGTTTACCTTATATTTTATCTCGCGCCGTTGACCGCGATTTTTCTTTGTTGTTACATCTTTTCTGATCGTAATACAAGGAAAGTTAACTGTTTAAATAAGGAGAGCAGACAGGTGATTTCTAAACGGTTTATTTTTAGGAAACACTGAAAAAATTAAAAATTGTATGTAGTATTCCATTTTTTTTTTTATTTTATTTTTTTGGAATGACGTATACAGCTTTGCTCAGGGAGCATTTACTGCTTTTTACGCGGACTATTGGAGGGACCGGAAGGGTCGCCGAGCCAATTGAATACTTAACTTAAGCAACCGACTTAGGGGCACCCCAGGGGGGTACGGACCTCGGCATAGGACGTTGCTGGGACTACGCGGCGGATTGGGTAGCTGGGATCGGTGAGAATCGGCCTGGTATGTGCCTGTAGCGTCTGTAGACGCCAGAAGTGACAAGAGTGGGCAGAGGTCGCGACTGTCCCCGCCGGCGGGGACGTTGATTACTGTATCGACGCAGTGTTGAGTGTTGTTGAAGGGATTCCATGGTATTATTGTTGTGTGTATCCAATAATGCTATACAGGTGCGTAAGAGCAACTGGAACGTTCGCCAGTTGTTCCCACACCACCAACTCCCTAGATCATTTATTTCACTTAATTAAATTTATCAAATTCAAGAAGACTTTCTATCCCTTCAATAACAATATCTTCGACCCCCATCAGCTTTCCAAATTATTTTCATATGTTAACTTGTTACTCACATTTGGTTTGATGCAGACAGCATTATCTATCCTTCTCATACCAAAACTATTCGTCAAACGCGTACAAGAGACAGAGTATCTTTTAATCCGAACCCATTAATTCTACGCATACACATATGTAAAAGTACACATGCATAAAGTTAATTTTGCAAATGGAGTATATAGCGCACATACTAATATATTCAGGAGGGCTATTCACAACTTTTCGAATCGAACGTGAGATGAAATCAACCCGACCGCTAGTTTTGCTTTGACTTCGAAAAGTTTTCACCCACGAATTGTTGTCAATGGGTTCTAATTCAGGGAAAGATATGTGAAGCTTCCTATAGAAATCATTTTAGTAGATTAAACACTAAACTTTGGTGATAACTAGTTTGGAATTTTGTATAAGGAAGAAAGCTACATGGAGGAAATTAATTTATGATTCATATTTAGTTTATGAAATGATTGGTCAAACTCTTAAGAGGACCATTATCATCTATTTAATTTAAAGTATAACATTATGATACAAGTGGGTGAAGTTGGTCATTACGGCCGAGGCAGGATTGCTGCACGAGCCGCAGGCGAGTGCTGTATTTTACGACCCGAGGCCGTAATAACCAACGCTCACGCGTTTCATACGACGTTTTTCAACAAACTCGCGAGGAAACGTAGTTAAATTTGGTAAAACATAACTATTTTAGACAAATATTTCTGGAAAATTGCGCGGTGCTTTTTTTTTTCGTGTCTTTGAAATTAAAGGCAATGACTTAGCCGACATTCAAATAACGATTTTTTTTTGCAAATAACTTAATTTTAAACATGTAATAAACTGAATATTTATGTATTTATAACTCAAATTAATGCTAATATGTCTATGAAAATAAACTTTTATTTATCAAATTTCAATTAACACAGTTTATTTATTCGGTTTGCACGTGCGTTAATGATACATTACAGCGGTGCAATAAGAGCCACTATATGTATATTTCATTGGTTGTTGTTCAGAATCGAAACCGTTCGGTTTTTTAGTACACGATGTAAACTTAGGTAAATTTACATGTTCTGTTAAACAGGAGCTCTACACGTTCGAAGAATACAATGTTAATTCGATAATAATCGAATATTATTTCCTATTTAAATAATTATTATATTTTTTTTAATTCCGAACCTCAAAAAGGAAACACGGAAATCTTGAAATTTCATAAACAATGTTGTATATCAAGCATACTGCATCTGTACAAACATGTCATGGTCATTTTCTGTCGACTGAAGTGAAAAATCTTAACATTAAAAAAATTGTATATTCATAAAATAAATGTAGAGCATGAACACTCGGCTTGCGATTACGTTCGTTGTTTTGGCCGTCATCCAACTGCTTGTTAAGGAAACTAGGGACTTTCGCGGATCCACCATTGTTTGTTGTTATGTACATAAAGGGCACTACATTCTAAGCACTAAGAAATAGCAATGACTATTCAATCGTTTTCTTGGATTTCAATTTCGTTTTGAAAACAGTTTTTGTTAGTTTATCCACCATTGTTTGTTCTTATACAAGGTGCTACAAAAATACAAATAAACATTAAAGGGACTGGTTTAGACTATCAAACTGAACAACTTTCACTATGGTACCAATATAGAAAGCGGGAAAAAAAATCTGATGTTTCATACTAAACTACAGATCTACTCAAGCTAAATGTATGGGACTACAGATTTTTTTTTTGCGATTTCGATGTTGGTCCTTTAGTGAAAGTGGTTCAGTTTGATGGTTT
This sequence comes from Agonopterix alstromeriana, assembly GCA_963924505.1. Lineage (NCBI taxonomy): Eukaryota > Metazoa > Arthropoda > Insecta > Lepidoptera > Depressariidae > Agonopterix > Agonopterix alstromeriana. The sequence continues at coordinate 9,089,648 of OZ004670.1, forward strand.
AAACAACCCCCTTAAAAGTTTTGAATGTTTATTTTTACTTCTGTCCAAGAGACTTAATTTTTCAATCTTTAATTTGATTTCAGTTTTTGTTAGTTTATACGGTTTAATTATTGGAAAAGAGGCATATTATGGAAGCTTACTCGCACTTACAAACTTCGAAATCATAAAGGTATAATGATATAATTTTTATAAAAACATTTTAAATTAATTTATTAAATTATTCCGATAAAATCGTTAACGTTCATGCCGGTTTACTGAAGGTAAAATCGAGTTCGCGAGATTCTATTATAACAATTAAATGGATTGCTTAAAATGATTAACTACGAAAATGGGATACTTGTGAACGGATCCCAGATAAAAGTAACTAGAAAAAATACATCCCAAACATTTTATGAAACCATGGAATGAAAGGAAGGTTTTACTAATATTGACTTACAAATCTCATCGGAGTGCGGATATTTTATGGTTCATTCAAGCCATTTAAATAAGACAATGCTTAAGTATAATCCTACTTGATTGAATCGTCCTAACAGGGCGACAGAAACACTCGAATCTGAATTTGAATTGTATTCGAATCGTGTATCACAATTTCATTGGATGCGATACGGTTTAGAAGAAACGTGAGGGATGTAAACGCTAACAACCTAAAAGCCAACAAAATCATGTATGCAATTTGTGTACGGATTACCATGTACAATTTAGAGAGAAAAAAATTGGCTATGTAAATTAAAAAAAATGCTACCATTTTAATGATTCGAACAAAGGCGTAGAATTTACCCAGTAGGTACCAGGGTTGTCAGACGTAGAAAAATGTTCCTCATACAGAAGCAATAAAAATCTCGTACCTTACCTATTGAACCTCGGATATTAAATCTAAAGTGTATTATTATACAATGTGTTACAAAAATACAAATAAACATTTATGGAAGTGGTTTAGACCATCAAACTGAACCACTTTCACTACAGGACCAATATCGAAATCGCGAAAAAAAAAACGGATGTTCCATACTAAACTACAAATCTACTCGAACTAATCGTATGGGACAGCTAATTTGTTTTTTCGCGATTTCGATGTTGGTCCCATAGTAAAAGTTGCTCAGTTTGATGGTCTAAACAACTCCCTTAACAGTTTAAAATGTTTATTTTTACTTTTGTAACACCTTGTATATTAGGCATATAACAAAAATAAATTTTAGACGGTTATATATACGGGTAACAATAACAAAATTTTGCTGCCTTCAAAATTATTTTGTAAAAAAATGTTGTTTTAAACAGTAAAAATCCAAGCGGTGATTGGTTTCTTGAGGATTTCCCAGCAAACTACAATCTAACCATAAACATCTTGTTAGTATTTGATGGTTAAAATATTCATTTATTCTACAAAACGTCGCCTACAATGGAAAATTTTGCTTTAATTTTCCAAAAAGTCAAACTTGTACATATTTTGTACGAGGTTAACAGCATCCTCGTACCTCGTACGAGAGACGCCAAAGCTCATATTTGTACGAGGAACGTCGTACGTCTGGCAACCCTGGTAGGTACCAATGGTAGCTTCGGAATAAATCATTTACGCAGTGATAGCCAGCGTAATGGACTCTTTTGACAAGTCAATAATAAATTAATAGCTCTACAAACATTTTCATTTATTCGATTGCTTTTTGATCGGTAACACTTTGTAATTAGTATCATCTTAATAAGGATTTTACCGAGAGGAAAACGTTAAAACTACCTCATTAGTCTAGCTAAAAATATAAATTCTAATATACGTTCCAACTTAATAAGGCTCACGGTTTTTTAAGAGGATGATAAGACCATCAAACTGAATAACTTTCTCTATGGTACCAACATGAAATACGCGAAAAAAAATCTGCTCTCCCAGATATTTGGGTTGGGTAGGATTGCAGTTTTGTATGAAACAAAATTGCGATTTTGACTGTAGGCCCATAGAGAAATTTGTTCAGTTTGATGGTCTGGTCATCCCCTTAAAAGCCGTTAGCACATTAAGAATAAACCTAGGTGGCCTGCGCTTTCGCCTACAAATTTGGTTTTCGCGCATTTATAGCCTTTCTCAAGAAGTTTGCCAGCCATTATACTACGAGTAATTAATTGAAAAAAGTATTTTGGTAAACAAATGGTTCACTTTCATAATCCTGAACAATTTGACTTTTTCAGTACAAGACCGGACCTACCTTGATATTATACGACATTAGGTACATTCTTGTTCTACTAATTACGACACGACTCGTGACTGCAACCCACAGCGCTATTTGACAATGACAAACGAACGCTTGATCGACCAAACTTTTATCTATACTTATACAGGGTGTAACAGAAATGGGTAGTCCACATATCTACACAAAACTGTAAAAGAAGTGTGTCTTTACATTGACAATATTTACTATAAAAGGAGTAGAGTTTAGATGTCACTGACTCCAAATCACAGATTTTAAGATTTTTCGTCTGTCTGTTTGTTTGTTTGATTATCGCGCTATAACTACTGGATCCATTTTCATGAGACTTTTTGTGTTTTAAGCTTATGATTACACTTAAAAACTGGTACATATTTTATCTCGCTAAGATGACAGGAACCGGTGAGAACAAATTCTCGGTCAATTCTAGTAATTTATATTGTTAATGTTATTGTATTAATTTAAACTTATTACTTGTTTATATTTGGCTATAAATTCTCTAAAATATTTGGACGAAAGTTTGAATGATTTTTTCTTTTTATTATTTGTAACCTTCTGGACCTAGTAAATTTTATCATAGAACAAAATTCAACCAAAGAACATTTCAAACAAGAAATAATTTATTATCGCTCTCCAAAATGGATTACCAAAGTTAAACTAATGAAACTTCAATCTTAATTGGTCTGGTTGATTTGAATACTCCTGGTGGATTGAATCGAGTCTAGCGCAATCACGCCTAACGTTGATTCTAAGCGTGTTCTTGTCTCTAGACAACCTCTTGGCAAGTGCCCTGGGTATCTTATATTCCGCCCTCTGCGCATGGACCTGCTTTTGTCATAAGGCACTAAATCTCGGTAGCTACTTCTTAAATGCAGCTATCTTCTACAGATGCTTCTCATAAATTCATGAATAAGAAAAAAAAATCTGAAAAGATTTGCGAATTTTTGCAGTTAGTGCCTATTTAATATTCAACATTAAATTAATGTATAAATCTTTTTTAAAACTCCCATAGGACAATTGCATAAACTTAAGTATGTATGTACCTTGCTGTTGGAGTGTTGATTGTTGAAATAAATAAAATAGGTACTTACATGTCATGTTATGAGAGCATCGCGTTAAGTCACCGACATGAGTCATGAGGGTCCAGGTTCAAATCCGATCAGACGATATGCCATGTACCAATAAGGTTTCCTATCTTATGTACGTAATAACGACTGCTCTCAAGGTAAAAGAGAACATCATAAGAAAACCTGCATACGCTGAAGAAGAAATTCTGATTGTGAGTCTACCAAACCATTTCGGGCACGTTGTACCCTGCAATAGGACGTATATAGGCTGATGATGATGTAACATGTCGTATTAGGTGCGTAAATTAAATAGAACTTACAAGTACACTAATAACAAGAAATAAGAAAGCTAAGTAAACATATACAACATCACGTAACCGTTTACCTCACAATACAACTTATGATTACGGCAAAAAGGGTCTTTTCTTTCCCCTAAATATAATATTTTTCCGCTAATGCGCTCTGCAAGTTCCAGGGACGTCCTCGATTCTGTCGTACCGGGCCCGAGTAGCGATAATTTTAGCAAAATGGCCGACTTGTCGACAGCAGTGCCGGCGCTACGGGCTCCGCTGAAATAATAACCACATTATGATTTAGACAGGCCGCCGCCTAAAGTGGTTTAAGGTGGCGCTAACTAAAAGCAAGGCTTTGTCGAGTGCTGAAAAATGCCAAGGCCTCTATTTCTTGCTTTTTAATTTAAAACAAGTTTTAGAGCTTTCTAGTTGACTTTAATATGCCAATAACATGAGGCCAGACTCAGACTATGGGCCGTGCACAAAAAGATGACAGAAAGAGAGTCATAAAAGGACAGTAAAAATTATCTTTGCTTAATTTGCAGTTGCTTAGTCATTTTACATATTCTAGAAGGTGCGAAAAAATGTTTATTTAATAATTAATTAATCTTGATTACCTATGAAAAGTTATTCCTTCACATTTGCTTATATTTCTTGAATTGTTTGTGCAGTATCTCAGTACCAGTACACACCACGGCATTTTTTATGCGGATTAGATTTTTTTCAATCAAAGTACTACACGTGACCGCAGTGAAAGATTGACTAAATGCAAGAGTACTATATCGCCACAATTGAATGGGACAACGTCATGAAGCGCGGAGTTAGCTCTATACATTCAACCTCAGTGCCCTGGGCAGTCAGCGTCTATACTACCATTGCTGGCTCTTTATCCCTTAGACCATATAACTAGGGAGCAGCCTTGCGGTACATTCCCCCTCTGCCACATTACAAGATCAGTTGATCGTGTGCATTTACATACAATTTTATGCCTTATCAAGACACTTTTTAATTTTTTTTCCTACGTCGGGTTGTGATCTGTAAGACTTCGGTTTTTATATTTTTTCGTACCTTACAACAATATCGAAACGAAAATCGCTAATCTTTATGGTAATTAAAAAGTCCCAGGGCTACAGTGCTATTAGGTCACAGGAAAATAAACAATCATTTTTCTGACAAGGAAGCATTTATTAATTGATGAGTTAATAACAGATTACCAGGAAATATTTGCCGTGTAAAGATCCATTATGTACGATATTACTTTGATATTGCTATAGATTGAAGGAAATATAGACCAGGTATAACACGGAAACCGGCAAAGTGCGAGTCGAACTGGCGCACTGATTGTTCTGTATTACCACGCAATATACAGGGTGTCTCAAAAGAAATTTTATATTTAGTGGATCGATTAAAAAAAAAGTAAGCCGTATATAGAAAAAATGTTTATTAATTATTGAAATACACTTTTTGGGGATTTATTTCTTAAAAATGATATCGTCTAAATGTAGACCCTCGCGTTCTTGGCACTCATTTAATCGAACAGTAAAATTACTTATGACGGCTCGGCAGGTGGATTCAGGGATGGCTGCCATTTCGTGACGGATATTTTCTTTCAAATGGGCCAGTGAAGTCGGTTTATCGGGTTTCTGATGTTTGCGTTTTGGATTCGTTGCACTCCAGTAGCGGCAGTTCTGCTTATTTACGTGGCCATTAAGATGAAAATGAGCTTCATCCGAAAACAAAATGTTGGTAAACGTTGAAAATCGCTCAATCACCTGATTTACGAAATGAAGCCTCTGACTGGCATCTTGGGGCTTTAATTCTTGCACCAATTGAATTTTGTAGGGGTGCAGCTTTAGGTCTTTGTGCATGATGCGATGTAATGATGATCTATGCACATTTAAAGCACTTGCGCGCTTCCGAATTGAAAGGTTCGGGTCGTCACAAACAGACTGATTAACATTCTCCACGTTTTCTACCGTTCTTGATGACCTAGGTCGCCCGGATTTTGATTTATCTAGCGTTGTACCGGTCTCTTCAAACTTTTTAACCCAATGTCGAATGAGAGGAATGCTTGGCGCATCATTTAAGTGGAATTTTCTACGCGCTACAGTCGCCGAATCACCGTTTTTGTAAAACTCTCGCACGCACAACGCGCGGTCTGCTCCCGAGAAACGCTCCATAGCGACTGAATTCCCAAGAGCCAGGCTACCGATTGACATAACCCCCGCGCCCCTCGGATACGTTGCGCTCACGCAGTAAGCTAAATAAATATAAAATTTCTTTTGAGACACCCTGTACTTACCAAAAAAAGGTATTTTCTCCGGGACCCTTAGCATGAGCCCAACTCACACTTGACCGGTTTTTATTATTTGTTGTTTTACTTTAGAGTTTGCACTATAATAACCAAGTTTGACGCTAGTATTATGTTAGAAAAAAAAAACACGTTTCTTGCATGGAGACCTCCTTTAATTTATAACATTTGTTTTTTATTCTTTGTTAGTAAATCCAAAATAATAATAGGTAAATACAAATTTTATAAAAATTTCAATTGGATACCTATTGCGGTTCAAAAGATACAAACCTTTAAGATAAGTTTATTCCGTTGCATACAAACGAAGTCTGGTGATATTTTCAATACTAACCAATTAAACTCAATTAAATTTTGCAGAAACAATCTAGGAATAAATCTCTATGCTTGTATCGTGTCCGATTTTCGATAAAATATACAGTTTCAATGCTAGGATTAAATTAAGATTTGGATATGGAAATCTTTGAGGCACTGCAACTTTTAAACTGTACATTTTAAGGAAAATCTGACATGATACAAGCATAGAGATTTGTTTCTAGAATGTTTCTGCAAAATTTCATTGAGTTTAGTATTAAAAATATCACCAGACTTCGTTTGTATGGAGCGCGCCAACAGTAATATACCCTTAAGATTAGGACGAACGGACGTCGAAGGCTTAATAATAAGGTATCGTTGGCATCCATTGTGTACGGAACCATAAAAATCAGAACCTAACCATTCGTTAATTTCCCTGGCCGTGTCTATATTCTGTCCAGTGTGAAAGGAGTGAGCCAGTCGACACTGGACAGCGAATACAATACACGTCTCAGCATTAAAGCATGTAGGTTTTCTCACGTTTCGTAAATAAAATAAAACATTTTCCTTTGTTTAAAAGCTGTTTTTATAATAGTGATAGGTATATGACCGCTATTACCATTTTTCAGTAAAAAATATAGGGTTTCGTCATTGATATCTTATACATATATAACTGAATAAGGGTTTCGTACATAAAAAATTAAGGGTCTCATACAAGAACCTAGATATCTTTAACGTTTTTAGGGTTCCGACGTCAAACGAGGAACCCTTATACCTTCGTCCATTCTGTCTGTCTGTCTGTATGCCCCGAGTCAATAACTCGCTCATTTTTGCACCTATTGAATCGAAATTTGGCATGAAGACAGATAACAGGTAACCCAAAAACGGAAATGTAGTAGTTAAGAAAACAATTTTTTTCAACCCCCTTCGTAAAAACGGTAACAGAATATATAAGCGTGAAACTTGGTGTAATTATAGTGCAAGCTCTAACGATAAACAACAAATTATACAAACCGGGTAAGTGTGAGTCGGCCTTGAGCTAAGGAACCCGCTGAAAACTTTTTTTTTAATAACTGATGCACAGTATTATTTTGTGTGGTGGTACGGAACCCTCGGTGCGCGAGTCGGACTCACATTTGGCCAGTTCTTTTTTGTGTTTGTGTTAAATAAAGGGTTTATATTTAATACCTGCCTGCTCTTTACAAATATTATTTTAAATCCAAGCTAAAAGATTTATCAAATGTCAATAAAACATAAATTTCATGGCAGAAGTTGTAAATTCATTAACAAATTAATCAATAGCAAAGTGCTCGTAGAGCGGAGAAGTACTTCACATCACATCGATATTGTTAAAGTAACAAAGAAATTAATTTCCCCCGTCTCAGCTTTCACAAGTAATTATTTGAAAACAGATTGCGCCTGTCACTCGGAGAGGCGCTGTGCTGTTACAGATTTGTAGTACGATTAATATTATTTAGGAGAAATTTATTCCTAGTAGAAACACAGAACTGCGCTCCAGGTCTGGTATGGCCAACGTAGGATGAAAAACAGCTGAATTGGGCCTGGGCAGGACATTTCGCGCCAGTATCGTCCAGGTTCGAATCCGCACGGATGACATGCCATGTACCAATGAGTTTTTCTAACTTAAATACGTAATACCGACTGCTCTGAAACGGTGAAGGAAAACATCGTGAGGAAACCTGCACACGCTAAGGAAGAAATTCCGATGCGTATGTGAAGTCTACCAATTCGCATTGGGCACGCGTGATGGACTAACTAATACTAATACACCCTCCCTGAGAGTATTTTAAGGGGTGATTTTACTGATCAACTTTCTATTTTATGTATTCTGAATAAGTTTGTATAGAAAAAAACGGTACTAGTCTATCCTCAAATCAAATATACTTTACACCAAAATATAAATAGTAAATTTCAGAGAAGAAGAAAAAAACCTATCAAATAAATGTTCTGTGTCCTAACGTAACATTACAAAGACCAGGCATTTGGTCATTCATTCAGGCATAAATGTAAGAAAGTTAAACGTTGATAAATGAAAAATAAAATATGGATAATTTAAAACAATAATAAGCGAAGAGTCACGTTGCAGGGTTTTCCCCGAACACTTGTCTTTCGCGTGGTGTTCTCTCAATCCTTCTAAGTTGTGTTCTTACTCAAAAACAATCCTCAAGATTGGTTAGATACTCCCTCAAACCACTTGACACTGGCGGAAATGCGGATCTACAATACAAGCAAGAAGTCCATTAATTATAAAAAAAACAATAATAACAATTGAGAACAGAAATCGCGTAGAATCTACGAGCACGGAGCGCGATGTGAAATCTTCCTAAAGTTTACAACTTTTCTTTCTCTTCCCAGTGTACACAGAAGTTTTCACCGTCCTTAATATACCAAATTAATTTGTTAGGACGCAACGTGTGACAACATATTTTTACCCGACTTCGCGACGCAAAGGAGGATAATATGTTTGTCAGCCTACGTATGTATGTAAATTTGTTCCTTTGTGGCACTCTAGAGACCAAACGCGCAGGCCGATTTTGATTATTCTTACGTGAATCGATTTTTCTTAATCTTGCGAGTTCTTACTAAAGACATAATAGTTATCAAAATTAAATATGGCGACCACCAGACGCAATATTGTGAAAAAGAAAAAAAATTAAGTTGACGAACTATGTTAAGCGAGGTATCATTGAATAGGTATTAGAATATCATCTTTAGGATTGTCTTAAATTTTTCATTTCGAATGACCATAACTATAACGATTTAAAGTTGAAACTAAAAAGTGTAAAATAATAAAAAGTTAATAAAAAACCGTCTGCGTAAAAAGTTTACTTTAAATAAAAACTGAAAAGAAAAAAACAAGTCCAGATGTCAAGCATTCTAGCGACTTTAACAGTAGGGCCCCATTAAAAGTTCTAGACCTGATCAAATATTCCCAATAATAGGTCGCTTCAATATTACTTAACAGAATTGTAGACAACAGGACTTGTTTTTTTCTTTCCAGTTTTTATTTAAAGATCACTTTTTACGCAGACGGGTTTTTGATTTTTTAATTAAAATACAACCTGAAACATGTGACCACCCCTTTAAGTATTACTAGAGTGGTTCGTTACACCTTGTATAGTTTATCTTATCTAGACTAATAAAACCGTTTCGAGACGAAATGACTGACTGACTGATATACAACGCACAGCATACACTGCTGAACAAACATGGGAAATTTATACTCTATAGAAGAAAAGAAAGGATTTTTCGAAAATCACCCCCTAAAAGGGTGCAACCTAGTGTAGATTTTTTCCGAAATTCACGCGGACGAAGCGAGCAAAAGTTTATAGTTTACGCAAAGGCTCCAAATTCTGCAACAAATATACAAATTTAGTATACATTTTAGCAGCAATTTATGTTGATCAGCATGATTCTTTGAATTTTTATTAGTTATTTGATTCAGGATAAAAACAGCCATAGTAATGATTTTAACATAAGTCGATAATGGTAGGTAGTCTGTTTCTAAACTTGTTTGTGGAGGCATGGTCATCGAAATGCATAGCCTAACAGTTATTAAAAAATAAAAAAACGAACGAGTAGCGCAGCTGTGCTTTTAGTTAGTTATACCAGATGGCATTCCTAACTTCGCACGATAGCCAAAATAAACCGAAAAAATGTAACACCCGTCCAGTAAAAGTTGGCGTAGTGGCGACATTTGGTGAGTCAGAACGATTCAATTAACAATACTCTTTTAAGAACAATGCGAAATCTTCATACAAAAAGCGAAAGCGTTTTTAACCCGCTAAAACTTTACGAGGATTATTTAAGTTGAGATTTTTCTCTAAGACGGTCACTTTGAGAGGGTCACACAAGGATTTTTGAGCGTAGGCGTTGACGGAACGAGATCGCCGAGATATCGTCGCGATATCGCAGCTATATTTCTGAGATAAATCGTTCAATGCTAAAATCGTAGTTAATACTACCCCAATAGCATATAAAATAAAAACCGGTCAAGTGCGAGTGCTAATCGCGCGCCAAGGGTTCCGTACCACACCACCACACAACACATTAACTTACGAAAAAAGTTTTGTTTTCGCCGGGAGCTTTAGTTTGCTCTATAATAACATCAAGTTTGACGCTTGCATTTATGACCGTTTTTACAAAGAAAAAACGTTGATAAAATTAGTTTCGTGTATGAGGACCTCCCTTAATTTTTAATTTTTATTATTTTTATTATTTTTTTGAAAATTCGCCATAATAACGCACATTATGTGAAAATGTCAACTGTCTAGCTATTACGGTTCAAAAGTTACAGCCCTAAATAGGTAGGACGGGCAGACGGACGGACAGACAACGTAGGCTTAGTCAGAGGGTCCCGTTTTCACCCTTTGGATACGGAACCCTAAAAATGTGACTGAACAATACTTAGCACCTTCTAGCTTCACAATCCCCATAAAAATAAAAATAAACATTATTAACAACAATGAAAACAGTTACTTGTGTCTCGTGTCGTCTACAAAGGAAGTAAATACATATGAAATAACCGGAAAATAGAACAAAAATTCAATCTGACCAAATAAATTGGAGATAAAGCCCCCAATTCAAAGCTCATTCAACGTTTTGATTGTCACATCATGAAGATTTGTTGTCGATCCTGTTGTGCTTTCTTTTTTTTAAATCGCAATTTCAATAATTAGACAGTAATCAATAAAGGTGTATGAAATGGATATAGCGGGAGAAGTGTGTTAGAATCGTAGTGTGTGGCGGGCCTCGGCCTACCCCCATGGGATTTTTGTAATTTAAGTTATTTGAAGTAGACCTTCGCACTAACCAGAGGGGTCTCCAGCAGCGGCCGCCCGCCTCTACACGTTTCGAGAGAACTAACTATACAACGTGTTAATGAATAAGCGCAAAACCTCATACACCCCAACTGATTTATAACAAAATAATTAGATGGAGACAATAATTTCATTATTTTGATAGTTACAATTTAAAGTTATTCGCATTTTAAGGTGTGAAGCAAAAATTATTTGTTATCATTTCAGCAATGAATGAAAGCGCTAACGTGCTCCTGGATACATTTTAAGAATCTTGTTTTGGTAGTATGTAGGGTGAGTTTGCCCGTGCGGTGGATTGAGATCGAGTTCAGTAAATTTGAAATTTAACACACAAATTATTTAATATTTTGAAAAAAAATACCTATGTTAAAACCATGATAATTCGATTCTGCTCTTGATTCTAAACAAACTACTTTCTAGTTTTGCGTTAATTCATTAACACGTTGTATAGGTATGAAGAACGCGGTCCTGCAGCGCGCCAGCGGTGACTTTTTCTGGTCGCACCAGTAGGGCATAGTGGTACAACCACAGATAATCTTTAATGCAGTGGGACTGCCGGGAAAAAAATTACCTGTGGTCCTACCAGTAGGGCATAGTGATGGGACCACGGTTAACACCTCAACGACATTTGCGTTGACTTCGAAATCGATTTGTTTTGTACACGCACCAAGTTTTGTGATTAAAAATATTCTAGCAGGTAACTTTTTTGATGGCCCATAATAATATTGTTTTACCGATTGATGTTTATTGTCAGCTTTATTTATAAGTAGTTTTTTTTTCTCTATTTATATGTGGGATCTTGTTGCTAGCATCTGATCATTAATTTATCGTTGTATAAATCAAATTGTTATTAAGCTGTTTGTTCTCCAAAAAGGAAATAAACAAAAAAAAATCAAGAAAATCGTCAAGATTTCAAATTCACGCAAACGAAGACACGTGTCACTGCTAGTATTAGTAAGATGATTCCGTACTTGGGATGGCACGTTAAGCCGTTGATCACGGCTACTATCTTTGGTGTTAGTAGTCATTACATATAAACCACGTCAGAGGCCGTAAGGCGATCTGAAAAAACTCTGACACCAGGGCTTGCTGCCCACACGACAAGAAGAAGAAATGGGAAAGTCTCACTATACGTCGGTCTGAACTGAACTCGTTTTGAGTAAATTTGATTAAGATAGCTTAAGCCCTGAAAAAGGATAAAGACTTCAAAATTCTAGGCTGATTAAGTCGCGGCTAAGAGCTAGTAGCATATCATCATCATATCAACGCCTCCGCATAGACAGGTCTTGCGCTGCCCTCAACCAACAGGTTTCCGCCGCCTTCACTAGGTTATCAGTCCACTTTGTGGGACTAGCCACGCTACGCTTTCCGGTAAGCGGCCGCCACTCAAGAACTCTTCGGCACTATCAGCCATCGGTTCTGCAAGCAATGTAATCTGCCCATTCAGACTTTACTTTAGCAATTCTTTAGCTAGCTACATCGGCCACTCTGGTTCTTTGGCGAATCTCTTTATTTCTGATTTAATCTCGCAGGGAAGCTCCGAGCATAGCACTTTTTATTGCCCTTTGGGTGACTTTCAGGCTTTCTATGAGGCCTTGAGTTAACGACCACGTCTCAGTTTCGTATATTATCACTGGCAGTACACACTGGTCAAAGATTTTCGTCTTCAGTCACTGCGGTATTTAGTAGCATATTAAGCGTCTATACATATTATTGAATAGCAATGCTAAGTTCCATCTATTATAACCTACTATCTTAGTGGCTTATATCTGTGAATACACGCAACCACAGCATATAAACCATTGGTGTAAGTTTTGACAGTTTGCATAACTGGGTAACTGTGTTAGTGGGCGACTGTACATAGTCGACTGACTCGGCTACGGTTCGTAGCACGTAGCCGTTGCTAGGTAAGTACGTAGCGGGCGCTGCTACTACGCCGTAGCATAATTATTTACAAAACTAGTTTCATTGTTTGTGTGGAAGGAAACCAATAACTTTAGAGAACTTATTTCAGTTATAAAATCTCATTTCCAATACAACTGCGATGCTGTGTACGGTCTTGGTAGCAGATTTCTAACGTTTAAAGTGTCAATTTTGTGACAATTATATCGCAAACAAAATTAATGAATAAAATATGCAAGGTGTAAATAAATACTAGTAATAGTTAAAGGGGTGATTTAGGCCCTCAAACTGAACAACTTTCACTATGGATTGATGGACAACATGGAGCAAAAATAAAAATATCTGCAGTCCCATACAAAACTGCAGTACCTACTCGACTCAAGTGTAGGTATAGCAGATTTTTTTTTCGTCGTCTATATAGTGTAAGTTGCTCAGTTTGATTGTCTAACCCCTTTAAATATTACTAGGGTGTTTTTTTATACCTTGTATGTCAATTCTAAATGTACAGTTTAGAGATACTTTCCCAATATTACATTAGTATAGTAGTATAAAGACTGATCCTTGGACTAAGTTAAATTCATCATAAAACGTGGATTCAATTTTACAAAATTCTCGTGTTTCTCCTAGTCGCAGTATTAAGTATGAAGTAGATAGAATCGGCACAAACACTGGTACTTCAGATAGTCAGTGGTGTCCGTTATCATTTGGAATGCAGCCAGTTCACGGCGGTAGTCCATTCTATGCTGTATGTACCTACTTTTAGCACTGAAAAGAGAACCAGTAAAAATCGCAAGAGCAAATAGTGCTCAATATTCGAAAACTAAGACCGAAGTCCCTTTCGGGGTCAGAAACATTGCTACAACCAGCAACTTTCTGTTTAAGAATTAATTAATTAATTAAATAATTAATCAGTGTTCATGTGGGCGAAAGGCTAATTAATTAATTAATTAGCCTTTCGCCCACATGAACACTGCATAAGAAACCCAGCTTTAAATCCCATATTCGCCTCGTACACCCACGGAAAGAATTCGGGTGTTCCATTTTAAGCCAGAAACATACGGACAAATTACTAATCAAATTAAATTCAACCTTATTTTCATTAGTCACTTAACTGAATCTTCATGATATTCATAGTAACCATTGTCTGTTTGAAATCAAGGTCAATCGGGTTTCCACGTACACGCGATTTCTATTAAGGTGGAACAGGATTCTCTCTTGTGACTGTTACATCACTGCTTCTATAATACCAGCATAGGTAGCATGCCACCGTGATACAGCGCTATCACACCTTCGCTCTCTTTCTATTTGCGCACGAACGAACGAGATAAAAGACGTGATACAGCCGTATCACGTGTAGCATGGTACCTAGCTGGTTCTGTCTCCACGAAGAAAAATATATTGTAGTAGTGTGATAACTATTTACAGTAGCAGATTTTACTAGAAAAGTTGTTGTTATTAGTATATTTTAGTCAAATCAATCAGAATTAGATTTATATAAACAAATTTTCATGTAAATTCTGCTAAAATAAATAGTTGTCACATATACTACATATTTTTCTCCGTGTCTGAAGGTTTGTATAAAAATATTCCATTCATTAATTTACAAAATCTTTTACCCACGGTAAAAAGGATATTTTTATCCTCTACGAGAATAATGATTACTGTAACTAAAGTGCGTAGACTCACATTTTCCCAGAAATTTTCGTAAAAGGAATTAACGATCCTAAGAAATCAACTTTGTGTAACAGTCTTTGTTTTAGTAATTGAGTGTGCGGTTTATTTTGTGATTAAATTGGAAGGTTATCAATAAGTAACATAGTTATAGATTTTTCAACATACTTGCTCGTAAAGTGGCTCTTATTGCACCGCTTTTAGGTACATAAAGCGGCTTATAGAGTACGCGTGCGAAAATGATTATATTATCGCACTAGTGCGGTAATGTTTTTTTTTTCTATAGTTTGTTTTTAAATCTCAGCAAAGAGTTATTACGTAAAAAGAAATTTTTTTCGTTATAAATTAATCTGTTTTAGTTAAAATATGTTAATTAAACGCTTCATTTCATCAAACAATTAATTTTAGTTAACAAATTAACATTAATTTGTGTTATAAACACATAAATATTAATATAAAGTTGTTTGTAACAAAATGTCATTGGTTGAATGTCGGCTAAAGTCATTGCCTCTTCGTCGACCTGTGCGCATATAGCTATCTCAACCAAAGGCACGGCATGCAAAAAAAGAAAGAAGCTCAGCGCCATTTTCCACAAATATTTGTCTAAAATTGTAGTATTTTACGAAATTTTATTACTTACTTTTTCCTCGCAAGTATGTTGAAAAACGTCGTATGAAACGCGTGAGCATTGGTAATTACAGCCTTGGCTAGTATGCAGTACTCGCCTGGCGGCTCGTGCTGCAATCCCGCCTCGGCTGTAATTACCAACTTTGCTCACTTGTATCATAATGTACTATTATGTTTATTTCAACACGTGTCATTGAAATAAGTCAACAAATTTTTATCGGTCCAGTAGTTTTTGCAATTCACGCCACTGGTTTAGACGCATCCGCTTTTCATGTTTTCCTGCTTATTAAAAATAAAAAACGGTCAAGTACGAGTCGGGCTACTCACGCACAGAGGGATCCGTACCATACACATAAGTAACACAACATTGTAACTTAAATTTTTTTTCACATCAATCACTCATCAAAGTCATCCATCGAGTCATTAGGAACTATTTTTTCTTTTTAATTGGCATTCTAAAAATCCCTTATTGTTAAAATAAATAAAGAAAGTTATTGAATAAAGTTTATTCAATACTCTGAAACATAAATAGCAAATATTGCAACAGTCTGCAATAACAAACAACTTATTGAATAGAAATCAAAAAGACTATAACTTTTGTTATCGACACTCAACAGACGTTAAATGTTATATTTCACCTCTTTTTTTAATTCTAAAATATAAAAGTATTGTGATTCATATCCTGCTGAATATTCAAGAATATTCATGGGTAGCTCGTTAGCAGGCGGGCCGGGCGTATTTATGTAAAGCATTGTATTAAATACCCCGCCACATTTTTATGTAGCTATGACTTCACAAGCCCTTTAAATACTGATTTGACTGCGCAGGCTCTGTTGCAATTATATTTTATACACTATCCTGACTATGCATTAATTACGTGAGATGATTTTAACGATTTTTCGACCCCGCAAAAATCAGGCAAAAGTGGTTTTGACCGATGCCCTTAGTCATAATTATATTTTCGACTAAACAGTAGCAATTTGGTCGCCGGCCGCCGCCACGGCACGCTCGCTGAGCTAGCTCGGCTCGTGCGCTGTGGTCGCAATAAAACCTAACATGCTCGTCGCTTCGCTCGCTCCTCGCTAACCTAACCGACTGAGTTAGATCTGGGGTCTAAAAACTCATAACCGGTCAAAACCACTTTTGCCTGATTTTTGCAGTTAAAAGTCGTTTAAGCCGGTTATGAGTTTTGCCAATGCAAACTATGAAATGAATAGTACACTTTTGTATTTCATAGAAATTGTCCATAACCGTTATTTGTCAAAGTGTAAAACATTTTTAACACTGTATTGAAAACATAGCTCACAAAATCCCCTTTACGTAACCCTTTTAAAAGTCATTACCAATCTCGTAACATGGTAACCAAATGGTTTAGAGGTTACCTATTCAATGTTAATGCTTTCACAGTCGATCCCGAAGGTCGGTATTTTGTTACCAGTAATGAGGCGACATTGTGTGGTTTATTACCATCAATAGAGCTTGTTAAATTATACAATAATTTTTATCTCTCAAGTCTTCGTTGCCAAGGACGACGTCTTTGTGTAATTCCTATATAGTTAGTCTTTTTCACAGTCGGGTAAATTGATCGCAGTTTTTATGCTTTTGAACAGTGGAAAATTTCATCAAAATGTATTTACATTACAAGTTTTTAAATATCTATCTTTTTCAACGTTACATGTTACTGGAGTTCTATAGATTTTAAATACGCTAAAGGCGGTCCATACCTGTAATGAAATAATCGTTACTAAACAGTTAAATTACGATTAAATAAAAGTATAATTTAGATAGTCCCAGAAAAATAAGGCGATTATACTTTCTACAATATATGAGGTAACCAAACTTTAAATTGGTACTGTCGGATAAGTCCTCCTTACTCTGATTTGTGAGTCACCGTAAAGCACCCACATATTTTTTCATCAGCGTTATTTATACGAACAACTTACTTTTATAGCATTCTTAGAAGCCCCAGAATGTGAGAAATGTCTTACAAGCCTTTGAAAAAATACTTCCATATGTTACGTTCATTTTTCGTAAGTCCTACATTATGTCGCTTCTCAGTTTGAGACAGATTGTGGGTTCAGATAATACCTTTACACTCTTTCACATAAGTATGTTAATTTGTAAGTCATGTTAAAACCTTAGGTTAAAACGGGATTAGGAGGAGCTGAAGCTTTAGATGGTTTTATGTCTGTAAATAGTTTCTAAAACAATAAACCTTTAGGTCGAGTAGGTAACTACAGTAACATTAATATGAATTTATTTACGTTAAAATTAATTAAAATATTACACGTAACGGATTAAAAGGATAAAAGGAAAGTTGCAGAGTGCCCGGCGCTGCATAAAAACGAAGTTTCGCCCTATTTTCAGTATTAAACAATTAAAGTAAATGGAATGTAAACTAATTTTCTGTGTATGTATTTTGTTAGAGTTCCGTTAAAATGTTTAGTTTCAAAGAATGCTAGGATTAATTCAATATTTGTTTGTAAATCTTTGAGCCACTTTAACCTTGAAACTGTATATTTTAAGGGAAATCAAAGAGTCAAAGAGTCTGACACAGAGATTAGTTTCTAGAACGCTTAGATCATTTATGATTTAAGCTAGAACGTGTTTAAAAATGTCATCGACTTCAATTCGGTATGATTTTTAATGAAATAACGTCGTTTTTCGGTCGGAGTGACGTCATCTGGACGTCGCTGGACCTGCAAACTCTTTGTTAACTTAAAATCAACTTAAAACAACTGCCCATAAAGAAAAAAATACATTCACAATGTCAGAATTTGAAATTTGATGTTGCCGTTTCTATTTCCAGCATAGAGTTAGAAAGAGGAGGCAGGAGATTTTCTTCTATGCGTAAAAAATATAAAATGAAGAGCAAAAAAAACCTGACATACCGAATTGGATAACATTGGAAAAAGGAACTTCGTTTGTATAGAGTCCGCTGCAAGGAATATCCTCTTAAGTACATGGCTCCATGTATAACTTATCTGATCATATCGAATACTGTTGTCTGTGCGGGACGAATGAAGCTAAATCACATTGGAATATTAGTTTTCATAAAATCACTCTAAATTTCCATAGTTGAGTTAATGTTATCCGAGCGGTTATGTAATCTCATATGAAACAGTCACAAAATAAAAAGAGATAATTTATTTCGTGTTCCATAACATTTTACCTTCATTATAAAATGTTTGGAAACATAATAATGGAGTCACGTTTTATGTTTTGCCGCGAGCAGCTGTGTTTCGCGTGGTATTCGCGCGGTATTCGCGCGGTCCGCGTTTGAGCTTGCCACCAGGGTCCGCAATCTTCTCAGCTATGTTTTGCTCAAAAACAATCCTGGAGATTGGGATAGATACTCCCACAAACTACTTGACAATGGCGGAAATGCAGTGCTGACGCCCAAGCAAGAGTCCAATAATTGATAAAAAAAGAAAAAAAAACGTAATAATATCGCAATGCTTTGAGAAATCCTTGATCAGTAATTGCCTGACGCCAAAGTTTAACCAACTCAATGGTAGGTTTCAGGTCTACATGGTTGTGCTTTCGTGCTGGTTCTTTATTGTTCATGATAACCAGATTAGTTTTAGTCTTTTTACTTAGGTAGGTACTTAGTACTTGCTAGAAATGCTCATAACTTTTGATTTGATGAACCGTTTGCATTGAAATAAAGCCTTAATGTTAATCCGAACAAAGCCTTATGCTTCTATGAAAACGCACGATGCGTTTACAAAAAAAAACAAGCAAAAATTCTAAATATAGCCTTAATGCAATCCATTACGTTTTCTAGCTCCGCAATATTTTTTTTTTGTTAATTTTAAATATCTCGAATTTTTTGGGTGTTTATTACATGTATTAGTACTAGTATTTTTATTACGAAATGTACATCAGTGGCTTTAAAAACCAAAACCAAAGTTTGATGATCATAAATTTACCGTTTTTTTCTCATTTCACAGTTTTCCTATCTGTTTAGTTAACAAGACAAAGTGCGTCTCCACGACAGGCTTTTTCAAAGGTCGGTAATGCATAAGTCACTTCCACAACAGGCTCTATCAAAGAAAATATACAACTCAGATCCACAACTCGTTTCCTCAGTTTAGTTAACACTTTGTACATTTCAAGTTAATGATAGAAAAAAATGTTCATTTCAAAAAGATATATATCAAAATAAATGTTTTTCAGTTACCAATTCTGTAAAGTTCCCAAGCAGTGCATTTATTTATAACTGTATACAGATTTTGAGTTAAAATAACGAACTATTATAAAATGTGTAAATCTACCTTTCTAAGTAACATACAAAAAGTTGTTTCGGCGTTCATCATTCCGTTTCCTTTACAAGAGACATGATGAACGGCGTGTATCTCAAACTTTCACATGCAATTTCCCTTCCAGTCAAGCAACCTACACTTAGATTGGAGCTGCTTAATTCTCCTGGTAGTAGAGCAAAAACGGAAAAAAGAAATACAAAAGGCACATGATACCAAACTTGGGGTGATAACTGTGCGACGTAATATAGACGTTAAAGCAAGGGAGTAAGACGCATGTGGACTGAAATTATATTCTTGCAGACGTGTTCGTGAGCTTCATTTGGGCAAAGGGAGGTCAAACACTTAAACTCCGGAGATACAAGATTGCAGACGAGTTGAGGCAAACGAAGCGAGCCTTATGAATCGCTTTCGTACATGCAAGGGGATTTTTGAGGGCCACTCCCTTCCTATTCACTATAAATCTATGACAGTTGTTAGTTTCTGGCTAGAATTTTTGTAGCTGTTTTTATGAACGCGAGCCGTTGAACTAGATTTTTGAGTTTCTATTCATTTATCTCTGTATGACTTTATACGTAACAAAAACATAAAATAACATAAATGTTCACACACACACACACTCATTCATTTGCGCACTAAAAACAGACAAATCCAATGTATAACAGGAAAAAAGATACTGAACTTAGTAAAGCAAAACGAATCTCAATCAATTTTAACATGTAGGTAAACGATTCAGTTTATTGCTTTCACACATACTTACCTAACATCAACCGATCAATAAAGTAAATAGAGTAAAATAAAACCAAAGCTACTTATCAATGATCAAAGAAGCCTGGAGAAGTTGTTTCAATATGAAACGTTTGTGCTCTTACCACTTGCTGAAAGGGAAAAAAGAAAAACGCACAAAGACTAAAGTAGCTCCTCACGACGCGACGGAAAGCTAAACGCGACGCATCACCTATTTCTAAAGAAACGCAAATAAACGCACCTAGTGCGTCTGAATCGACACCACGAGTGAGTATTCCCCCCTTGAAAGTGTCAACAGAAACGAATGTCTACCTAGGTGAGCCTTGATGCTACTATTCTGTGAGGTAATAATAACAGACTAGTCCATATCGTAGCATCAACACATCGTGAAGCATAGTTTAAGGTACGGTAATTAAATGTATATTTTGATCTATTTCATTCTTATGTCTAACGAAAAAGGTGCTTTAAAGATATAAAAAATGTTACAAAGTTATCATAAAGTAATTTAAAAAAACTAGGCATTAGAAGAGTGTGATTCTACTCATCAAACTGAAAATGTTGCATTGTTATATCAAAGAAGTAGTAATTGGACATAATTGGCTAGATCAATGGAGCGAAAGTCTTGACCTAACGGTGGCCGGGATCTGCCAAGGGAATATAACTTCGTCGACCATCCGGGTGGGCCGATGACAGCGCTAGACCGTGAAGACCGATAGCGGCTCAAACTCAAATTAATAAATCTTAACAATTTAGTGGTAATTGTAACCGCTCCCTCTCTGCATGTCATAGGCGCAACTTTCTCTAGTTTAATCACATTTAAGCATGCAATTTTCTTTTTCCATAACCGCGACGAAATGTTAAGATACCAGAAACTCAACTACTACTACAACAGTATAACAATATAAACTATACCATTACCTACTGAGTTTCTTACCTTTTCATCTATACACTCACTAAATGTAAAAGGTGTTTACATTTATTTTGCAAGAGTACACGGATAGGACAAAAATATAAAGTACTAGCAGCCCGTCCCGGCTTCGCACGGGGTAGACAATTGTCTATTTTACCAAGGATCCCTAATTTTTTTCAAAATGAAATGTAGCCTATGTCAAATTGGAAGAATTTAGCATTCTATTGGTGAAAGAATTTTTTAAATCGGTCCATTACTTTTTGAGCCTATTCATTACAAACATACAAAAATAGGTACAAATCTTTCCTCTTTATAATATTAGTGTAGATAGGTAGTATATACTATGTGATAACTATTTCGACTTTACTAGAAAGTTTTTATAAGAAGATTATTGTAAAATTTACCCGTTTAAGATTAATAACTACAAATTTTCTCTAGTAGAATTTGCTAATGAAAAGTCACATATAGGTACTACTGTATGTTTCTCCGTGTTGATCGATGAATAGAATGATCTTATTTGGGCTAGTAACGTTATTTTCCTATATGAATAGATAGGGTATAGATATATAACACACTGCAACCGTGCAATGCCAATATCAGAGATATCGTTTCACTCCGAGTAACGAGCAAAAAATAGATATGTCAAAGAGATCCTAGTTTCACAGTAAAACGAGCGCGCCACGTTTTTCAACCTACTATCAAAAGATTGTTATCTAGTACGATTAAAAAAAAGACAGAATATTCCCTTTTGTCGCTAAGTATACCATTCAAGGAAACATTTCTAATTACCACAACTCGCTGCTGGTTGTCTTTAGCACACCATCAAAGGCATTGTAATAGATACTTATTGCAGAGTCGTTTTATTGTACCTGGTTTTAAAAAAAGTTGAGTACTCTCGAGAGCGGTTTGAGTGGAAGTATAAACATCTGGACAATAATTATATTCGTTGTACTTGCGAATCTACAATCGAGTCCACATAGTTTTTAAACTACGATTGTTCATTGCATTTCTCTAAAAACTAAAAAAACAATTAAAAGAAAGAAAGTTATCACTAAAGCTTGAGATTTCTTTGTCAGAGGTTTCAGTCGACGAAAGGTTGATCGATTGGCACACTTAGTACCTATTTTCAAGACTCAACTAAACTGTGATACTCAGATGTGTAAAGTTAATAGAAGCAAAGCTCTCCTTGCTTAATTAACGAGCTTTTAGCTGACGACCGTAAACATTATAATCCATTATACAGGGTGTCTCAAAAGAAATTTTATATTTATTTAGCTTACTGCGTGAGCGCAACGTATCCGAGGGGCGCGGGGGTTATGTCAATCGGTAGCCTGGCTCTTGGGAATTCAGTCGCTATGGAGCGTTTCTCGGGAGCAGACCGCGCGTTGTGCGTGCGAGAGTTTTACAAAAACGGTGATTCGGCGACTGTAGCGCGTAGAAAATTCTGCAGTATTCGAGGTTTTCGCCACTTAAATGATGCGCCAAGCATTCCTCTCATTCGACATTGGGTTAAAAAGTTTGAAGAGACCGGTACAACGCTAGATAAATCAAAATCCGGGCGACCTAGGTCATCAAGAACGGTAGAAAACGTGGAGAATGTTAATCAGTCTGTTCGTGACGACCCGAACCTTTCAATTCGGAAGCGCGCAAGTGCTTTAAATGTGCATAGATCATCATTACATCGCATCATGCACAAAGACCTAAATCTGCACCCCTACAAAATTCAATTGGTGCAAGAATTAAAGCCCCAAGATGCCAGTCAGAGGCTTCATTTCGTAAATCAGGTGATTGAGCGATTTTCAACGTTTACCAACATTTTGTTTTCGGATGAAGCTCATTTTCATCTTAATGGCCACGTAAATAAGCAGAACTGCCGCTACTGGAGTGCAACGAATCCAAAACGCAAACATCAGAAACCCGATAAACCGACTTCACTGGCCCATTTGAAAGAAAATATCCGTCACGAAATGGCAGCCATCCCTGAATCCACCTGCCGAGCCGTCATAAGTAATTTTACTGTTCGATTAAATGAGTGCCGAGAACGCGAGGGTCTACATTTAGACGATATCATTTTTAAGAAATAAATCCCCAAAAAGTGTATTTCAATAATTAATAAACATTTTTTCTATATACGGCTTACTTTTTTTTTAATCGATCCACTAAATATAAAATTTCTTTTGAGACACCCTGTATAATCATGATGTTTGTACTAAAAGCTTAACAGTTTATAATTGTATTTTAGATTTGTAGTCGTCAGAGCTTATTTAGTTATTAAAATTTAAATGAAATAGTATTACGAAAGTAGACTTTATAAAAGTTACATTTTAGATCTAGATCGTTTAAACAAATGATATCTAGATGTGTTGTTAACGAATCCAACAGAATTTCGTACTTTTTAATATTTATTACAAAAATGTACACAGGGTGTTAGGGTAAACAGTTGCATTACTTTAAGGGGTAATTCTACCCATGATACTGATCAACTTTCCCTAAGAAGCCTAAAGAAAATTCGCGAAACATTTCATATACGAGAACATTTGATCAGCTGATCGCATTTAGTACGGAAAGTGCAAATTTTTTTTTGAGAATTTTAATCGTTTCTTAGGGAAAGTTGATCAGTATCATGGGTAAAATCATCCCTTAAAGTAATGCAACTGTTTACCCCAACCTTAGACTACTTATATGAGGACAAGTTACGCGTGGAATTCTACTAACAAACTTTTCTGACACTTTTTGCGGGGGGCGAGGTAGCACGAGATACGCTACTTTGAATTTTATTCCATTAGTTTAGATTCTAATTTTGAATGTTAAAAATCATGAAAAACAGTGTCGTGTGAACGTGTAACGTCATAAGTTCGAAATTATTGTTCCGCAAATATAGGCTGTCGCGTTTAGTGATAAGGTTGCTATGTAAATGCGTAAGATCTTTTAATCTTGCACGTTGGCAGAGGGGAAATGCTAAGGCGAGGCGGGTTCGTATATAATTCGTCTAAGACCATAACATCCTGTATTTTTTATGAGTTTACCTACACTGTATAAAAGTTTTACTAAAATTGAGTATTTCTGAAAATAGTTCGTAATTTCTACTTAGTTAAAAACAAAGGTCCCGTGGTGATTTTTCATTGGATTTACGTGTAATGTAAAAGAATAGAAATCTATGTAACAAATAGCATTAAAAAAAAATTATATAGTATTTTTTCGAATTTCATATGATTTTTTAAATTTGTTTATTTATTTCTATCATGAATAGGAACATTTTTAGTTGGATTTTCAATCTAAATGGTAACTAGAATTATAATCCATAGCATAAGAGAACAAAAACAGCTGTTAATAAATGCTGTAACTTTACTGGGCTAAAATGAATCTATTAGCTAAAGAAGTCGCAGCTTTGTCCACGTGGAGTTCGGAAAATTGCAATACCTAGTTGCACCAATTTAGGAGTTGAATTTCGAAAAATCCTTTCTTAGTGTCCAAATTTCATGTTTCTATCTTCAGCGGTTAAGGCTGTGCGTTGTCTGTCATTCAGTCAGTCACGGAACTGTTTTATAAGCAAAGAAGATAGATAGATTAGTTATTGTATTTTCAGGATATTATGTACCGTGAATAAGTTGGCTATTTGTATTTTTGCTGTATGTAGTAACTTTATTAAAATGTAAATAATTATACAGTGGTGTACAAAGGTGACGCACTAATTTTAAATTGCCTGTGGTTCATTTACGCTATTCCACGTAAAATGTATTAAATTAATATTGCCAATTAGTCTTCTGTTAATTTTGTGTTCAATTATGTAAAAACTTTACGTAACGAAACTTATTTAAATAAATATTATTAATGTATATGATAGAAAATTAAGTCTGTCCATACAATTTTTACTTTTGGTTTAATTGTTTATAGGTGTATACCTAACATACTACATTGAGTGTTAGAGTATTATAACACTCAATGAACTCTAAATAACTTTTATTGAAATAGGTATAATTATTAATTTATTATCGTCAATTTATAATCAACTATTTCTATGCGGCGTTTTCCAAGACTACGAGTAGTAAAACGAAAAATCTGTAGATGGCAATTTTCAAGTTAGAAAAAAACCTGATTATGAATTAACAAAATTGCTCCCTTTAGGGAATCGCCACAAACATGAGGCCAGGGACCATTTCTTAATACAAGGTCCCTGTACGAAACACATTCGATCTGATAGCTAGGTTTTAAGATTGTAACGCCATCCTTTAAGTGTCTTTGAAGTATTATTGACGGCTTTTAATGTGATGATCTGACCATCAAACGGAACAACGTTCTCTATGGGACCATCATCGTAAACGCGAAAAAAACCGACTGTTCCATACAAAACTGCAAGCCTACTCCACGCAAATATATGGCATAGCGAATAGCAGATTTTTTGGCGAAATAGAAGGTGGTAAAGTTTTATGGTCTAACCATCACCTTAAAAACCGTCAGCATATTAAAAAGGACTGATCAGACCATCAAATTGAACAACGTTCTCTATGGGACCAGCATGGAAATCGCGAAAAAACCTACTGTTCCATACAAAATTGCAATTGATATGGAATAGCGAATAGCTGATTTTTTTTTTCGCAAAAGATTAGGTGGTAAAGTTTGATGGACTTAACCATCACCTTAAAAACCATCAGCATATTAAGAAGGACCCTATATATTAAATGTCCTAATTAGAAACATTAGGCTGGAGTTCTCGTACCATCAACAATCATCCATCATTCTACTAAAGTTTAGATGCATTTGATACGATTAGCAGTCAATTGTTTCAATTCTAAACAATTTGTACGAGTAAATAGACGGATTTTTCGGACCATACATACTTAAAAGGGTAAGTAAAAGGAAAGAAAGAAAAAGAATCAACCCCCCGAAATGGGATTATGGTCGTGAGGGTTGTCGACCGTAATCCATTTCGGGGTTGTTAGAACCTTTGTTACAACTAGCAACTATCTTGTTATAGTAGTCGTAGTAATTATCTTGTTACGTATACAATTGTAACAAGGCCTATTTTCGCACTTTTTGAAAGTTTCAGGATGTAATGCCATGTCAAGTGGTGATAAATGACTAATCTTCCGCAGACAATAACATTGCATAAGAAACTTTATCGCTTAATCGCCTTGTACGACACCCATATGGGAAGAAATGGGATGGCCCATTCTAAGCCGGAAATACGCGGCACTTTTATTTACGGACCAGACCAGTTTTTATTTAAAATTAAATGCGTTTCATACTTAAGAGGGTGCTTCAGACCATTAAACTAAACAACTTTCACTGTGGAAACAACAATGAAATCACATAAAAGTAGCTTCCATACATTTGAGTCGAATCACCTCGCCATTGACATTTTCTATTCAGATGATTTTTTGTTCCATAGATGAAAGTTATTCAGTTTGATGGTCTGAATCACCCCCTATAGTATGTAATGCATTGTTGTGCAATGCAAATAAGACTGTAAATCCATTATTTTTAGTTCAAAGAAATCAAGTTACACGAATAAATCAAAGCCGTTAAGAGAACAAAGTTCTAGGAACGAGCTCCGTTGTAAATCTAGCTTGTGAACTAACATTAATCGTCCGGAGAGAACAAACTAGTTTCTATAATTATTTCCTCGCCCTCGCCCTCTCTGGTTTTGTCTCTCAAATTGCTATATTCAAGTAATGACACCGTTAATCGTGAAACACAATGGCTCCTCGGCATGTCACAAGACTAGAACTTAATAAATTAGAATTATAGCCTAATAATAAAATACGATATAAAACGAACGCGAGCATCTCAAGACCTTCATGAAATTTAGTTCTGTCAAAATAAGAGCGCATTTATTTAAAATTATTGAAATTCCGCACTGACTGCGAATCGTGTGCAGCGCAGTCGTGATGCGTGTGCACCGCGATTACGGGTCAAAGTTCCTGGGATGATCACAGCGTCAACTTTGTGGAAAAAAAAACGAAAATCCGTCTGTATTTTTTCTTCTTATATCAAGTTCATAGATTTTTCATCGCGATCGAGCAAACATTTTAGAGGTTTAGGTTTCGTTAGGTAGGTTAGAAAGGGTAAGGGGAGGGGAGGGTAAGGGTAAGGTAAAGGATTTTGGAAGAGTGCGGGTTCAAGTCCCACCCGTGACTTAATTTTTCAATCTTTAATTTGATTCGTAATTAGAATTATGTTAGATTACTATTATTAAAAGAAGGCAAAGTTATCTTCAAACGTTTTAAGAACATTCAAATTAATTATTAATCTTTTGTTAATTTTGTAAAATACAGATTAAGGGCCACCTCCACTTTTCACCACTTTTGGATAAGCTAACAAGAACTAATTCGGAAGTGGTGTAACAGGCCCTAAGTATTTCAAAAATGTTTTTTTCGAATTTAAAATGTAAGTAAATAAAAAATTATTACTGATTATTTACAAACAAAACAAAAATTAATTATCTTCTTTGTCAATAGGTATTAGAATCATTTAAGTCTTTACCTAAAATCCAATACGAATGTCCCATAAATTGCAAGTGAAGCTGACTTAATTAACTGTTCGTAATGCATGTACAATTAGCAGTTAATATTAGCATACTATCATACATGTAGTTAAGCTTGGTGGGATATAACTCGCCCAATTAACACCATTGGACCAACGCCAGTCTTTGCCGTATCTGAATCCAAGGAATAAGGTCCAATTAAACCTAAACTGGCTTGGCAAAATAAACAGAGATAGTCATTGTAGGCACACAGGCATTGTTCGCGAGGCAGTGCATCGTTGCAGCCAGTTTGCTGGGTGCCGTTCCCCCTTTCGGTCGCTTATAATTGTAACCTAATTAGTCGTGAAATATACGATTCAACTTCAAGTATAGTATTAATTAAATATCCTTCTGAGAACAATAGAACACAATACCTTTAAAGTGGTGACTTTCGACGATAAAAGTGAACTTAGAACGTGCAATTAAATATTATCTAAAGTGTTTGACCCGAACTTGAGTAGTTAATTATCCCAGTGAACTCAAATCAAGACATACGATGGCAGAAGAAAGGGACGAAGAAGCACTGCAGGCTCAAAAGGACCTGGCAGCTATATCGATCTCGGCCAGAATGCCAGAGTTTTGGCCAGACCACCCTAGAGCCTGGTTTATACAAATAGAAGCAGTGTTACTTCCACAGAGGCTGAGCGATTTGGCAAAATATAATGTAGTCGTTGCCAAAATGGGAAAACAAGCTATACAACAAGTTACAGATATTCTGACTAACCCACCCGATACGCTAAAATATGAAACACTCAAAACGCGATTACTCACCTTATATGAGGAAAGTGAGAATCGTCAAGTGCAGAAGCTCATCGGGGAGATGGAGCTAGGCGGACAAAAGCCGACACAGCTCTTACGTAAGATGCAGGCTTTGGCGAAGGGCAAAATAACTGACGACACACTCATAATATTATGGCAAAATCACTTACCTGCCTCTGTCCGAGCGGTACTCGCAGTAGCTGAAACAAAGGACCCAACAACGTTGGCATCGATTGCTGACAAGGTCATGGAATCTGTATCACCAATCCATGTTGCGGAGGTGAACCAGCAGCCATCAACGAGTAGCTCCAACGCTGAAACTGCTAAGATTATTGCCGAAATTGCTAAGATCAGCGTGCGACTGAACAACATGGAAAAAGAGAGGTCAAGGCCAAGGTACCGAAATTATTCAAGGAGTGTTTCAAGGTCGCAGTCGCGGGGCCGACAATCCAGGTCTCAGTCCATCAGGCGTACACCTGAATCCCCAGACTGGTTGTGCTATTACCATTTTAATTATGGAGAGAGAGCGCATAAGTGTATCCTGCCCTGCGCATGGAAGAAACAGGAAAACTAGATGCCGTGCAGCCACCAGAGGCGGGAAGCTGCGGCGGCATTGATAACCACCGTCTGTGCGTCACGGATAAGGATAGCGGGTTACGATTTCTTGTGGACACTGGTGCGAACATTTCAGTCATTCCGAAGAACATTGTAAGTAAAAAGCTGCAGTGCGAACCGCAAGATTATACATTATACGCCGCCAATGGTTCTGTCATTAATACTTACGGAGTTAAAAGTTTAGTGCTAGACTTAGGTTTACGGCGCGCATTGCGTTGGACTTTCGTAATAGCCGACGTACGGCAGCCTATCATCGGAGCAGATTTTTTAGCGCACTACAGACTATTAGTAGATTTGAGCTCACGAAAATTAATTGACCAGATTACAAATTTGAATGTTTTAGCTACGATTGTGAATTATGACGAACAGTCAGTAAAAACTATCGATGATGGTCACCCATTTTTTGATCTTTTATCTAGGTACCCAGACATTACTAAACCTATGTCTTTCAAGGAGCCTTCGAAGCATTCCGTACAACATCATATTGAGACAGCAGGTCCACCGGTCCACGCGCGAGCAAGGCCGTTACCGCCGGACCGATATAATAAGGTAAAGAATGAATTTAAGGTTATGCAAGAACTGGGAATTTGTAGGCCGTCGAAAGGAGCTTGGGCTAGTCCACTTCATGTTGTTCCCAAAAAAGACGGACAGATTCGACCTTGTGGAGACTATCGTGCTCTAAATACGATAACAAAACCGGATAGGTATCCTATTCCAAGGTTACAAGATTTTACATACTTATTAGCAAATAAAAAAGTTTTTTCGCGTATTGACATAAATAGAGCATTCCACAACATCCCGGTCACCCCAGAAGACATAGAAAAAACTGCCATAATCACCCCGTTTGGTCTTTTTGAATTTACTCGTATGCCATTCGGGCTACGCAATGCAGCCCAAACCTTTCAGCGGTTTATGAATCATTCAGTTTTGCAGGGATTTGACTTTCTATACTGCTACATTGATGACGTCATTATAGCTAGTGAGAACATGGAGCAACATAGAAAACATCTTCAAATGATTTTTGAGAGGTTCAATGAATTCGGCATAACTGTAAATCTATCAAAGTGCGATTTTGGGAAATCAAAAGTTCAATTTCTTGGTTTTGAAGTCACAACTGAAGGTATTAGGCCATTGCAAGAGAAGGTCAATGCCATCGGTGAGTTCCCCAGACCGGAAACAGTCGAACAGTTACGAAGATTTTTAGGCATGGTTAATTTTTATCGGTCTCATTTACCTCATACAGTTGATTATCAAGGAGAACTTAACAGCTATTTACATAAATCAAAGAAAAAAGATAAGACTATAATTAATTGGACCGAGAAAGCTAATAATGCGTTTTTACAATGCAAGGCCAGTTTACAAAGCGCCGCAACTTTGTCATATCCGGTTGCCGATGCACACCTGGCTCTAATGACGGACGCATCAAATAAATGTGTCGGTGCTGTATTACAACAGTTAGTTGACGGAAAATGGATACCATTAGGCTATTTTTCAAAACGATTGTCTATTGCTGAAGAGAAATATAGTACCTATGACCGCGAATTGCTAGCTATTTACTTAGCGGTAAAACATTTTCGAAGTTTAATTGAAGGCCGTCAACTAACCATCTATACAGACCATAAACCACTCACTTTTGCATTTTCAAAATTAAATAACAGTAATGAGACCCCTCGCCGATTGAGACATTTAATTTACATCAGCGAGTTTACAACGGACATCAAACATGTTAGTGGGACTAACAATGTTGTTGCTGACACGTTGTCACGAATAGAAGCGATAACATGTCCCACGCGTATAGATTTCGAAGAAGTCGCTGATGCTCAAATTACTGATAAACAACTTACAGAGCTATTACAAAGAACTAATAACAAACTGCAATATAAATGGATTATGTTACCTGGGAATAATAAGTCTTTACTTTGTGAAACATCACAGACTAGAGTCAGACCTTACCTACCGGAAAATTATCGACGTATCGCTTTTGACACTGTTCATAATTTGAGTCACCCCGGAATCCGTACCACGCGTAAGCTTATGAGGGACAGATTTTTCTGGGATGGAATGAACAATGATGTAGGTAAATGGAGTAAATCATGTATTAGATGTCAACGATCTAAGATACAACGACACACTATGTCACAACTAGGAGAGTTCCCGTTAGTATCACGTCTGGATCAAATCCACGTAGATATTGTAGGACCCCTTCAAACTACTTCTGATGGGTATAGATACATTTTGACAATTATCGATCGTAAAACAGGTTGGCCGGAGGCTTTCCCTCTTGTCGATATCACGGCAGAGACGGTTGCAAAGACTATTTATGAAGGGTGGATAACTCGTTTTGGCTGCCCGGTAAAGCTAACAAGCGACCAGGGCAGACAATTTGAAAGTGCTCTTTTTACACAGTTATTAAAATATTTGGGAATAGAGAGAATTCGTACTACTCCTTACCACCCGCAGAGTAATGGAGCCATAGAGAGGTGGCACCGATGTCTAAAAGTTTCACTTACAACCAAATTAAATGCTAGTTCATGGGTCGAAGAGCTACCTACCGTATTGTTAGGGTTGCGCACAGCAGTTCGAAGCGATACTGGTGTTAGCGCCGCAGAGTTGACATATGGACAGACCTTAAGGTTACCGGGAGATTTCTATGATACCGTGGATAAAGAGATACATGATTCATATCAATATGTAGAGCAACTTAGAGAATTCATAAATAATCTAAAGCCTAAACCATTGCCCCACAAAAACACTCGAGCAATGTTTGTACACCCAGATCTGAAGGACTGTTCACACGTTTTTATCAGAAATGACATGTTAAAAAAATCTCTACTACCGCCCTATAATGGTCCGTATAGAGTAATTAGTAAACAGAATAAAGTTTATAATATTCAACTGCCAGATAGGCAGACATGCGTTTCAATCGATAGATTAAAACCTGCATTCATTTTAGACGATGATGTTCCAAATAATTTGAACTTAACAACGTCAAATAATTTAAATAAAGAAAAAAATTTAGAATCTTCTGCTGACAATTCAGCAGGCAGCTATGTAACGCGCCGGGGTCGCGTCAGCAAGAAACCTGTACGTTTCGCTTAGCCGTTAGTAAGTATTTAGGTTAATTTACAGCTATATATATTATAAGCTTAAAACTCAATCGATCATTTAGTAATCAACACGTGTCTTACTAATTGAATCAGTAATTATTTACAAATCAAATTTTCGAAATCGCATAATGGGCAGTTCACCGAGCAAGGACCAGATTGTGGTAGCTCAGGCCAGTGCCAGTGCATCCAATAATATGCAGGTGCAGATGAACCAATATTTCATCGCACTAATAATTATTTTGGCATTCTTGGGAATAATTATTACTTACTTTGTGTATCGTCGTTGTTACAAAGGCGCGAGAAAATGGATCAGGAAGCAAATGGTAGCGCTGCAACCGCAGCCACTGTCTCATAATCATCATGCTCCACCTAAGGTAATCATCTCGTAATTACTGGTGATCATCATAATTATAAAATCATAATTTGCAATAGTACCGATTTATAACAATCCAGTGTTTTTATACATAAGTAAATTCAGTGTTAGACGTACGTAAGGTATGTGCCAATACCTATATCTGAAATGTTTTATGTTAGAGTAATAATTAGATTTAAGTGAAGCATTTTTATTTGTCAAAGAATTTAATAACATACTTTCGAGGCTCCAAAAGAGAAGCCAATGTAAAAAAAAACACACTCTCGATACAAATCAAATGTATTTTTATCTAAAATTTGAAATACTTAAATCATTACACAGAAGAAATAATATGTTAAATCACATAAAGAATAGGTACCAATTGTAACATGCCTAATTGCATTATTGTGTTGCAGTGCACGGCAACATGATCTAGTTAGGAGTCCGAGTATTATCAATATTGTTTTGATTAACAAACAAATTCCTTTCAACTGCACTCATGTAGAGCGCACCTTTCTGTTGGTTTAATGAAATATAATTTTAGCTTCACAAATTAATATTGTTTTAGAGTTTAAGAAAAATCAAAATTTTTTTCAAATACCGAGGGGAATATTGTAGGCACACAGGCATTGTTCGCGAGGCAGTGCATCGTTGCAGCCAGTTTGCTGGGTGCCGTTCCCCCTTTCGGTCGCTTATAATTGTAACCTAATTAGTCGTGAAATATACGATTCAACTTCAAGTATAGTATTAATTAAATATCCTTCTGAGAACAATAGAACACAATACCTTTAAAGTCATAATGTGTTCCAGATCTTACATTGTGATAAAAAATGGAAAGTACTTGGAATTTCAGTAATTATTCATTCATCATACTTCGACGGCTCAGCGACCCAAAGAGGAGACGTGTTTGTCGCCACGACTAAACATTTTATTACAAAAATTACGTGTGGGCACAATGACAACTACAATTACTGAAACTTTCGGTCCGATTTTGAGTGAACCGTTACCACACATAGAAACCAAACCCCACACAGTAACCATGTGTCGTAGCAGTTACGAAACTGCGACAGTTGTAAATAATTCGATAAAATATCTGTATGGGTAAGGTACCTTCACCATTCTTCTCTACGTCAGCTTAACGTCAACGTAGACATTTTTA
Source organism: Agonopterix alstromeriana (assembly GCA_963924505.1). NCBI lineage: Eukaryota > Metazoa > Arthropoda > Insecta > Lepidoptera > Depressariidae > Agonopterix > Agonopterix alstromeriana. Next base: position 9,123,274 of record OZ004670.1, read on the forward strand.
AAACGCTACTTTTCTAATATAGTTTATTAAAGCAAAAGTAGATTTTTACATTCCGGGGAAGCGTGAACCTTGCAAGAAACAATAAAATTCTTCGTGTAGTAAGACATTTTCCAACTTTAAGTAGGTATTACGTGGACCTTGTTACAATGCAACTACAACCAATTTCCGTACGTTCAAACGTTTTTGCCATACCTATTACTGGAAACAAAGTAGGCCATAGTATTAGCATATTACAAGTAGGGTTCACAAAAAATATGGTATTGTTGCAATTGAATTTTATAGAGGTAGATTTCCTCAATCCACGGCTTTGTTTTGTCGTCTTCTTTAGGTATCTGTACACAAAATAATTTATTCATAAAAGCATTATATTAATCACAAAAATATAGCAATCAGTACAAGCGTCATCAAACACTAATACACAAACAGACATAAATCTGCAACATGCGTCGTCAAAACAATGAAATACATGCAGAGATCTGCAACACGGATCGTCAACATACATCTTAAATTAAATCTTAAATCTTAAATTAAACAACGGCCCAATGTAAGCCCAAACTTGCTCAGTCAAATAACCCGCTCCTTGTCGATCCTGGCGCCTTTGCGCCTTTTCCTATAATGCCAGCAGCGTTGCCACTTTGAATTGCTATGGCTAGCCTCTGTACCAGAAACGATCAGAAACTCACAACATCGCTCCCTCAGTCGACGGCCAATCTCCGCAGCGAACTCTTAGCCTAGGCACCCGAAACCCCCGTTGTCCAGGTATAAAAAGATAATCAGACACCAGAGCCGAGTATCTGAACCTTTTTCTAACGGCAGTCAGTTCGGCGGCTGCTCCAGGCGTCCGCGTCGAGTGACTTTAGGTGGCTAGCGGCGAAAGTGCTGACCTGTAAACCAGAAAAGTTTCTAAAGAACTTACATGATAAACGTAGCGCATTATTACGTAATTATTATTCTTTGTACTCCTCTGTTGTACCTAAAAGGTTTTTACGGAATTTGATTTATTTAATACAACGCACGGAGGGTGATGGTGTTACGGACCACCATTCAATATTATTTAAAAATTGTTTCCTCGGGTATCCTAAACGCAAGCACGACACACACTTGACCGGCTTTTATTATTTGTAGTTTTACCTTTGAGTCATCATCATTATCATCATCATCAGCCCATCAACGTCCACTGCTGAACATAGGCCTCTCCCAAGGCGAGCCACAAAACTTTGTCCTCGGCCTTCCTCATCCAATCGCTCCCCGCTACTTTTTTAGGTCGTCTGTCCAGCGGGCAGCAGGGCGTCCCACACTACGCCTACCAGTTCGCGGTTTCCACTCTAGAACTCTGACACCCCACCGGTTGTCAGTTCTTCGGCAGATATTACCAGCCCTTTGCCACTTCAGCTTGCTAATATTCTGAGCTATGTCAACCACTTTAGTTCTCTGACGTATCACTTCATTTCTGATGTGATCTCTCAAAGAAACACCGAGCATAGCTCTCTCCATAGCTCGCTGAGTGACCTTGAAATGATGAACTAGTCTTATCGTCAGGGTCCAAGTTTCCGCACCATAGGTCATTACTGGTAGGACGCACTGATTGAACGCCTGTGTTTTGAGGCATTGTGGTAGAGCCGAGGAAAATATTTGACGGAGTTTCCCGAAAGCAACCCATCCCAGTATGATGCGCCTAGCGGCCTCCTTGTCGAAGTTGTTTCTACCTAGTCTTATAGTCTGTCCAAGGTAGACATAGTCTTGCACAACTTCTATCGCCGCCTCACCGACGTATACCGCCTCTGGCTCGACATGACAATTAAGCATGACTTTCGTCTTGTCTAAGTTCATGCCGAGACCGACCGAGAAGCGGCATTAACGTCGCTAAGCATACCACTGAGATCCTGCAGCGATTTCGCCATGACGACGATGTCATCGGCAAAAGGCAGGTGTGAGATGTACTCGCCGTTCACACATATGCCTCGTCCTTATTGAGCGTCTTGAAGACGTCTTCCAGCGCATTGGTGAACAGTTTCGGGGAAATAACATCCCCCTGTCTCACTCCTCTTAGCAGTTGGATTGGCTTCGTCTGCTGATCGTGTACTTGAACGGACATAGTGGCCGCGTCATACAGACATCTGAGCACCTCTATGTATCGCCAGTCGATCTGGTATCGCTGCAAGGATTCCAAGACAGGCCAGGTCTCGATCGAGTCGAAGGCTTTCTCATAGTCCACAAAGGCAAGACACAGAGGCTGATTATACTCTTCAGTTTTCTGTATAACCTGTCTAACCGTGTGGATGTGTTCTATGGTTCTGTAGCCTTTTCGAAACCCGGCCTGCTCTGGGGGCTGAAACTCGTAAAATTTTCGAGCGAGACGATTCGTAATAACCCTTGAGAACAACTTATAGACGTGGCTCAGAAGTGAGATCGGTCTGTAGTTCTTGAGGAGGGTTTTATCTCCTTTCTTGAAGAACAGGACCACAACAGTTCCGCTTCATGCCTCCGGTGTTATGTCATTGTGAATGACGGAATTTAAGTTATTACCTTTGAGTATGCACTATGCTTATGTGTATTGCCGTTTTTACACTCAAACAAAAATAAAAACCTTAAAAAAACACGAAGCCGATGAAGCCGTGTGGTCCAGTGGCGAGTAACCGTAAAAAGTAAAAAAGTTGCCTTCCGTGCAGGAGGCGATGGTTCGATCCCCGTCCAGGCCGACTCGTACCAATGAGTTTTTCGGAATTATGGTACGATTTGTAACACCACTGGCTTTTCAGTGAAAGAAAACATCGTGAGGAAACCAGCATGCATCAATTTCGAGGCATGTTTGGTACCCACTGTCCATTATAAGTGGCGATGAGCTCACCCGCCTTCACACTGGACAGAGTTTCGGTACTACGAGTCAAACGTGGATGTTTTGTTGGTTTCAAAATATCTCTGACTACCCCTTCGGGGAATATAGTCGTGAGCATATGCATGAAAAAAAAAGGTTTCTTGTATAGGGACCCCCTCGTATTTTTTATTTTTTGTATTTGTTAGCAAATCCAAAATAATAACACACTTGGCCGGATTTTTACTTTTTTATTTATAGTTTGCTAAAAAATCCACCATATAACGCATTTATTTATTTAACACTTTATTGTACACACAATATTACAGAAAAAACGCATATTGTGTGAACAACCCTCTAAACAGGACAGACAGACGGACGGACAGACAGCGTAAATTTATAAATAGGGTCCCGTTGGCACCTTTTGGGTACGAAACCCTAAAAAGTCGCTCCCGTTTTATGTTACTATATGAATGTACTAAATAATAATGGAGGCAACTTGATTGAGTTATTTTAACTTAATGTAAGAATATTTTCAAGCCGCAATTCCATTCAACTCGTATTTTCTGTAGCTCGAAAATCAATACGGTTTCTGTAGTCTTGTACAGTTCTAGAGCCGACCGCAAGACTCCCTGTGCTTCGTCATAGTGTAAATAACATCAAGTGGGGAACTAAGCGGTCACGGCGCGACGGAACACGAGGGAACGGGCACTGCGCTTTGTCGGGACCGCCATAGTGTAATTAAAATTATGTTGGTTCAGCTCGGCGGTACCGACTTTGCTGGTGCCCTTACCCCCCGCACACCGCGCGAGCATAGACCCGCCCCTACCGCTAAGCTGATTCACTAGTTTTTTATTAATATGGTCATAGTGTAATTAAATAGTGATTGCGCTCGGCAGTTGCGGCTGGTCTATGCTCGCGTGGTGTGCGGGGGACGATGCACCGGCAGTTAGGGGGTACGCGCGCAGACAAATCTGTACTTGGACACGCTCCCCCCGGCTCCCGTTCACCGCGTACGATAGACCTGTTGCGACCCCCGAGCTAGACCACTAATTAAATTACACTATGCCATGGTACCGCGCGCTGGCAAGTCGGTACCGGGACTCGCTGCCTCCGTCCTCGATGGACCTGTCGCGACCACTGAGCTTCACCACTATATGCTATTTCCGCTATGGCTTCGTCTGGAGCTGTGGTCAACGCTGTTGATCCTACTGGTTACACGGGAGTTGAGGTAGGCCAGTGACCGAAGTTTGCTGTAAGGTTTAACTTGGTGCCTGCAATCATGGTAAAGTTTATTCATTCGAATAGTTAAGTATAGTGAGCAGAGTTGGTCTATAACATAGGTACAATATACAGAGCGAAAACTTAAACTTTGGTGCTTCAGACCATCAAATTGAATAAATGTCAATACCTTTTGTCACAAAATTGAAATCGCGAAAACACCAAGTTGTTCCAAAGAAAATGCTAATTAGGCACTATACTCGACTACTCTCCGACAACTACCTCCGTGGTCTAATGGTTCTCTTGACACTGAGGTCGTATGTTCGATTCCCACGGGGGACACCTAGTGATATGTCACTTTGTGCGGTTTCTCCAGTTTGTTAAGACATTGCAGGCTAAATCACCTGATTGTCTGAAAAGAAAGATGATTCTGTGTTCGGATGGCACGTTAAGCCGTTGGTTCCGGCTATTATCTCTGGTGGTAGTAGTCGATAAATAAAAACCACGTCAGAGGCCGTATGGCGGTCTGAAAAAACTCTGACACCAGGGCTTGCTACCCACACGATAAGAAGAAGAAAAAATATACCTACTCGACTGAAATGTATGGAACAGCTGATAATTTTTTGCCCAGCTAATTGCAGCGCGCATTAGCGCGTGTGGAATACACCTTCTCTTATCAAAATACCAAACTACGGACAAAAGAGGAGGTATCGGTAATCAAATGTCGCAATTGATAATTTTTTAGGGTTCCGTACACAAAGGGTGAAAACGGGACCCTATTACTAAGCTCCGTCTGTCTGTCGTACCTATTTAGGGGCTCTATCGTAGAAATGTTCATACATACAAGCGTCAAACTTGGTGTGATTAGAGAGAACACTCTACAGTATAACAACAAATAATAAAAACTGGCCAAGAGTGAGTCGGTCTTGCGTTAAAGGTCCTGGAGGAAACAAAACTTTTTTGTAAGTCAATATGTTGTGTGGTGGTGTTGTACGGAACAGTGAACGTGTAGCCCGACTGGCACATGACCGGTTGTATTTTAATAGCATGCAGGCTCGACATTTTTAACCTGCATTTTCATTTGAAGTGTCATAGGAAAGGTATGGAATGAAAAACCGTATGATTTCAAAAGAATCCATGTGATTAAAAGCAATCGTCCGTACGTCCGTATCCAATTAACCCGCCTCGCGTAGCTTTGCTCCGACCAATGAATTTGAGTTATGATGTCTGTTGCCTCATTATTATTGCAATCGAATCAAAGCTATTGTTCTCATTTATTTATTATGTATCTATTCCTTTGTCATAACTTGCTCAAATGCAATTTTTATTTTAGTGTCGCGTCAACGTTCAGAATGTTGCAAAACAATTGACTGTTTCAATAAAAATTTTAAGTTTGTTTACACATTCAAAGTAGAGATACCAGAATCTAGCCTGGACTTGTTTTACGATGAATAGACAACGATATAGAATACCAAGTTTCCAAGACTCCATGACTTGGGTACAAATATTAATATTCATCATACAAATATTTGCCCCTTACGGGATTCGAACCCGCGACCCTCGGCACAACAGGCAAGTTCACTACCACTATTGGGCCGTCTATAGTAGCTACTGGCTGCCTAAATTTTCTTATTTTTCTCTTGCTAGTTGATCGCACAATAGACTTTATTTACCTTTACTTCATTTGAAATAAGGACAAAACGACTGTCTCCTTTATATAGCTTTCTGGCCAATTCTGATTTGCGAATATAATTTATTTATCAGTAAGATATAGACTATTTGATCTTGGACTTTATTAAAGCTGTTCTAAGAATAAGTGTGTCATTGTGTAATTTAAAATAGCCTTAAAATTGTGTGTGTAATTCAAAATAGCCTTAAAATTTCTTTGCTATTTGAGATGTACTATTGTATTCTAAATTTGTGAGAAATAAAAACCGGTCAAGTGCGAGTCGGGCTACTCGCGAACCGAGGGTTCCGTACCACACCATACCCATACGTAACAACTTAAAAACTTACAAACGCATTTTTTTACTCCGGGACCTTTAGCGCAAGACCTACTCACACTTGGCTGGTTTTTATTATTTGTTGTTATACTGTAGAGTTTGCTCTATAATCTTACCAAGTTTGACGCTTGTATGTTTTACTGCTGTTACGATAGAGCAAGAAGAAAAAACGTTGATAAAAACTAGTTTCAACTGTCTAGCTATTTCGGTTCAAAAGTTAGGACGGATGGACGGATGGACAACGTAGGCTTAGTAATAGTAGGGTCTCGTTTTCACCCTCTGGGTACGGAACCCTAAAAACGGGTTTTACGTAAAGCATACACAATTCGTTTAAGAGAAAAATTGTAATATATTTTAAGTCGAACGCCCTAAAATCAGGCACCTTAGGTAATAAACAAAATTAGTAAAGTACGCATCCATAGAGGGATAATAAAAACGAATAGATATGGAGCGCATTTAAGATAATGCTTGTTGAAGTTTAATATTGGAAACCGCTTATGGGACATTCACCCAAATGTGGTCGTTATGAGCGATAGGATACGAGTAACCCTCTTCGTACCCCTTCGTGCTCTTACGTACTTATTCGTAGCCACGATATCTAATGTAATTGCAATACACTTTTTCAATATTACAAGTTATTATACAGATGGGTTAGGTAACAAAAATTGAGACAGAAATTACGTATTTTTACGTAACGTCACATTAAATCGATTTCTATTTCTTTTATTTCAACACAACATAATTATATGACAGTATAGGCCCGCCTCGGCTTCGCTAGGGTTTATCTGAAATATAGGGTCCAACTTAATATGCTGACTCTTTTTTAAGGGGATGATAAGACCGACAAACTGAACAACTTTCTCTATGGGATCGACATCGAAATCGCGAGAAAAATATCAGCTGTCCCATACATTTGGCTCAAGTGGGTTTGCAGTTTTGTATGGAAGAGCACATTTTTTTTCGCGATTTCGATGTTGGTGCCATACAGAAAGTTCTTAAGTTTGACGGCCTGATCATCCCCTTAAAATGGGTCAGCATATTAAGAAGGACCCTATATAGCTTATGTTCATCACGGATAATGTAGCATTCCAATGGGGAATTATTCAGATCGGCCCAGTAGTTTCGGAGCCTTTTCAATACAAACAAACAAAAAATCAAATCCTCTTTAGTATATTAGTGTAGGTATAAATAACGCTGGTACATTTTATGTAAGGTGTAACAAAACACCCTAGCAGGGTGTATATTTACTCCCATGCTTGAAAATTCTCTGACAGCAAGTTGACAACTAACTTGCCTCCACCAATACGCACTGGGCCCGCGTGGTGTAGTATGGCCCACTCCCTCTCACCCTTGTTCGTGAGAGGAGGCATGCCCTACAGTAGGATTCTACAGGCTATAACTTACTTTTGACACTTGGATTGAGACATTTTATAAAATAAATACAATATTAAACAAAAATTATTTCAAATTTCGTGCTCGTTTTAAGTACACACGTACGTTATGTAGTACAACTTACTACTTACATTAAACGTAAAGTTTTACAGCTGAAAATTTACCTACAGTATATCTAATTGAACCAAGAAAACAAAATGAATTTAATTAGATATATAAAAGAATACATTGTAGGTACTATGTACATCTCTAATGGATAGATAATTTAATGAGTATTATCTCGATCAAGGGTACATCATCATCAGCCTACATACGTCCCACTGCATGACACAGGCTTACCGTCATGGAGGGTATATGGACGTCAGTCCACTACGTGTGCCCAATGCGGGTTGGTAGACTTCGCATACGCACCAGCATTTCTTATTCAGCGGATGCAGTCTAACGATGTTTTCCTTCAACGTTTAAGATGCAGACGATATTACACACATAAGGCGCGGTTTATACAGAAGAGACACGTGGCCGTGGCGGACAGTCAAAGTAACACAATTATAAACCTTATAGTACGTCGTATAGCGTCGTTTGGAGAATTACGCCTGCTCCTCCAGGCGACGTCACCTGGAGGCGCGGGCGCGATTCTCCTTTACGACAAAAACGACGCTATGCTACGTACTATAAGGTTTATATTGTGTTACTTAGATTATCCACTACTACCATACGTCTCTTCTGTATAAACCGTGGCTTCTTTTTCTTCTCTACTATCTTAGTAAAGCTCATTGGTCTATGGAATTTTACCCGTGCGAATTTGAACCCGGACGCTCATGACTGAGTATCCATCCTTCACCGCAACGCACCACCGACCGACGCTGTCCTCAAGGGTACATAGTAGAAGTATATAGCTAAACACATTATCCATATAAACAGCCAGAAACTCTACTTTGGTAAATGTTTACGGCTACAATAATGTATTCGCGCAATCACGGATCGTGTTTACTCAAGGACCGTGGTATTTATTTGCAAAACTCTCGAGAGGTCGTTCGGCGTCGGCCTAATTCCAAACGAATGCTGAATAAGCATCCGATTGCAGATTCGATAAACATTAAAGACTCGCTCCCATGTGATGTCCTATAAAATAAACCATGCTTATTTTTTATTTTACTAAAGGTTTTATCTGTCTGTTATAACTTATAAGCGGCGACGGACTCATTCCCCATCACACTGGACAGAGTTTCGGTACTACTAGTGAAACGTGGATATTCTGAGGTTTCAGAATATCTCTGACTACGCCCTCGGGGAATACAATCGTCGGCATATGCTAAAGGTTTTTGACACGTTATTGCGTGTAGCAGGAACTGACCAAAATTTCAATGCTGCAAAAAATTCTAATTTTATCGTTTGAACTGTACTTTTTACATCGTTTTAAGAGATTTAAATCTAACGTAGTATATTCATCATAATAATTCAGAATATCTTTTAACATAACCTATCGATAAAACTATCTGACGTCAACAAAAGTGAAATTAATACCTTTTACAACATAGGACAATGTTTACAGCCTAGGTACAGTACGACCAGGAAAATAAGTCCACTCGTCAATCTTATCGATCGCTTTTAATATAATGAAATAAACTATACAAAATAATCGTTATTACAAGTTACTCAATTCATTTATCTTCTTTTTAATTATCATTATGTACAGTCATCAGATTCAAAGGAATACTCCGAAGCGCAAGATCGCGGGTTTGAATCCCACCCCGGGCAAATATTCGCTGCCTTGTGTCTGGATGTGGTTTAGTATTATGTACTTGTGTATTTATATTTCTGTTGTCCGATTTATTACTTAATTAGGAGGAATCGCGTTTGTATAAAATTTAAGGCTGTGTGGAATAGAGAATGTGATCAATGGCAGTTGTGCGGAATCCGCATTGTGTAGAATCACGAATAGGAAGAAAAAAGATTGTCAAGAAATTCGAAAAATTCAAAATAAATTATGCGTGGTAGTCAAAGGGTGCAAAATCTCTCTCTATCTTGCCCTAAGCCGAATAACAGACACGCTTCGCTAGCGATAAGCGTGCTATAACTATGAGAAAATAGCGGTAAGGGATTTTAGGCGTGCGAATGTGGTACATCCTGATTGCTCAATATACTCCTATCTTCTTCTTCCTGCCCTTATCCCATTATTTGGGGTCGGCGCAATATGTCGTCTTCCTCCATTCATCTCATTCAGCTCAATATACTCCTATATCCTAACAAAACTCAGTAAAATGACTGGCCTAATACACGGTTCGTTAATATTCGCAAAGTCCATACAAGCGAATCTAACTACTCTCGCATATTTTATTTAGTACAGTTTTAATCTAAAAATTCTTAAAAAGCGTTGTACAAAAAACATGGGGAGCCGAGCGAGAGTTTTCAATTTCCGCTGTTCAATTTTGTTGCTACAGTCGATGACACGCCAGTTACACAATCTAACTGAGATTTTTCTAAAAATTGACTATTTTCATACAAATTTACTTTTTACAATTGATAAATTATAACGGTAAATTTGATTCCAATTGCAATTCCATCTTGACATTGATGCAAACCAAAAAATATCACTATTTATTTTAGCAGATTTTAATCGAACATTACACACACATATACAAAGTAGTTTGTTTAGAATCGAGAGCAGAATCGAATTTTATCATGGTTTCAACATAGGTAATTTTTTTCAAAATATTTAATAATTTGTTTGTAAAATTTAAAATTTACTGAACTCGATCTCAACCCACCCCTCGGGCACTCTCACCCTACTTACTGCCGAAACCTGATTCTTAAAATCTATCTATATGTATGAGCACGTTAGCGCTGTCATTCGTTGCTAAAATGATAACAAATACATAACTACAAATCAACCTTTTTTAGAATGTATGTCTGTTCATTGGGGCTGGGGGGATTTTCATTAAAACTAAGATAAAATTATATTTGTAATCACTGTGCCAGGGAGGGTAGGGATAAAACCCACCTATGTAGGTACCTATTATACTGAATACTCCCCGAAATGGTTTAATAGTCGTGAGTTTTATATGGATGTACTTTTACTATGACATTATTACCTTACGCTTTATTATTCGTTGTGTTCCTGGTGTAATCATGTAAATTGTGCCAGAACTGAATTGCTACTGTTTACTCGAAAATATAATTATGACTAATAAGGGCATCGGTCAAAGCCACTTTTGTCTGATTTCTGCAGTCAAAAGTGGTTTTGACCGGTTATGAGTTTCGACCAAACTGCAAACCTACTTGAGCCAAATGTATGGGACAGCTGTTTTTTTTTCGCGATTTCGATGTTGGTTCCATAGAGAAAGTTGTTCAGTTTGATGGTCTGATCATCCTAAAAAAGTGTCGGCATATTAAGAAGGACCCTGTATACATACATCCCATTTCTCAGTGTTTACATCAACAAACGTAAATTAGCTTCACACTTGTTTTAAAACCAAGATATCTAATTCACATACATGTTCGTAAAAGGCAGAATTTTTAAAGTTGAATCCAGCCGAGCTATGCATCAGCCAGCGATGTATTTTGTAGTCCCTACAACTTGGGAGCAGTATATCCTAAACTTTACCCAAAACCGGCTTGCAATATTAATGTATTGTACGTGGTAATCTTACTGATGTAGATGCCGAACTAAACAACTCAAATTTATAATAACTTCTAGCTCCATACTTCCAGCACTTATCCGTTTGTTTATTAATATGTAGGGTCCTTAATATGCTGACATTTTTTAAGGACATCATCATCAAACTTAACAACTTTCTACAGGGTGAAATTGATATCATTAGCATCTTTTTAAACTAAGAGTCTACCCATCTGAACAACTTTTACTATGAAAATCTGCTGTCCCATACATTTGGCTCGAGTAGGTTTGCGTAGTTTTGTATGGAACAGCTATTTTTTTCGCGATTTCGATCTTGGTGCCATAGGGAAAGTTGTTCAGTTTGTCAGCGGATTATACGAGTAATACGAGGAGCTTTTTAAGGGGATGAACAGACCACCATACTGAAAAATTTTCTGTATGGGACCAAAGTCAAAATTGCGATAAATAAATCTGCTGTTCCATACAAAACTGCAGTCCTCCACGACCCAAATGTTTGGGACATCTGATAATTTTTGGCAGGTGAAAATAAAAACCGAACAAACATTTTAAATAGCTATTAAATTATAAGATCACATTATGAGGAGTCACTTTGCCTGTTTTGCCGCGAGCGGTTGTGTCATTCGCGTGATGTTCGCGCGGTTCGTGTTTGATCTAGCCACAAGGTTCCGCCATCTCTTTTCAAATGTACATTATCTAAATACTCTCTATTTGCACACCAAACCAAAATAAAACAATTTAAAAGGTTCGTAAGTGGCCTTATCACTAAAAGGGATCGAACGAGAAAGTAAAAGTGAGTGAAAGCAATCGTTGAGATTGGTTTAGATACTCCCACGTAGGATACTTTTTAAAGTCAACGCAGAAGATGTCTCGGGCAATAGCTAATGTTCATAATTAGATATTCGGAGCGCACTCTATACATTCGAAGTCTGGTTATATTTTCAATACTAACCAATTAAAGTCAAAGAAATTTTTCAGAAACAATCTAGAAACTAATCTCTATGCTTGTTTGTTGCCAGATTTTCGTTAAAATTTAGTTTCAATGCTAGGATTAATTTATGGAAATCTTTGAGGCACTGTTACTTTAAAACTAGACATTTTAATGAAAATCTGACAACATACAAGCATAGACATCCAAAGAGGCAACACCGCCAGCCAACCTACTTGGCACACTCCCGCACGGCAACAGCTTTGATGGTGTGTTCTACCTGTAGGTGGTCTGCCGATGTACCCACGATCAGAACTCCATCTACGGGCTGAGCTAATCATCTGGCTTATCTACCCTTTCTTTTCTCATTCTTTTTTGTTCTTGTTTTGGCTCTTTATTTTCCTCTCTTCTTCTTCCACAAGATTGATTAGGTTAGGCATTATTTAGGTTGATTGTATAGTGTATATGTCAAAAATATTGTTGTGTAAATAAAGGTTCATTCACAACCAAGCATAAAGATTACTTTATACATTTTCTGAAAAAAATCATTGATTTTAATTGGCTAGTATTGGATAGTAGACTTCATTTGTACGGAGCGCGCTTCGAATTATATCCTCTTAAAGAATTTGTAATCCAGCGAGCGTCGACAGCGATAAAAATAGAGCGTTGGGTACAAACGCTCGGATAAATAAGAACAAGATTGATGGCGTCTCTATCGAGATGAATAACAACGCTATAACTCAGTCATTCATCATATTTATTACTCGCTAGAGAACACGCCTAGATTCTCTCGTTGTAATTTCTATCTGAGAAAAGATAAAAAATTTGATTTGAAAGGAAAGGAAAGCAATTTTTTTGGTAAACGATTGAAGTGTAAAAACGGATTAAAAGTAAACTAATTACTTCGTTTTTTCCGAAGCTAGAATTTTCTTTTAATATTTTCTTAAATCTCTTTTGATCAAGTTAAAGGCCAGAAAGAAATCTCAATGACATTTAGGATCATTAGAAATAAATGATATAAGTTAGTAATTAAAAATCAACTTGAAAAGGTGAAGTTGCAAACATGTATTAATTAACAAAAGAGGCTAGTAATAATTTAAAAGGGTTATAAAGTTACATGAATTATTATAGTGTGACCACTACAATTCATATTTTACTAAGTACCGTCCGTGGTACAGCGTTTAAAAAACGAGCTGTCATCACATATAGACCAATAACAGGTTTTCATGCCTGGAACTATTGTAATATATTTTAAGAACCTATGTACCCATGAAAGCGAAAAATAAATGAATATGTATTTGAATATGTATAAATATTGTAACGAGAACTGGAATCTAGTTACCTATAACATAACATAATCATTTAAGTATACAAATGCGGCCAATATTGTCGCTCCCGATTTGATACAGCAACGAACGTCGGTATTTAATTCAAACTGATTATTGCAGCCTAGCTTATTCATAAAATTCAAAATTAAATTAAAATAGAAACATGAATCATAAACATTAGACAAACACGTTCATAGAAACAACATGACACATAACAACACAAAATGACACATTGCGGTCTGTCATTGGCATACAAACGAAGTTTGCTTGGTAACATCAATGCGGGAGTCGCGCTGCAATTCTGGCGGAGTACGGACGCGCGTGCGTATCGACGCGTTAGGATTGCACGTGGCTCCTCCATTTTGTGAACTCTTTTGTGTTTTATCCTTAAAACAATCACTTGAGATTATAACCTACTTACATTGGCAAAACTGCCACTCTAGACTTAATAAATACTACTGATCATTTTCCTTCATATACTATCTACATAACGAGACATTGGCTGAATTGTGATAACACATCGGATGCCACTAAACAAAAAATTGAATTGAATTGAACATCAATGCGGAGTCACGGTGCAGGTTCTGACCCGAGCATTTGTCTCGCGTGTTGTTCGCGCGTCGCGTTGTTGCCTGCCACGAGGCTCCGCAATCCTAAATCTCTGCTTGTTCTTGATCAAAAACAATCCCTGAGATTGGGGTAGATACTCCCACAAACTACTTGACATTGTCGGAAATGCAGTGCTAACGCACAAGCAAGAGTCCGTCAATTATTTAAAAAAAAAAACATTAATACGGTACGCGACCCATATTCCAGTATAACATGCAGTTCTTACTGATCGCCTTATCTATAACATCAAGACGTATCCCCCACTAAACGACCTTGGCCCTTTCAGGACCACCTCACCTCTACTAAACTACGTCATTTTAGTTGGTATACCTATTTTTGATTGGCTTATACCTCATTATGTTACTGTAGTGTCCTCTAATCCAAGGAAAAAAAATTCGAGAATCATAAGAATTCGCACCAAATTTAGAATTATAATTAACTCATTAAACAAAATAGCAATTTAAGAACATAATGTTGTCTACATAAGTAAAAGTGCTATCAACTTATAGAGTAGACGCACGTAATACAGATTTTTCAAATATTAAGGCTTTCCTTTGAACACATGTTTCATATGTATTTTATAGAAAAATGAGAAATGTGATCATATCAATAGCATATAAAGCCGAGATGTTGAAGATTATTGCTGTATTTTTCATTAATTTGTATATCTTTCAAATAAAAAGAAGATAGCTTTTAAAAACCAGCAAAATATGACGCGGGAAATGGGAAAAATACGTATCTCTTATTTTCTAACCTATTATTATATTTTTCAACAAAAACAAGTGGTTAAACAAATTAGATGTAGTCCATTGACTTTTTAAAGTCTTTCTCGATCTTTCTCACATACACCATTTGCACTCATAATACTGATAGTTGTATATACTTATTACTTAATATATTATAATACATAGGTATATAATACATTAAATAACAACATATTATTTAGAATTATTACCCTATTAGGGAACAATTACTTATAGCTCTTGTTATCTTAATGGCCCTAATACATTATATTACATGTTATGGGCATATCTCTGTCCCAAAGCAGTGCCATTGATCGACGAGCAAAGATTATCAGGAAGTTCTGATTAGACTTGGGAAATTTATTTTATCAAGGGAGAGAGTTCTAAAAAAAACCTTACTAAACGTAGGTATAGGTAAAACGCGTCATATACCTACCGCGATTTTTATTTTACATTTTTGCACGTGTGTGCAGTAAAAATTAAATCAGCAGATGATGTTAGTCAATTTTTCAAAAACCTGTATGAAGATTAGAAAGGTTGTCTTTGATTTTTATTAACTGACGTAACAGGTCCGGCACTCTCAAGGACGTTTTTTTTATTTCGAAATGGCCTCTGCACATGCGCACTTTGTGCAAACCGTGCATGACATTGCGTGTAGGATTTAAAGCCACGCTTTGCATTTAACGTCATTGACAATACTTTTAATTGTTCGTTCTATTATTAAAAATAGTATTTGAGCTAAAGAATTATTGAGAATGTGAATTTAGCGTTTTTTTTCAACGTTTTTATGCACTGAAAAGACACAATTTTATGTAATCAAATCCAACGGGTGCGCGCGCCAGACTGCATTCCCTTGCTCGGCTTCCCTCAAGTTTCCCAGAAATTGTGAGGGGAGGTGGGGTATCTGAAGTCAGAGGGGAGCGGGGAGTGGCCGTTCTGTATATAGAAATATATATATTATCTATTCTGTGCTGACGTTTACATTTTCTGGTGTTGCCAGTAGATAAACTGCAAACTATAAATACGCAATAACAATAATATTTAGGGGTACACATGACTATAATTATATAAAAGATCATCGACTGCACGAAAATCAATACCAATACAATACAATACGCTTTATTAAAAATCATTCTTTCAATTATACAAAGTGTCAAAACGTATTTGATATTGAAATCATCATAATCCTATTTATATAAAACCAAATTGCTCCCTAATATAAGGGAACCGAGAAAAACACGGAACATTATCGATCTGACAATCTGACGCCACAAAACACTATGTTTCAAACACAATAAACATTTTTAATTTTTCATGAACAAATCTGAAAACTCCTTTATAAAATTTTCACATGCAAATCCTCAATGGAATAGAAAAGAGACCAATAATATTGTATCTGCCCGCTACGCGACTTATTCTTTGTACACCTACCATGAGTTTAAAATTTTTGTTTTGCAAATTGAAAAACAGCAATAACTACAATAACTAAATTGCTCGATGAGGTGAAGACAATAATTACAATAACAATGAAAATATAAATAAATGCGATAACTGGAAACATAACATTGTTTTCGATTCCAATTAGCGTAACATTCGCCATGACGACGCGAAAAGAAACTACGAAACAATATAGTTAATTAATGTTACCTACAAAGTTATTAATTAATTTTGGAACAATATCAAAAGTTACCCAATCAAAATGAAACATATTTAATTCTACCCTTTTTTATTTATTCCGACAATTCTGAAACCAAAGATGTTCCTAAATTAATGACCAAAAATACCTAAGTGATAAATCGATACTTGCAAATAAAAATGAAATTATGTTCGTTGGTAAGCGCATCACTTGAGTCCGGCTTGTCCGAATAAGGTTTTCTTTTATAGGGGAAGAAAAAACTCCAAAGTGTGTGTTGGGAAAAAAGGTGCATTGCAATTAGGGTTGCAAGATGGCCGTGAAATCTGGGAAAGTCACGGAATTTTGCGTCTGGTCCCGTGTCCCTTAATTATAATTTAATGTCTCGGAATTCCCGAATACTAACCATGTCATTATCCTGGGAAATATAGAGCTATCTTTGCTCGCTCCAGCCTTTGCTTTATGTAATAAGTAATTGAGTAGCCTCGATTTCGGTTTGGAAATCTGTATATTATGTAGTAAAATTTCGAGCTCGCTCCGCTCGCTCCTAGTTTTAGATAATCTGCAACGACCGGGTTTGACTGTATTACGCATTTATACCGTTTGGAAATCTAATTATTACGTAGTAAAATTTCGAGCTCGCTTCACTCGCTCCTAGTTTTAGATTATTGCAACGACCTGGTTTGACTGTATTACGCATTTATACCGCATTGTGCAACAACTTCAATATTGCAGTAAAAACTCGCTCCTGTTTTTACATCGTATTGCGGTGAACTCATTACATCAAATTGCAGTAAAATCTCTAACTCGCTTCCAGGATGTTCAGGAATTGATAAGCCTGCATCTGGAAACCCTAATGGTAATGCATGCATGTTGATAATATATGAAAAACAGCGGTCATTTTTCGAATTTTGCGGATTGCGTTTTCGAATCCCAAGCTTTAGAGACATACGTTTTTTTTTGTTGATAATCCCTTAAAATCGTAAATTTATAGTCCATTATGCCTGACACTTGTGCTTTTAGTTTTTGTAAAAAGTCTGGATCCAATTTCTCCACTACCGCTCTTAAATATTTAAACATAATTCAAGTCGGGTTCGTTCTTGCCTCACAGAGAACCCTAAAAAGATTAGTAAGTACTTTATGAGAAAGTTGGGAGACTGGCCTAAAGAGACTTTTTGTGAAAAATGTACTGGAAATAACGCTCGATTAAGATTTCAAAGGGAAACTTCGGCGACGTTTACGCGAAAATGAAATATTTGATCTATGTTCCGTGGTGCTTTACATTTGTTTGGAAAGATATAAATCTACCTAGCATTGCCGACACATTTTATAGTTTGTTATTTGTGTGCATTTGTATAATTTATTTGTATGAAATGTATTTTTGCATTTCTCGTACTCTCAAAGTACCTAGGTAGGTCATTGTTTATCTAAGAAGCGGGTGGAAAGGATGCATTTCCTCCCTAGAGTGGAAAAGTAATAAAAAAACTACGTCTGGTATTGATCAAAGACAGAAATCTATACAGCCACACTTCGACAGTGGCGTGCACTCAAGGTAACAAATACAGTAAAACCCGAATAATTTCTAAACTAAAGCATTAACTTTAACTTGTTTATGACTAAATGACTTTAACTTGTTTATTACCTGAATTTAAACAAATCAAAGTCATTTAGTTGCGCGAAAAAGGGCGGGAAAGCGAGATGTTGCTAATTTTCCGCAAGGATTCGTTTCAAAACGTGGAAAAATCACTCGGGAATTCTATCCGTCTCAATCTAGCATACATATCTTCGTATGCTTTTTCTCTTTCGCATTGACACCCCGAGTGATTCCAATATTTTTCAAACGTTTTGAAACGTAGTCTGAAAAAATAAATTCGAAGAGCGACGCAGACATAAATTTTGCTTTTATTTTACTTAACTCGTAGTCGAAAAGTCGAAATGAAAAAGTCACAAATTTCACACTCGAACTATGGCGCCCCTCGCATGTGAAATGGGTGACTTTTATGCCTTGGTTAACAATCTTCTAATGCATATAATCTGGCTTTTGTTTACTTTCCTCTTAGTAGAAATGAAAAGCAGAGTGTTTAACACCTATTTGGTGACTTACATGCCTTGGTTAATAATCTACTATTACACATTTTGATATTTACTGGGTATAGTATGGATCTAGCGCTTATTAGCATGGTGTTAATTTATCTTAACTATTATAAAACAGCAACATAAGTGTATCTGTACATTGAAGATATTTACAAAAAAAAGATTACAATATAGTTTTTAGATGTCCCTGACTCCAAATCAACCTTTTTTAGAATCAATGTGTCTCAACCCTAAGTCGAGTTGTATGAAACATGCAGATTTTTATTTTTTTCTCGATGTTGGCTCCATACTGAAAGTTATTCATTTTCATGGTTTAATCTGTTTAGTTTAGACTCCTTTTAATATCACTAGGGTGTTTTCTTACACCCTGTTTACTGCACTAATTAAAATGGCTTTTAATAACACGCCTATAAAGCCTGTAAGTAAGTAAGTAATCAGATCCAACCAACTCAATTATACCGCCTGAATCGCGCTATCAACTTCTATATTTTTTATATTTAGAAATAGTGCTACCAATCATGCAAACCAGGATAAACAGTGGCGACCACACACAACATTTGACAATGAAGTCCAACTAGCCCGAGGGATGACTTTAATCTGTCTCACACACTACGAAATATAAGTGGAGAAGGAATAACCTATATCATACTTCCGAATGCAAAACGGGACACAGGTACGACAGCTTCTGAGCTTTTGTCTCGGTGCGATAGATACCTACCAAGAATTTTTTGCTATCAAAACAAAACGTAGAATTTTACAACAATTTTCTCGGCTGCCAATCACCCGCGTTATCTTAACGAATACCGCCAACTCGCTCACTGGCTAACTGGCCTGATAGAGACATTTCATATTTTTAGTTTGACGAATCGCTCTGATAAATATTTGATATCACAAAAACATTTTGCACAAAATGTGTTTGTTGTTGGATGAAACTGAAACAAATACAAGGGCGGATCCAGGGTCATTGGGGGCATGACTAAGAACCCAAGCGGAAGTTCCGAACGGAATTCTGGAGAGGCAAATCGACACAAAATCCTAATCAGAATTCCGTTACGGAATTCCTGTTGTTAGTCGCAGGCCTTATCGTGAATGCAAGATTGGCGTGACTGGACCTCGACGATGTATCCCCTCGACTCGAAGACTGGACCCCTTGAACAAACACACAATCTAATGAATCGAAATCTTTATTTTAAGGTAGGTTGAAAAACGTACATTAATATTTTTATTATTGAGACGCATATCTCTTTATATTTAGGTAATAAAACCGCCGCCTCCCGTTCTTATCTCCTACAAACAGCCACGCAAATATAAATCTAAAAAAATTGATAGCAATTTATATGTTAAACATCGGCCTGAGTGAGATATTCGCATCTTGCACGTTCCTTGTGTTATATTTATAGAGTTAAGAAGCTTTTAAAGCTTCCTCTTCGTGGATTATGATAAATTTTTGCCAGTATTAACTTCTATGCGGTGGTTTAGCGCCGAGATGAAATGTTACATGTGTTGATAAAGTACGTGTAGTAAAAATGATAAGGTACAGCTATTATATAAAGTCAGTAGACAAGACAGTTTTGAGGCAGTGGGTCCAAGAATAAGGCCTAGTTTCAAATAAATCAGGGGTAAGCGGAGTGGAGTGAAAGATATGAAATTAACAACAAATACCTACTGTTTTTGTTTTTTTTTCAATCTCCATTCAGCTAAGCTTCTCTTGACAGCAGCTCATTGAAGATGATAGTACAGCTAGGAAAAAGACGCTGGAGGTTTCTAAGCAGTATGTTCACAGCAAGAATGCATAGACAACAGTCTATACATAGGTTTTTGTGTACAATGCAAAGACAACAGTCTATGCATAGTACCCATGAATGAAGTTCTCGTTTCGTTTTCACGCATATCTCCACTCTACCGCGTACCCATCTAGTTCTCTCTCAATCTATCTCCAATTTGGTGGACAAACACTTCTCGCCCTCTTGCCTCTTCCTTCTTCGCCTATCTCCACTTTAATTGATAATGAGAGTGGAAGTGATCCAGAGCTACTCTAGGTTATAATTAAAAGTTATATACATAAAACATAATTTTCCGTAAGTATCGCGGTTTCAATTTCCCTCTGTGCAATCTAACATCTAATTTGATATAATGCTTAACTTTATAAACTTGATTTAGTACTAAATCTTAGCAGCTGAGTGTAAATACTAGAAGTGAGGGCACACCTCAGCTGAAACTGCGGCGCTAGTTGAAATTATAGTCCAAGTTGCGCTGTACCGTGCATCACTGTCGCTTATTACTTATATTGGTGGCAAGTGTTGCGACCCACCTTCTAATTACTAATTGCTAACTAAACGATAATAACTATAACTAATTTCGGGCATAACTACCTCATGTTACTATATTCAAGCAGCTTGCGTGAACTTGTAATTAAAATTGACTAAAATATAACAAAGGTCAATCAATGGAGAGGACTATGCTCGGAGTATCCCCGAGAGATCGAATGAAAAAGAAGAATATTCGCTGAAGAACCAGAGTAGCCGACAATCGCTAATCTAAAGTAGTGGCAATGCGCGGGTCACATAGCTCGCAGAATCGAAAGCTGATGGGGCCGACGTCTCCAGTGGCGGCCGCGTTCTGGAAAGTGCAGCGTGAGTAAGCAAAGCACATATTGTAGACCGATGACCTGGTGAAGACGGCGGCAACCCGTTGAATGAGGGCAATGCAGGACCGGTCGTTGTGTCGATCCTCGAGGGAGGCCAATATCCAGCAGTGGACGTCTATCAGCAGTTATGATGAACATATAACCTACCTATGTAAAAGGTTACAAAGGCAGCGCAAAAATTCATTTTCTACTTATTAATCCAGCATATCTGATTATACTAATAACACAACGAACTGAACAACTTTAACAATTATAGCGATTGTAATGCTGATAAATAGCACGGGGTTAATAAAAACATTGTAATTTAAATATGTCCCGAACGTGAAATTATCGCCGTTCGGGATGTAACACGTATATTTACTCACGTGTCGGCATCGAGGTGTTGACAGCCCTATTACAGGCTACGGAGCAGGTGCGGTAATGTGGGTAATTATTATTTACTTATTACCAGCTCACGTTGTCGCTGGGGTAATAGTTTTTATAAAGGAAAATGTGGTCTGAAAGGGTTGGAATAGAGAGTGACTAGGATTAGACGTTACTCAGTGTAGGGTTAATAATAATAAATAAGGATTTTTAATCTGACTAAAAAATATCTTGATTTTGGCTAGTGAAAAAATAGACTTTAATAATTCGAAAAAAAAGATTAGTACATATGATTAATTGTTTTTCAATTTAGGAAATGAAATGAAATGATAATATAATGTTTATCTTAACTATTATAAAACTGTAACAGAAGTATGTCTGTACATTGAAGATATTTACACGAAAAAGATTACGATATGGTTTTTAGGTATCCCGGACTCCAAATCAACCTTTTTTAGAATTTTTGTCAGTCTGTTTGTTTCTTTGTTTGTATGTGTGTTACAACATCACGCAAAAACTACTGAACCGATTTTGATGAAACTTTTTTGTTTGATAGCAGCTTTTAGCATTTTTAAGTCAGATCATAATCTAACTTAAAATCTGGTATATAATTTGTGCGGACGAAGTCGGGGGTAAACGCTATATCGAGTGTTATATAATGTTGTATAGTTAATTGTTAAGGAATTTAAAAAAATTCTATTGACGGCAGGAGGCTTTGTACCCCCGTTATAACGAAAGAGGTGAACTACGTATCCTATTGTATCGATATAAAACGGAGATGTTTTTAATAAAACCGGTTAAGTGCGGGTCGGGCTACTCGCGCTACGAGGGTTCCGTACCACACTACCACACAACATAATATTAATTTGGAATAAAAGTTTTGTTTTCTCCGGGACCATTAGCGCGAGACTGACTCACACTTGGCCGGTTTAAATTTTTTGTTGTTATACTATAGAGTTTACTCTATAATCACACCAAGTTTGACGCTTGTATGTGTTACGGTTTTTATTTGTTAACAAATCCCATCCCGTTATAACGCATATTCTGTGAACATGTCAACTGTCTAGCTATTACGGTCTAAAAGTTACAGCCCTAAATAGGATTTCTGGAGAGTTTCTGGCCGCATCTTCTCTACAACGGAACACCTTCCGACGCGGTGGTACAGTCAAAAATGAGGTCAGAAGAAGAATTATTATTTATTAATCTTTATCTCGTTATAAATAGATATTGTCGGGAAAGTAGATAAGGAAATAAATGGTTTGGTTTGGACACATTGGAAGGATATGAAGTCGACTATAACGAAGCAGGCGAGTGTGGATGGAAATGTTGGTAGATGCACAGACCTAGGAGAATGTATCAGGACACAAATTGGGGACGTCGTTAGTGCCAGGCCGAAACCAGCGAGAAAATGCAAGTTGTAAAAATATACCAAGCAAAATAAGTATGTCAGGACATCCCAAAGTAGAAATCTAATAGTCGCTGCCTATACACCCCTGGAAAAACGTATAGTATGAGTTTATGCAAATATGGATGCTATCTATATGTCGAGAATGAGTACACAAAAAGATAAAATCCACATTATTACACAAATTTTCGGCACACATAAAGCTGATCTTTCCATTAGGAGCTTGAAAACGTACAATAAATGGCTGGACTGTATAAATGAACAAAGAGCTTTCAAGTACTTGTCATTATTATAACTCAAAAAGGCATCTGTTGTTTTCCATATCAGTTACGACAGTAACTTGATTGTAAATAAACATCTGTAAAAACAGTGCGTATTGTTATATCCCGCCTATTGTTTTCAAAAACAATAGTAGTAAACGTCGCATCCAGAGATATCGCTTCCTCGTATAACTGGAGCTGAGCCGAGCCGGTGAGACGCGTGAGTGCAAACACGAGGGTGAGGCTCCGAGCAGAAGCGGCGTAAGGCGTGGGCAATGTGGACGACCGCCTACGGCCTCGTGGTCCGAGGGGCCTCGTGCCTCAAAGGTTTCTGTAGCTTTGTTCAAACTCATGAAGAATATTTAGCTAGGACCATCTAAGATAAGTTTATTTCGATTGCGTAAATGCGCGCTGCATAGAAACGAAGTCTGGTGATATTTTCAATACTAACCAATTAAAGTCAATGACATTTTTCAGAAACAATTTAGAAACTAATCTCTATGTTTGTGTGAATTCAGGTTTTATTGCTAGGATTAATTTAAGATTTGTATGAAAATCTTTGAGTCATTGTAACTTTAAAATAATACATTTTAACGAAAATCTGACTTCATACAAACGTAGAGATTAGTTTTTAGATTGTTTCTGAAAAATGTCATCGACTTTTATTGGTTAGTATTGAAAATATCACCAGACTTCGTTTGTATGGAGCGCGCTCTGAATTATATTCCCTTAATGTTTATTTATGTAAAATAATGATTCGAAATCCTTAACGTCGACCTCACAGTATTTTATACTTTCCTCGTTAATTGTAGCCTGGGATCAAAAGAACACCGGGTAAGGGGCCTCGTGAACCTCATCTTGCCTACACCACATTTAGGTCTTGCGCCGCCTCTGGCAGCGACTCTCACAGGAAGGTATTTGTCGCGCAGCCTTGTCGCTCCTTCCTTTCCTCGTTATGATTAATGACACGTTATTTTTCACTGAAGCAGCTGCTGCGTATTTTTTCTACTTTCAAATCCTCTGTTCCATGACGTGCACCTATTAGTCACGCTCTGAAATGGTCCCGATGAGGATTTTTAACGTTATTTTTGATTCTACATCTTGTACATTTCGTTCGTTCGTCTTATACTCGAGGGCTTTCTTGTAATCACTGTCCTTAGACCTTTTTCTGGGTTCGTGTTTTTTGTGGTTCGGCAATTAGAGATCTTTCCCAGTAATTACTAGAGATGGCATTCCTTTGCGTTTGGGTCATAATACGCTATTATGCTTTGTGCCCACTCATAGGGGTTACCTACTTGATTTCGAAACTCGATTGTACGAAAATTGATACATCGATGACTATTCACCGATACTTCGATACTGTGATATGCTGTTGCTTCGGCTCATTTTTTGTTCACTGTTACGTTACTCCGAAAATCTTACTTCGACGACTTGTTCTGTCGATGTTTGTTTGTTCGATGTAATGTTACTTCGACGACTTGTTATGTCGATGTTTGTTTGTTCTAATAGAACACCCTTAGTCGAAAACTGGCCTAACTCATAATTTAAGCAAATCGCAAAATAAGCTTATTGAAATATCGACATAAAAGCGCCTTTTCAGTAACACTCAATTTTGAATTAGGTCTGTATTCCACTAAGGGTGCTTATTTAAATTAGTAATTTCCTTTGAAAACCTGGCAAATTATGATTCTTACTCGAAATTAATAATCTAATCTGAAATTAAACTCTAGGACGCAGAACATCAATAGTAATCCAACGGTAAATCATTTAAATAAAATAAGATGTTCTACAATAAAACAGTGAAGCGATTTAAATAGTATTTTAATTATCAAAATAAAGAAAAACAAAATTTGCTGCATTATAGGCTGTCTCGTTTAGTGATAAGGTGTAAAATTGAATGTAAATGCACAAGATCAATTGTGCTTATACCATGGCAGAAGGGAAATGCTACCGCAAGGCTAGTCCTTATAATAATTAGTCAAAGTCCCGTGGTGATATTTTTTTGGATTTACGTTTAGAATAGAAATATACAAATGGCGTAAAAAAATTGTATTTATCTACGGGTGGTTCAGACCATCAAACTGAACAACTTTTATTACGGGAGCAAACCTGAAATCGCAAAAAAATATCTGTTGTTCCAAACTAAACTGCAATGCCTACTAGACTCAAATATACAACGTGTTAATGAATTAACGCAAAACTAGAAAGTAGTTTGTTTAGAATCGAGAGCAGAATCGAATTATCATATTTTCAATATAGGATTTTTTTCAAAATATTAAGTAATTTGATTGTAAACCTTCAAATTTACTGAACTCGATCTCAACCCACCGCATGGGCACTCTCACCCTACTTACGACCAAAACAAGGTTCTTAAATTGTATCCATGGGCACGTTAGCGCTTTCATTCTTTGCTGAAATGATAACAAATCATGTTTGCCTCAAAACTTAAAATGCGAATAACTTTAAATTTTAAGTATCAAATAATGAAATTATTGTTTCAATCTAATTATTTTGTTATAAATCAGTTGAGGTGTATGAGGTTTTGCGCTTATTCATTAACTGAACTGAACTAAATAGGTACGTTTAAATACCTATGTATCTTACCTAATACCTACGCTAATTTTAAAATAAAATTGATTACCTTTCTTTTTGTTGTTTTATTAGTAAATAGTTATTAAATTACGTCGCCTCGCCGCCACTCGCCTAATTGAGATCTCGATATCGATAAAACACGCACATCACTTCGATCGAATATCGATAATGTGACAATGACGAAGGTGTCTCCGCACTAGTTACGTCAACTTGACGTTGACGTTTTCATGTTCTTTAGGTTGGTAGGACTGCATTTTTAAGTGTTATTGTTGTGGTAGAAAACACTAGACGCGCTTCATACTATTTTAGGATTTCGAAGCTAGTTAGACAGTGCCGTCTCTTAAAACGTAGTGATTCCATTCTCTTTGAGTAAGATCGAATATTTCGACTGACTACAGAATGACCGCTAGTTAATATTATTGGTGCGTAGAAAAAAAATACAACTACCCACATTTTCACAATAAAAAGTGTGTTGTTGTACTAGGGATGGACAGTGCAACAAACCGGTAAATAATCGATTCATTCTTTTCATCGATTTGTTATAGGACTATTTTAATTAAAAATATCTTATTTTATTCGTTGATTTTGGGAATAACCTTTCGCTAGGAGAAAAATGTAGTTAGGGATTATTTTACAGTTTTTCATTGTAATTCAAAAACTATAGTGCTGCAGGGAATTCGACTATGTACCATTGAAAATATCAGAAGCTAATTTAGGATCGATATGTGAGACATAGTTGTATTTACCTTTGTACAAAATTTAAAGTATACAGGGTGTAACAAAAGTACTTCAAACAACTTTAAGGGGTCATTGTACTCGTCAATACGAACAACTTTTACTATGGGGCCATATACGAAATCGCGAAAAAAAAATTAGCTGTTTGAACTACTTTTGTTACACCTTGTACCATAGGTTCATAAACATAATAAGGCTCTAACAGACTGTGACGGACAGACCAACTGGACGATGTTATAAGGATTTCTTGTTGTATTAACCATAAACCCATGTGTATCATATCTTCGCAGAAATAAAGCGCCGAAATAACGTGTTCGATGCAACATAATGTCGCAGAAACAGTAGTTGAAGTAACGTTATCGAAGTAAAGAAACACCGGACAAACAAAACTTCGATGTAATGAATCCCCGAAGCAACAGCATATCACAGTATCGAAGTATCGGTGAATAGTCATCGATGTATCAATTTTCGTACAATCGAGTTTCGAAATCAAGTAGGTAACCCCACTCATAGAGTTGGAGCAGTAGGTGTTTCTAACTAGACTTTGGCTAGGTAAGAGCATTTGAAAGGCTACGCTACCCACACTCAAGGTAATTTGCGCGGAAGAAATTGCCTGTTGCAGTTAACATTTTTTATGCCTCTACATAAACCAACTTATATTACCGACCTAAAACGCTGTTTGCATGTAAAGGTGATATTTTTAGCTAAATATGTGAAGTAGATGATATTGCTTACATTCATGAGTTAATAATATTATTATAAAACTTATGGGCTAGTAAACCAAGCATTAAAGTACGTAGGATAAGTATGTCAAAGTGTTATATAAACTATGTACACACAACTATTTTTATACACCACTAAAATTCTAAAGCAGGCACTTCACTCTCGCTAGAACTTCTCGCCGAGAATTCTCGCGGAGAACTTTCAAGGAAAATTACTACGGCTTATGACGCCACGAGAACAATGAAGGGCATCCACACTCTCGTTCTCTGCTGTTCTCGGCGAGAATGTAGTGTCCGCATAAGAGTGTATTCAGATAAAGATAACGTGCCAAAAAAAGATAACGTGATAAAATAAATAATCAACTATTCTATACAGATTGGTCGAGTAGTCAGTGACGTTTTCTTTGAAACGAAATTTTTTATCGTGATTTCAATGTTGGCTCCATACAGTGAAAGTTGTTCTGTTTGATTTAATTTTACAACCTGCATTATTATAGACTAGCTCTGCTCTCTCTCTCTCTAAAAAATAAATGAAGTGAATCTTGTTTAGACTAAAAGTCAGTTTTTCAGTAGGTATAATAACTACACAATAAAAAACAAAACGTGGGGCATGAAGACGGACATAAGATACCAACTTTTTATCTCAAAAACAAAGCAAGTGAAACATAATAATAGCATATTATGATACTAGTGAGCTAAGTTGGTCTGTACATCTGAGGCTAGATTGCAGCACGAGCCGCAAGCAAGGGCTGTAAACGAGACGAGACTATAATGACTAACGCTCACACATTTCATACAACCTTTTTCAATACACTTGCGAGGGAAAAATAAATAAAATCTCATAAAAAGTTTTAAACTAATATTTGTGAAAAATGGCGCCCAGATTTCTTTATTTCCCGCGTTATGCGCCAGTGTTCAGATTACTTATGCGCGCGCAGATATTACTGCACTATATCGGTAAAGAAAAGTTAAACACACGCGTGTTTTATTTCTAAACTTCAGTCTAGGTTCAGAATGCTGTTTATAAGACACGCTTACAATAAGAGCCACTTTACGAGCAAGTATGTTGAAAAATCTGTTATAACTATTATAATAGTAAGAATGAACATGGCCTTGATATCAATCTCCTTTTACTTATAAAATGAGCTCAAGGTATTGTAGGAAGGGGGTACGTAGGTTGATTGCAAGCGGGACGCGACGCCGACGCCAGTTAACTTCATTTCCGCTCCCTGAGAAAGTTTTCAACGCTTCCTGGATTTAATGGATTGTACCTGACGTAATTTTAATCATTTTACGAAAGTATCGAGAGAGAGAGTTATAATGTTGTAAAATATATTTGAAGCTTTATGGAAAATACTGTTTTAGAGCAGGTTTATGTTTGTATCTGAGTCATTTTACATGTTTTTCCGCAAGAGCTTGTCTTTCACAAGGTGTTCGCGCGGTTTGAGGCTTGCCACGAGGCTCCGCAATCTTTTCTCCGTTTTTGTTTAAAAACTATCCTAGAGATTGAAATAGAAACTCCCATAAACTACTTGACACTAGCGGAAATGCAGTGCTATCGCACAAGCAAGAGTCCATTAATTTTTAAGTAAAAAAAAGTTTGTATCTATCTACTTATTGACAACGACCAAATTGGTGTAGTGGTTACCACGCCGGACTCCCAAACCAAAGGTACTGGGTTGGAATCCCAGTTCGGTCATGGCTGTTGTTTTGGGTTGTTATGTAAGAACCTAGTAGCTTACATTTGGGATCATTACAATGTATGTGCCTGTGAGCGTTTATTGAAAACGGAAAAAGCTGAAAATTGTTTTTTTAAATATCACATAGATAACTTTCTGATTCTGACGTCATTTTATAGGAATAAGAATTAACCCGCGACTTCGTCCCCTCAAATTAATATACCATCTTTTAATTCAGATCATAAGCTATCAAAAAAAAAGTTTCATCAAAATCGGTTCAGTCGTTTTTGTGTGATGCTGTTACAAACATACAAACAAACAAACAGACGGACAAAAATTCCATATCATTTTCATGTAAATATCTTCAATGTACAGTCACACTTCTGTTACAGTTGTATAAGTTAAGATATTGCCCACATGACGAAATGTATTCGTTCTTAATCGTTTCACAGCTAATGAATGATATGATCAAAGAACAAATACAAAGAGTATGATAGATAAAATTATACACAAAATAGGAGAAATATCATTCCTCCCAAGGAAATGGAAATTATCTTTTTTTATCATGGCATTTCTTATTAAATTCAAATTCAAATTTACCAGTTTTGTAGGCGAAACGGGATTGGGCTTTTGTCGGGATTTTGTATTTTTTTCTTAAGGTGGTTGCATAGTTGTCAATTTTATACAAAAGTTTGACGCATAAGGTGACGTAGACGGTACAATTAAAAAGAATATTTTATAATATTGAAAAATAGTTTAGAAAATCTAGATGCCGTGTATCAAATAACATTTGCAATTTATAATGGTGGTCCAGTGGCGAGTAACCTTGCCTGCCGTGCAGGAGGCGATGGTTCGATCCCCGTCCAGGCCGACTCGTACCAATGAGTTTTTCGGAATTTATGTACAATTTGAAACACCACTGGCTTTTCGGTGAAGGAAAACATCGTGAGGAAACCTGCGTGCTTCAATTTCGAGGCATGTATTGTACCCACTGTCCATTATAAGTGGCGACGGGCTCACCCCCCGTCACACACTGGACGGGGTTTTGGTACTGCTGGTGAAACGTGGATGTTCTGAGGTTTCAGAATATCCCTGACTACCCCCTCGGGGAATATAGTCGTGAGCATATGCATGCATATGCATGCATTTATAATATAATTATAAAGATATAAAGCTTTGAACTTATCTATAGACAATTTCAAAGCTTTATATCTTCGTAATAATATTATAAATTGCAAATGAAAAAAAAATCACTTGAAAAATGCAAATGCACTTACTTAATGTTATTTGATACGCGGCATCTAGATTTTCTAAAAAAAAAATCATATATAAAACATTACTGTTATTAATACCGTCTACGCGTATTAAGCGTCCAACTTTTGTATGAAATGGACAACTCTGCAACCACCTTAACCATTTCACTATTTCTTTAAGTTAAGATCGATATTTTAGATTCAATAAATGGTTATAAAAACATTTAATTCAATTTTTATAAAATATCACAAGAGAAACAAAGTTTTAATGAAGTTACACAAATAACTCCCTCGCGAATGCGTTGTGGAAACTTTAATACAATAACTTCTTCAGTGTTTTGTTACATTCAAAAGTGCATTAAACTACCTGAGCAACTTCAAACTCGGATAGGATAGATGAAATTATAAACTTTATGTGAAAGAAACAAGGTTTAAGCATTAACCAAAATATCATTGTGCTAGAATCTTTCTCTCACTCTACTCATTCAGTACATTTTCACTGGTTATCAAAATAATTTTGCGTTTTGAGAATTTACCGTCAAGGCGCCCGAGCGAGCTGCATACAAACGAAGTTTCGTCCTATAGAATACAGTAGTCAGAGCGTCCGAGCGCGCTCCATACAAACGAAGTGTCGTCCTATATTCAATAATAACCAATGAAAGTAAAAAAAAGGTTGCTAACATATCTAGAAACCAATATCTCTGTGCCTTGTCAGATTTCCGATTTTTATCGAAATCTTTGAGCCACGGTAATTTTGAAACTATACAACGTGTTAATGAATAAGCGCAAAACCTCATATACCCCAAATGATTTATAACAAAAGAATTAGATTGAAACAATATTTTCATTATTTTGATAGTTAAAATTTAAAGTTATTCACATTTTAAGTTTTCAGGAAAAAATTATTTGTCATCATTTCAGCAATTAATGAAAGCGCTAACATGCTCATGGATCCATTTTAAGAATCTTGTTTTGGCAGTAAGTAGGGTGAGTGTGCCCGTGTGGTGGGTTGAGATCGAGTTCAGTAAATTTTAAATTTTACTAACAAATTATTTAATATTTAGAAAAAAAATCCTGTGTTGAAAACGTGATAATTCGATTCTGTTCTCGATTCTAAACAAACGACTTTCTAGTTTTACGTTAATTCATTAACACGTTGTATATTTTAACTTAAATCAGACAAAATTATTATACTTAAAAAAACGTTTATTTGTCTTTTACATCAATACATACATAGAGATTAGTTTATAGATTATCTATAGTTGCATTTCACTTACCTTCTACATATCTGCTTACCTTTTATGACTATTTTTAACAAATTTCATTGAAATTAATTGGTTAATATTGAAAATAGGACGAAACTTCGTTTGTATGGTTTTCTTAGTTGATCGTGCTACGGCTACGAGACGCTACGAATGTGCTACGAGGCTACGGCCTACGAAGCCTGCCGTAGCACGAAAAATAATTAAAGTACGAGTATTATACTGGAAAATATACCGCACAGACCGAGTAGCGACCGACCCACTAATTCAAATGCATATCTCTGCAGCCTAGTGTTGGACAATACACCAAATAACCTAAATTCCGTACAGTGAAAGATTTAGGTGTAATGTGAATCCCGCCCGCAAAGGGGCATAATTTAATTAAATCCTTTTGATGCAATCGTGTGTACGTTCTAATTTATCAAATGTGTGGATGCAAGGCTATATCTAGTGGTGTAAATCAAATAACACGCTCAGGATTACTACTCCTTTGTGTTTGACTGAAGCCAACAAATGGATGGCACTTAGGACTCCCGGTCCATGATATTTTGTTTAGTTCGTCCGGTACATGATATTTTAGTCACTAATATAGTGAGTATAGTATTGTATTTCGATTTTAGACCTTTTTAAGGAAAATGATATTTTAACAGTTTATGGACAGTTTATTTATGAAAACATTTTATATGTAAGAAAATGTTTTTCTTTGTTTCCAAAAAATTTTGATTTCCATAATCACAACACTCGAAATAAAAATAAACTGATATCTCGACACTTTCGGCTTAGTAGGGTCAACACGTCTTTCATGGGTCCAGACCATGGGAGACCATTTTGAATCTTTCAGAAAACATTTTTAAAATTCAGATCAAAAAAGTCCTCTGTAAAAAAGCATATTATAAACTGAATGATTATTTCAATGATTAAAATGCTTAGGTCTGAGGTCACTAACTTATAGTTTATTTACTTTACTGTATAGTATAAATTATTTTATTAAATATACTATGTATTATTGTATACATAACCTTAGCTGAAGAATTTATATCGTAATAGTTATTAAGTCGTGTTATGTTGTAGAGTTTCTGGCCACATCTTCTCTACAGCGACAACACGTTCCGACGCGGAAGTAGCTTCAAAAAAGATTTGACGTTTGATAAGTTTGCTTGAAGTTCCTATATTGAATAAATTATATTGACTTTGACTTTGTAGATACGTCGTTATTTTTTGATAAATAAATGTAATTAATAATTATGTTAACAAATTTAATTCTGTTCATGTAGCTGATTCATTTTCAATGTACCCGAAGGTCGTGGAAGACACGAGATCTGTGAATTTTTCGACCACATAAAACGATAGGTAGAATGTAGGTCTATTCGCAATATAGATAAAGTTTAAAAAGATGCGCAATGAAACTTCGCTACCGGCTGCTGCTACTTTGGTGTGAATTTAGCCTTATTGGATATAACTGACTAATGGGGAACTTGCACCAAAATTATAATGAGAAGTTTTCTTAAAAATTTAATAATAATAGTTGTGAAATTACTGAAAGATTTTTTCTAAAGTTTTTTTTTTACGAATTATTCCAAATATAAGTTACGTGAAACGGAACGTAATTTCAAATACCAATCAGCGCAAAGTGACGAAGCGATTAGCAGCTTGCGAGCGTTAGAAGAGTACGGCAACATATTATAGCCGAATTATAGCGGATGATTTGTGATGAGCTTTACGCGTCGTGAAACGTCACGTCATGGCAGTGAGCGTTTTGGTGCGGAATTTGAAAAGTCAACTTTTGATTTGCAATAAATAAATGATTTGTGCATAGGAATTTTTCCATTTTTGTTTTTGGTATTTTATGTAAGCCTTAAATCTTTATGATACACAAAAAATATAAAACTGCAAGTTCCCCATTACAGGATGGGATATCACCATTTTAAAAAAAACATTGCCAAAAGTTTCTTGTATAAAAATTACTAGCATAAACATTCATCACGCACGTACGTAGCCTATAAATTCTTATAATCATTGATATCTTATATAAAACTGAACTAGATTGGTTGTAGTTAAAAAACATTGTACTATTAAAATAAGCAACCTGTAACCTATAGGCTATAGTTTCAGTTTATTAAAATTTAATAATATTGACTATTCAAAATATAGGTACACTTTATGTATATACCTATATTTATCATTTGTACAGTGTACGAATATTTACGAATGAGATTAACTTTTAATTACGCCCATCGTTCAATATTACAGTTGCATTTACACTAATTATGCATCATCATCGCTTCGATATTCCAAACGAATAATATTAATTCCTACTCTGCTCCAATCACATCAGAACCGCAGAGCTTTCGGAGCTTTCACGATTAACCGCTCAGTATTTACATTTGTTACTTAAATCAACAACCGCTCCAGAATCCCACAATGCTACCAAATTAATCGATTCCATGCTGTTTGTTCGAAACGCATCTAAATATTAATTACTTTAATATCGGTTTACCATCGACAAGGTACAGTCAGCTATGAAGAAACCTGACCCGCTATCGCTTTTGAATTACAGAAACAGATATTTAAAAAACTTGCTCTTACCGAAGTAAGATAATATAATTACCACCTATATAGTTTGCTCTTACTTATTCTTAGAACAGCTTTAGTAACGTTGGATAGTAAATGTTACAGATAAATAAATTGGATTTGCTAATCAGAATTGACCAGAAAGCTAAATAGAAATCAGAATATTTTTTCATCTTTATAGATAAAAACTGTCACAACTATGTCTCTTAGAATGTACGTCATCATCATCATCATCATCTCGGCCGATGGACTTCCACTGCTGGACATATGCCTTTCCCAAGGATCGCCACAATGACCGGTCCTGCGCTGCCCTCATCCAATGGGTTACCGCCGGTCGTCGGTACACCTTGAATATGCCTATTTTTTATTTATTTATTTAAAATTTTCAGAAATACCAAGGGTACAAATTACTTCCGCTTTCCGGTTCGCGATCGCCACTTGAGACCACTTCGGCCCCATTGGCCATCGGTTCTGCGTGCAATATGTACCGCCCACTGCCACTTTCGATTGGCAATTCTTTGGGCTATGTCAGCTACTCTGGTTAGAAGTCTAGAATGTAGGTATCTTTAGCAAATTAATAAAGATGTAATGTTTTGCCAAACCAAGTATACTTAATACCTTTATGTTAGGCTAGGTAAGGCTCTTATTTCTGCCCACATCACTAGTATTTAGGCACCACCTTTATGGCTCCATTATCTCCGGTTTACCTGTACTGTAACATACCAAAATAAACTATAATAGACGTAAATAAATCATTATTATAACGTAATCCCTTCCTCCTCAGTATTTTTACTTTATATACAGGGTGTAACACAATACTCTTGTAATTTTTAAAGGGGTGGTTAAGATTAAGACCATCAAACTGATTAATGAAAGAAACTTTCACTAAGCAGCCAACTTCGAAATCGGGAAAATAAAATCTGCTGTTTCATAATCATTTTCACTTTAAACTGGGTATTATAAGATGGTACAGACATGTTTCAACCACTCCAAATTCAACCATAAATATAGCATGCAAATAATTTGTTTACAAATTGAACAAATACAAAACTGCAACACCTTAAATTTATGGGACAGCTGATTTTTTTCTCGATGTTGGCTCCTTAGTGAAAATTGTTCAGTTTGATGGACTAAACGCTTTTAAAGAGAAACTGATATAATGTTTTCCAGAGTCGATAATTTGACAGGTACACACGATGACACATCAAGCTATACAAAAGCAAAAAAAGCTGGCCGCGCGACACTATCTGGAGGCACGGTAGTGCCTGTGCCCCGGCATTCTTATTTCCTTTCCTCGAAGAGATTGGGCGAATTTTTAAGCGCTCATAACTTTGGTCTGGATAGTATCCGTGAGCTCAAATTTTTCAGGACAGTTTGTGGTCGTCGCTTTTATAAAATGTATCAAATTTCATATGTATAGCCCTGCTACTTTAGATTTTATGAATAAGCAAACTTCGTTGATAGTTGGTTTCGTCACTCACTAACACACTCATTGTTGATCAACAAAACCTAACAGGTACTTCCCGAACTCCTAGAAAGCTGAAATTTGACATGCAGACTGGGTTTAGCGTATAACCAAACAGAAAATTTTTTTTTTTTAGATTTTTTCCATTCAAACCCTTAAAGTGAGGGCTGCAAATATGCATAGGTCAGATACGAAAAAAAGGTTCTGGATGCCATTCTCATGAAGCCTTGAATACGTGTTCAGTTCCTATGGTACTATAACAAAATGAAAATTTCAACCTTCTATCCTCAAACCCTGATGCTGCAGGAGTGCTGCCTCCATAAACAGTGAGATTTGAGAATCTGCTGATTTTAAATTAGTATTGTGGGTATCAAGCAGCAACTACGTCATAAAATTTCAGGTCCCAACTCTTCAGTTCTGATGCTGCAGGGGTACTGCCCCTTAAACTGTGTGGTTTAATGGATATGTTGATTTTACTTTATTATTGAGGATAGAAAGCAAAGACTTTGTCAGTGAACTCCGGGTTCTGACTCTTCAATCCCTGTGCTGCAGGGGTACATAATGCGTAAAACTTGAGGGATCTGCGTATTGTAAATAATTAAAAAGGAAGAGCACTCTACAACAAGAATATCACAAACATGACATGTAAAAAAGTAGCCAAGACTCACAACTTTTTTACTCTTAAAAAGTTATGAGATCTCATTTTAAGCCAAATCTTGAGTAAGCGTTCATCTCTGTCTAATAAAGATAGGGCTTGGCGCACATCGTCATCCCACATAGAGTCAATCTAAATAACAAAAAAAGGACAAAGGTGAGCATTGGCTCTACATGGGATGAGGATGTTCGCCAAGCCCTATCTTTATTAGACCGAGATGAACACTTACTCAAGACTTGGCTTGAAATGAGATCTCATAACTTTTTAAGAGTAAAAGAGTTATGAGTCTTGGCTACTTTTTTACATGAAATGTTTTTGATGGGACACGTTATTCAACCTATGCGAGACCAGCTTATTTTGGTTTAGTATCGCTTGATGTGTCGCCGTGTGGGGGTACGTTTCTTAGTTAAATTGGACTGATTCTAATATCAAACTTTAGTAGGTGATGTACCTATTCTGTAGACTCTCCGGATATGACATGCAGCAATAGGATATATTTTACTGGCTGTAGCGAGTAAAAAGAGGATTCTAGGACATTCATGTTACCTGTGTTTTTAGTTTCTATAGACGGTGGCCGGTGACTCGGTGATAAAGGGAATTTACTGGGAATTGCGCTGTTGCAGAGATTTGTGATGTTTCTTTGCTACTGTTGTAATCATAAACATTATCTGATACTAAAAAATATACATACAAGCAATATACAAGAATATACATTAATCATATCATCATCATCTCAGCCGATAAAATCAATCAAAATGTAAACATGACGTGTTGTGTAGACATTATCGAACTGATATTATTATCAATATTTTTTTTCAATAAATAAATCAATATTTATTCAAAGAATAATAGGCGGCCACTGCTGGACATAGGCCTCTCCCAAGGATCGCCACAACGACCGGTCCTGCGCTGCCCTCATCTAACGGCTTCCCGCCGCTTTTCCACCTTGTCCTATCCACGCTGCGCTTTCCGGTACGCGTTCGGCCCCATCAGCCATCGGTTCTGCGAGCATTGTACTCCGGCCATTGCCACTTTAGTTTAGCAATTCTTTTGGTTGATGTTGGCTACTTTCGTTCTTCTGTTAATCGTTTCACCTCTGATTCTATCTCGCAGGGAAACTCCGAGAATAGCTCTTCATTGCGCTTTGGGAGACTTTCAGCCTTTTAAGAGGCATCGACTGAGCGACCGCGTCTAAGATCCCTACATCTCATCACTGGCAGTACACTCTGGTCAAAGACTCTCGTCTTGAGACACAGTCCGTGTCTATCAGACCTTCGTTATTTTATAAAAGCTGAAAGTATCTCAGCGCGTGCTCCCAATACAGGTAGGAATTATGGACAACTATGAAGTTTGAGTCATGGTGGCTTTGGCAAGTAGCAGGTTAAAATTTTCTGGTAAGGGTGGTTGGAAGTATCAAAACTGTCGGACTACTGAGGAAACATCTTCTAATAGTTACTGAAGTAACATGTATAAATTCTGCTTTTATACTCGTAAGTATAGTAAGTAAGTTATAGCCTGTAGAATCCCACTGCAGGGCAAAGGCCTATCACGAATGAGGGTGAGAGGGAGTGGGTCATACTCCACCACGCGGGCCCGGTGCGTGTTGGTGGAGG
The DNA here is from genome assembly GCA_963924505.1 of Agonopterix alstromeriana. Taxonomy (NCBI): domain Eukaryota; kingdom Metazoa; phylum Arthropoda; class Insecta; order Lepidoptera; family Depressariidae; genus Agonopterix; species Agonopterix alstromeriana. The sequence continues at coordinate 9,160,893 of OZ004670.1, forward strand.
CAAGTTAATGGTCAACATGCTGTCAGATAATTTTCTTCTCTTGCTTCTGAAATGCTTCATAGTCGGGGATCGTTTTTACCTGTATTAGGGACACACACAGATAAACTTTCAGGTTTTATAAAATAACGAAGGTCTGATCATCACGGGCTCTTGCTCTAAAAGGGTTCAACGAACAAAACCGCTGACAAGTCTACTGTTTAATAACAAAACACCCTCAATAACAATTGAATTAGCAAACAGATTATGAATTGAATAGAGGCGAGTTGATTACATTGTAATTGCAGGAATTGCCACCGCACCGCGTTAAATTAAGTTGAATTATTGGCCAAACGCTTATTAATTTAGACTTGACATTAATTTATGATAATTGCCAACACAATGTTGTTTTGTCCAATTTGTTTATCGGCTCCGTGTTCGATCAGATTGTTTATAATCACGTACCGGGTTTATTTTGTTTTTGGTTTTCAACAAAATATTTCAATTCCAAAGGTGTGTTCACAACTTTTTGCTTCGACGTTGTAAATTTTATATCGTAAAATTTTGTTAAAGTGAGTAGATAGGTATCGGATTTTAGTTCCGAAATTTTTTGTCTTCCTGAATGTTTGACTAAATATTTCATACAATTTTAATAATAAATAATTCGATTTAGGGATCCTAAACCGAAAAATGGTTGTAAATTTGTTAAGTTAGCGAAATATTAAGCTTTAAAGTGAAAATTTTTGTTAGAGTCAAGTGTTTTTTGTTTACTTTCCTCGTAATCAAAATGAAAAGCGTGAAAGTCACTTATTTCACACGCGAATCATGGCACCTCTCACGTTCGTTCGGGGCGCCAAACATCTCGTGTGAAATGGGTGACTTTCATTCCTTGGTTAACAATCTACTATTTTTTTATTTTTCTTACTAAATGCAATCCAGCTGATCGAACGTTTGTACTTATGAAAACTTATATCATCTAAGTATGAAAAGTTGATTTCATTTCGTGAATTTCCTTTTGGTTCCGGAAAGTTGTTCAGTATCATGAGTACAATCACCCATTAAACTAATGCGACTGTCTACCCTAACACTGTATAAGTATGAAACTTATATATTCAACTACAAACAGACAATTATTTGGACGGTGTCTGTTCGTTAACAAACAACAAGAAAACATTATACTGTAAGTAGTAACGAAACAAAGGTTCCTGAATTTCGTACAATTTCTTGAAATCGTCGTAATTATTAAGTTTAAATTGTATGAAAGGGCAGAAAGAGACAGATATAAATGAACACTCAATTTTCAGTCCATTACAATCGACGGATAAGATTAGATTATCTGCCTTCGCTGCCTGCTCTTCAAGGATTTAATTTAATTAAAATACGAAACTCCCATTAAACATCAAGAAGTACATATCAATTTACACTTTTGCTACCAGTGACTTGACTAAATAAAATCGTTTTCTGGTGTCCCTTATTACATGGATCTTGTTGCAACTAGGGATAACTTCTGTGCCTTCGGATGTTTTTGCCATACTTATTACTGGAAGCAAAATAAGTCGTAGTTTCAGTACAACATAGTTCAGTAGGGTCATCAACTCTGCCATAAATCTCTGGAATCTCTGGAATTGGCTCTCTAATATCCTTGCTTTTTTCTTATTGCTGTCTCACGTTTGCAGTGGAGGGAAGTCGGATATTTCTTCTACTCCTATCTTCTTTGATTAATTCATTGTGGGTTCCAAGACAGATTAAAATCATCCCCCGGGCTCGCTGGACTTCATTATCTGGAGTTGTGAATGGTCGCCACTGTTGATCCTGGTTCACAGGAGTTACAGCGGTGGGAATGAGTGGAGGGCCAATGCCCGAAAAAAAATGCCAGTGACTATTTTTCTTTTTTTTTCTTTATCCTAATGAAAGTTCAAAGTACATTGTATTTGAGAAATAAAGATAAAATATTGTAATATACTTACAGGGTGAAATTTATAGAATTAGCATCCATTTAAAATTTAAACTAAGAGTCTAACTGAAACTGAACAACTTTTACTATGGAAGCAAACCAATCGCAGCAAAAAAAATCTGCTGTTCCATACTAAACTGCAATGCACTCGACTCAAATATATGCAACAGCTTTTTTTTTTGCTCCGATTGGTTTGCTCCCATAGTAAAAGTTGTTCAGTTTGATGGGTAAACTCTTAGTTTAAAAGGATGCTAATGATAGGAATTTCGACCCTGTCCTTAATACGCTGACGGTTTTAAAGGGGATGATCATAATTTTCACTCTAAAGCTTAATATTTCGCTTACGGATCCCTAAATCGAAAAATGGTTTTATAATATTTTTAAAATACCTATACAACGATACCCCACACCATAGGATCGACGAGAAAAAAAATTGCATTCCCACTTTTCGTGTACACCCTAAAAAAAAAACAAGATTTTATTTTATCACTTTGTCGGTGTTATAAATAAAATTACAGCTTTCTAGTACTAACCGTCTATGAGCTAAGACGCGGACAGACGGACAGACGGACAGAACTATAAGGGTTCCTTGTTGACTACGGAATCGTAAAAAAAGATGACGATATGGTTTTTAAGTGTCCCTCCAACTCCAAATCAACCTTTTTTAGAATTTTTGTCTGTCTGTTTGTGTTTTTGTTTGTGCGAGCATCACGCAAAAACTACTGAACCGTTTTTATGAAACTTTTTTTTTGATAGCTTATGATCTGACTTAAAATCTGATACATAATTTGTGCGCGAGTCACGGGTTAACTCTAGTTTATTATAAATATCGGATATTTTCGAATCCTGCGCGCCTGCGTATGTAACTCATATAAGTTCAAAAATTTAATGTCTTTTATACTTAAAACTGCAGCTGACTGTACCGTCATCATTTGGAATGCGACAAACGACAAAACAAATTAATAAAAACATTTAGTTGGATTACTCGCGGTTCGTGCGCTGTCATTTTTGAGTAAATATCAACAATAGGCCTCGCGTTTCGTGATTTCATTTTAAGGTGATTGCACACCTGACCGCGCTGAAAGAATAGACTGCACCGAACTAAACGTGACGGAATCTGTTGAGGTCATCCGAATGGGATTTGGGTACCTTCCGAGTTCATCCAGCGATTGGTCCGATTCGGCGCCGATTTAATACACCGAATTCTAAAATTCGGCTGTTTCACCGCGTTCATTTCGGCCAGGTGTGTGATCACCTTTACTTGCGTTGTTACAAATTATCATATTAAATATAGAGGCATTCGATACGCCTGCCGGTAAATTCGTGCTTCCCCCTACTAGATGATTCGTTCCATTTCCACCTCGTTGCTAGAATGGAATGTCAACCTTACGATGTTATAATGAGAATTACATACGTTAACAGCTTCACGTCTCACAAGTGGTTAGCAAACCAAATCATGCGATATGAACTGCATTAATGTATGACCTCAGATTGCACTATAGAGTTTCCACTACATATTGCAATATTCGCTATACAGTGCGTTACAAAAGTAAATATAAACATTTAAAACTTTTAAGGGGGTTGTTTAGACCATCAGACTGAACAACTTTCACTATTAGACCAACATCGAAATCGCGAAAAAAATCAGCTGTCCCATACAATTAGCTCGGGTAGATTTGTAGTTTAGTATGGAACATCAGATTTTTTTCGCGATTTCGATTTTGGTCCCATAGTGAAAGTTGTTCAGTTTGATGGTCTAAACCACCCCCCTTAAATGTTTATTTGTATTTTTGTAACACCTTGTATTGTCTAAGGTACGAGTATTATCCCCTAAAGTTAACACTTAATTGTCAATGCTTTATTGCGTTTCACAATGGTAGATACAACAGTTGGTGTAATCTTAAAATAGTACAACATTGTGAACCCTGTTAGGTAGGCCATAGCAATATCTGACCTTTTTGAATGTTTAGTTGTTTTACTTGAAACGCTCGTACCTAATCTGGGCATTGATTATAATCATCTCTGCCGATGTCCACTGCTGGACATTGCCTCACCACGGTTCGCCACAACGACCTGTCCTGCGCTGCTCTTATCTAACCGGTTCTCGCCGTCTTCACCAGGTCGTCGGCCCACCTTGCGTGGGGCCTACCCTTGCTGCGCTTTCCGGTTCCCGGTCGCCACTCGAGAACTCTTTGGCCATATCGATTCTGCGAGCAATGCCGCCCATGTTACAACTTTAGTTTAGCAGTTCTTTGGGCTTGAGCTTATAGGCTTTATTTATGGAAACCATACAACGACGACACAAACTTATAACACCCTATGACCTAACCTGCATTTGAACCAAGGACCCTGTTTTGGCAGTCTGGTGTGGTTACCACATAACACGAATCGGGTCAAAGGTAATATGTACATCAAAACAATTAACTGATAGCATTTTTAGTTCAATTTACTGACAAAAGAAGCGATTTTCGTATTGTAAAATAAAAAATGGCATAATATACTATGATATGTTGATACAGCCAATCATCCTCGGGTCTCTAAACCGTTAACTTCCAAACGAAATGATAACTTAATTATATACAATTATGAAATCTAAAAGCAAAAGTAAAGAAACGTCCGCCCACCCAATTTGTCCGACTGAGCGAATAGGTCGAATGTTTAAACTTCGTTAGCAGATAATCCCTGATTGGAATTCCTCCACCGGTCACGACTAGGATCATTGAATTAAATCAGTAGCCAGTAAGCATGTCAGAGTGTAACAACCCATAACTCACAAGTAGAGAGCGTCTCGCGGCCCATAACATTCAATCGTCCGAACGAGGGGAGAATTTTGATGACCTCAAGGAAAAGTTTGCGCTCCGAACACTCTGTATAAATCCGTGGAGTCATGTCGGGATTTCCTAAATCGCCTTTTTTATTTATTGCGGCTGCTACGGCAGCCAGCCGTTTAGAAGTGACGCTGTGTTACTGGTACGTGATGTTTTTATTTAGGTCCAAAAGAAAAGAGTCGCTGTAAGGTCAGGTGGGGTAAGAGGAACATAGTTTACTGAATTTTTAACATTATGAGCTCCAGCCAATGAAACATAATCTTAATTTTAGAAGCAATAGAAACAAAATGACGCTCTTAACTATTTTTTTACACAGAAATTGATTCTTCTAGTAATAACGACACAATCTGACAACAAAGCCAGATCTTCTAAATGTTTCTCTTTCCCGAGATTTGGAGTAAGAGGAACAACTCGAAATGTATTTATGTATCTCTATAAATTTGTAAATTATCCTACGACATAATGGAAATGCAACCATGTCGCAGTTAAAATAATGTTTAAATTTGCATGAGAGCAAAAAAATTTACTGTTTTTTTTTCTCTTTCTTTCACTTAGTTTTTCGTCATAGCACCATCTGTTTATGAACATTGAAATTACACCCTAATGCTGTTTTATCGACGGAGGAACCATAGAGCTGCATGGGTAGCATGGCAGCGTAATATAGCGCTATCACACCTTCGCTCTTTTTCTATTTGCGCGCGAACGAACGAGATAAAAGACGTGATATAGCCGTATCACGTGTAACATGCTACGGCTTCTGCATGGGTAGTATGGCAGCGTGATATAGCGCTATCACGTCTTAGCTCTCTTACTATTTTCACGCGAACGAACGAGATAAAAGGCGTGATACAGCCGTATCACGTGTAACATGCTACGGCTTCTGGGCTTCATAGTTTTCTATTTACGAGTTACTGTTTCTCTTCACCCAGCGTCCCTCTAACGCCACCTGACGTTATCTATTTTACTTACAACGTATTGTTTGACAGTGAACGCACAGCCTGGCAACCTTTTTGTAAGTAACTGTAGGTCTAGCATGCAAAGCAGGACAAAACGACAAAACGAGAAAACCGTCATGCGTCAACTCGCTTTCGCATACGCAAAGTAACAAAGGACGGAGGCTCGCGTCTCGACTTTTGTCGTTTTCTCTGGGGTGGCATGCTAGGCCCACATGGACTTAAGGATTGTATGCGCATGCATTGAACAACAACTCTATTAAATGTAAATATGATACTTATTTTAAACTAAAGCTTATTTTAGGTAAACTTTTAAACTAGTGTTCCAACAATGTTTTCGCCGTTAAAAAGCTGAGACTGTGACTGTAACGGTGACATTCTCAGTTCTTTACTGCATTTCTTGAAAACACATTTTGCTGGAAGGAGTTCCGTTCTCATTATTTACCTTCTTTCAAACTTCTAAGAAGTGGTTTAAGCTGTATTATAAGTCATTTATAAGAACTAAAAAGAATACGTAATAAATAAACGTCAATTTTATTCTCCTTTCTTACTTAAAATTTCTAACCCCTGTCCGTCTAACCTACATCAACCCCTCACGTTACTTCCGAATTATATTATAATATTATATCAGTATGAAAAAATAGGAACATTTGAAATAATGCGAATTGTTTCAACTGCACATTGATAAAAAACCGGCCATGTGCGAGTTGGACTCTCGCACTGACAGTTCCGTACTACGGTTGTCAAACAAGGAACCCTTATACTTTCGTCCATTCTGTCTATCTCTCTGTATGCCCCGCCTCGATATCTCGCTCATTTTTGCTCCTATTGAATCGAAATTTGGCATGAAGACAGATAACAGTAACCCAAAAACAGAAAATGGCTGCCCATACATTTGAGTCGAGTTGGTACTGCACTTTTGTATAAAATTGAGTGTTTTTTTCAAGATTTCGATGTTTGCTCCATAGTAAAGGCTCCAACAGGGTTTAATTCACACCCTATACATGTTATAAAAATCGATCAACCAATCAATTATACTTTATTTTACACCAACAAAAACATAGAGAGCAAAGCAAGCAAGCTTTAGTAGCTACTTTATTCTGAACTAAAATATTCAAGTTTGGCTGATGGCCGCGCCAAAATCAACGTCGAATAATAAGGCGCCAACCTTCCATACAAAACCCGCATTGTCCTTTATAAAACGTAATAGAATCCGTAGTCATTGAAATGTGTACTCTTAGCTATTGAAAGCTTAGGAGTAGCTATTGAAAGAGATGGCTTTAACAAAGCCAAATGATGCGGTCACAGTTGCACTAAATGTATCCGTATAATTTCGCCATAGGTACCTGACTGTACGAAAGGACATTGTAATGCTGGTATATTAAGACGCGAAAGCGATTCTTGCAGCAAACATGCCACTTGAATTTTAAATATGGCAGTCTCAGTGTTCGATTCTTTATGAGTTCATCACCGAATTATTTTCAACTTACATAGGGTGTTCGGGTAAACAGTTGCATTACTTTAATGGGTGATTGTACTCATTATACTGAACCACTTTCCCTAAGAAACCTGTAGAAAAATCGTAAAATACAATTAGCTGATCTTTTTATGCGTAAATAGGTATACAACGTGTTAATTAATAATCGCAAAACCTCATACACTTCAACTGATTTAGAACATAATAATTAGATTGAAACAATAATTTCATTATTTTGATAGTTAAAATTAAAATGTATTCCACATTTTAATTTTTAAGTTTTGAGGCAAAAATGATTTGTTATCATTTCAGCAATGAATGAAAGCGCTAGCGTGCTCGTGGATACATTGTTTTGGTACTAAGTAGGGTGAGTGTGCCCGTGCGGTGGGTCGAGATCGAGTTCAAACAAATAATTGAATATTTTGAAAAAAATACCTATGTTAAAACCATGATAATTCGATTCTGCTCTCGATTCTAAACAAACTACTTTCTAGTTTTGCGTCAATTCATTAACACGTTGTATATGCCTATAAGTTTCTTTGGAATTGTGCAGTGTCATGGGTACAATCACCCCTTAAAGTAATGCAACTGTTTACCCTAACACCCTTATAGACTATACAGAATGAAGTGTAGATAGTTGCATTACTTTAAGGAGGATTGTACTCATAATACTGAAAAACTTTTCCCCAGGGAGCCAAAAGGAAGTTAGAAAAAAAAAAAAATTTGACTTAGCTAGCCCAAGTTGACGCAAGTGGGGCTAAATGGCCTAAAAATTATCGAACGATCGAACGTTCCTTTGTATGAAAACATGGAACTGTTTTTTGTTTTCCAAATTTCCTTAGGTTCCTAGGGAGGAAGTTGTTCAGTTTCATGAGAACAATAACCCTTTAAAGTAATGCAAACTGTCTACACTTATAACATATAGGTATACCTACATAAATCACTTTTTTTTCGAATCATGAAATTTTTTGCATCTCCCATAAAGAAGCGCGCAGCAGCCGATCTATTTTCTAAGGGAGGTCCAAAAACTTTTTTCATTTTTCGACCCATTTTCCTTAGGTACTAAAGTTGTTTAGTTTCATTGTCTGAATACACATTTAAAAGTTAAGTAATTAAAAACTAGGGGTGTATTATGACATGGATCCAATAGACGTATACGGTTATTATAACATCTTCCAACACCGCTCCCGCTGCGTCCTCCTCTTTGTCACTTCCTCTCCTTGTGGCCTCAGCCCGAGGGGCTCAAGGGAGCCGCAGAGCGGAGCCGGAAGGACGTGACGTCATACCGGCGCCCGCTTCCTTCGCCGGCCTCCATCGTCACTTCCGCTGCACTGAGGGGAATTATTTTAACGCTAGAGCTTATACTAGCTGGCACTCACCAATTACATTAAGAGCCTTTGATACGCTTTAAAGCAGCTCTGATGGGCCGTTTTTCTATAGACTGAATACGCTTTTTGCTCATGTTAAAATTTACCAATAGAGTAGTTATTCATGTTGATTTCAAATTAGTACTCAGAAATCTGTATTGGAAGTAGGATTTTATTACCGTATCATTATCGTAGAATAAATTTTTATTTTTAAATTCGAGAAGCATTTATTTTCTCAATATTTTTAATAACTAGCTGTGCCCGGCATACGTTGCAATCATCATCATTATGGGCACAGGCCTACCCACAGGGAGGGTGTTTGAGCGTCAGTCCACCACGCGTGCCCCGTGCGGATTGGTGGACTACACATATACGCATCTGATTTGCTTCTTTAGCGTATGTAGGTTTCCTAACGATATTTTCCTTAACCGTTTGAGAGCGGATTCGAACCTGTACCTCCATCAATGAGTGTCCATCCTTCTCCGCAACGCGCCACCGACGCACATGCGTTGCAATGCATTTTATTTTGTCAAGGACCTTCGCGGACATGAGCACAACACTCCGATAAAGTTTCATCGCAATCAGACGAACGGCTTAGGAACGCATAAGGAACGAACAGACATTGATTATATGGATAGAAAACTGAAGCTTTGGTGCTCCTAAAATCAATCCCCGTGTATGACAAGACGTCCCAGTCAAAGTCTAAATCCTTTATAGTCTAATCCACTATGATTCACTTTGTCAGTTTATATCGATGACCATACTTCTTCTGAATAGTGCTGGATCATGCATAAAACACGTGTAGTTGTAGCTCTGACTACTGCCTAACCCGATACGTTATATCATAATTCAAGATAAACCTTTTAAAATAAACCTTTCTCAGCCAGGAGTTAAGAAAGTTGAAAGATAAGTGTAGCGCTCTATCAGAGTTAAAAGGGCGGCTAAGATTGTTCGATCTTCGAAATCTCGTAATGGACGAAAACGACATTTTGAGTACAAACCACCGTTTGTCACATCACTAATGGTGCGGAAAATCGGAAAAGTCGCGCTTTCTTAACAACCTAGTATAAAATCGATAGATTGAAACCAAGTAATGCATAATGGAATCCATTTTATTGACATAGGCAGGCACACACGCTTGTATCTGGCTGAAATTGAAATCGTGACTTTTGCTCGGCCCGTTGAATCAACCAATTAATGAAATTGAAATGAACACAGACATTACAGCTTTATGTTAGTATGTGTACCTTTAGTACACAAAATATCAGTTGTAACGTTTTATTCAGATTTCACGCAACCTTCCTCAAAATAAATAAGCAACTTGGCTGTCCCGATCCAGGTGGATGAGTTTATCCAACGATTTTCCTTTATCACAAAATGTTATAATACATCATGTACGATGACTGTATACAACGCACAGCTTTGACGTGTACGTATACATTCATACCACAAAAGCGTACGGAACGCTAAGATTATACGCTTGATTAAATATTTTCGCTCCAATGCAAATAAAGGCTGTAGGGAGGAAAATTCTCGCGAACTTTTCGATTCTATACCTATGTAGGTATGTATCTAGATATGTATCCGTACAAATGTAACTTTATAGCTTTGTAATCCGTTCAAGATTGTTGTCATGGATGAATCACTTTCCGAAATTTGGATGCGAATGAGATTATTTGAGTTAATATTGTAAAGATTTCCAACAAATCTAAAATTCGCCTCGAGCGAATTTAAAATTCCAATTTAGAACCGACGGCCTTCAATCGACAGTTTCAAAAGTGGGCCGGAGGGTTACACTGAAACGCTATTATTATTTTGTCAGTTTTTTTTATGTTTTCGATTCTAAATCGAATCGAAAAAAGGATTTTATCTTGTTCTTTTTGGACACATTCCAAACAAAATTGATTGATAAACAAGTTCAGAAACGCTCATTAAAGTTAATTCTCCATTAAATCTCTTGTTGTTGACGTAGTAAAAGCTATTAGCTTAAGCAAGCTATGAGGATTAACTTTAATGAGCGTTTCTGCAACTGAATGTAAATAGGTAAATTCCAACAACAGATTAATAACAAATTTCACGTATACATAAAATATAATGCGATAATCGAAATTAGTGAAGTAGGCAGATTAGGTTTACCTACTTATTTAAAAAAACAGGTTAAGGAAAATGTTACAGCTAAAAGCCAACAACGGTTAAAATATAGCAAAATATGAGGCCGACTTACTGCTAAATTTCAAATTTAAATATTATTTATCAAAACAACCGGAGCATAAAGGCTAACCTAAATACGTGAAAAGCGGACGTAGGACTTATTAATGTTACATTATTTGAACGAAAAAGCAGGTGCAAAAAATGAACCCTTCCTACTGCCCAAATGACAACATTATAACCGGTAACGGAGAGTTTTGCCGTGACACGTAGGGAGGCAAAAACGACAGGTCGGGCCGTTGATTCACGTCAGGGCGGCGCAAAATGTCGACCGACTTAATTTCCTCAAGTGTACGAGCGAAAAAACACACACATCGGTCTCCAAATGCTGTACCCAGGTTACTTTTATAGGCCGACGTATTTAACAAAATATGCAAGTACTAAGTATGAAATAGCCGTGTCCCTCCGGCTTAGAATGGACAACCCCAATTCTTACCGTAGGTGTCGTACGTGGAGACTAAGGGACAAAGGATTCTTATGCACTGTTTGTGTGGGCGAACCGGCGATAGGCTAGACCCGTGTCACCACTTGGCACATCAGTCCATTGCTAAATGTGAGCATTACTACAACTACCTCCTTAAAAAGAAAGTTGGTAGTTGTAGCAATGTTTCTGACCACCCCGAAATGGATTACGGTCGTGAGTTTATGTTATATATGTATGTTAGTAGGAAATAGAGAATTTTTAAAACTAGATTCTAGGGCACGTCACAAACTAGCTATACCTACTTTGTGACGTGCCCTAGAATCTTGTACCACATTAGTATACCACAGAGAGTTTTTGTACCACATTTCCCCAAACGATACTAAGCCTGTCGTAATAACCTTAGAGGGTGGTTCGTTTAACAATTTACTAAATTAACACAGATCGCGACCTAATTATTACTAACGTTTAACCTACTTCCTTATACACCTCACGACTCTAGAACATTCTCTTTGACTGCTTCATGGAATTAAATAATAATTACTCTACGGTTCGTTGGCGTTCAATTACGACTGCGCTTTAATTATTTTAGACAAACAAACACGATAGTTGATAAAGAATATTATCGGGCTGAGAGCACATCACCGTAATGTACAGAATAAACTGTAGATAAATAGGAAGGAAGCGCTACTACTGCTCTATACAAAATTGCTCACTCAGCCACATAGGGCTGTCGTATTCGTGTAAAGTACTTATATTTTATTTTATGGGCATGAGCTTCGTGTAAGTAATGTTGGTCAATCATTATGACAGTGTAAAAGTAAGCTTATGTCTGTTTAGATAGAATCAAAAACGGCATCATTCTTTTTAATAGTGATTAGTGACGGTGTTTAATCATAAACATAATAAGGCATAATACGCCAACACAATCGACGCGAAAGCTGTTGAACAAGCACGTCGGAAAACTTTAACTTTATTCGCAAAAGAAAACAGATAAGTTTTATTTTACTATGTCTCCAAGAGCGGGGCTTTCGTCGGCGATGAAAAATATCGTCACTCGTCTGAAATGAGGGTAACGGGAACGGACAAGATTAGGAATGAATGAAGGGAAGTTTGAATATAGCACCTGGGTCTTAATCTTAGATAACATAAGTTGTCGTAGTAATGGCGGAGATGATGGCCGTGTGAAAATGAAAAGTTTTGGAAGGTTAGGTTGAGATTCAGACACGAAATTTGAGTTCAACTTCAAACTACCGTAAGTATACAGAATCCATACGTTTCCGACCCTACTCCGACTCAACTCGAGCTTATAAAGAGTCTCTGAATCTCGTCGTTCTTATTATAGTTTTGAATGTTTGGGAGGGCAGCGATAATTAATATTAAAATACTAATTAATTGCCATGTAATAATAAGTTTTTCTACTTATGTACGTAATATCGACTGCTCTCAAACGGTGAAGGAAAACATCATGAGGAAACCTGCATACACTGAAGAAGAAATTCCGATGCGTAGTGAAGTCTACAAATTGGGCAGGGCACGCGTAATTAATTTGTCTTATTAGAACGCGGTAAACTAACAACAAAATAAAAATATAACCAAGAATACCAATAGTCTGTAGAATCCTTTTGCATGGCAAATACAGGAGTTATTAACGTGGGTGACTAGAGGAAGTGAGCTTTTTACCATGCTGGCTCGGTGTGGGTTGGTGGAGGCAAGTTTTAGATAAGTGATAAACCTGCTGTCACAGTATTTTGAAGCCACCAAAATAATTGTGACTTGATATAACGTCATCTAGCGGGATTATCCGAGACCAACAACAAAACAGGCCATGCTCGATATAAAATACAAATCTTCTTCTGTCGCAGTCGGGTAAAAAAGCACTAAAGCGAATTAAATACTTCTATCGTAACGATCTTCAAGTAACAGACTAACGCTTTTAGGACGTAAATTTCAATCATTGTGACACCGAATAAAAGAAACTCTAGTTGTAACCTCATATAAATAATGTTTTTCCTTGTGAGCCATTTAATAAGGGATTTATTCGCCAACCCTGTGGTATCTTGCCTTTACAATATAACGTCATAAATCTACCGCGGCGCGTCGTCGGATCGCTGTCGCCTGTCGATTATCACGCGGGAGACGATTCCGGTCATGAATGGTACAAGCGAAGAGATGTACCATTTACGTGAGAGTCAATAAAATACTTTCTTTCTTTGCTAAATTCGTTTTTTCGCATATCATCGCTCCATTTAGGAGAGAAGTGTACCGACTAGGTTTACCAAAAGTCTTGAGTACGCCATCCTTGTTTGGTTTCCATCTAGCTATTATATTCCAGAAAAAATCAAAATAGTGTCTGTTCGTTTGAGCATCACGTGAACCGATTTTGATGAATATTTTAGTGTTAGAATAAAAACTGCAATTAGGTTTGACTGTCAGTCAATTGGTTTACCATTGTTGTATGGTTCACGTGCTGATAAACAAATAATGTATGAAACTAACAATAGACTAACACTCCGATGCAGAAACGCTCTTTAAAGTTAACCTCAATTAAATCTCTTGCTGTCACTTTTTGTCTTGCTGACGTAGTAAAAGCTAGCAAGAGATTTAATGGAAAATTAACACGACCTCCGTGTCAAGAGCCCAATGCTCTTAACCATTAGACCACAGAGGTACGAAGACACCTCTGATGATACAATAATCCTAACACCGGGGACACTAAGGTACCGTCTAATTAATAGACAATAATATTTACAGGGTTGGTTTAGACTGTAGACCATCGAACTGAACAACTGTAACTACCTATATAGGGTATAAGTGACAGCCTAGCAAATACTGAAACGTTGAACTCAGACCATCAAACTGAACCACTTTCACTATGGAGCCTACCTCGGGAAACGCGAAAAAAACCAGCCTTTATAGCAAAGATCGAGAAAAAATAAAACTGCTGTCTCATACATTTGAGTTGAGTAGGTAGGTAGGTATTTTTTCTCGATGTTGGCTCCATAGTGAAAGTTGTTCAGTTTGATGGTTTAAACCAACCCTATAAATATTATTAGAGTGTTTTTTACAAATCTAAACTATTATTTATTATAAAACTGGAAGAGAAGTGGATCTGTATATTGAAGAATATTTACAAGAAAAACATCACGATATAGTTTTAGGTGTCCCTGACTCCAATTCAACCTTTTTTAGAATTTTTCTCTGTCTGTCTGTTTGTTTGTTTGTTTGTTCGAGCATCACACAAAAACTATCTGAATCGATTTTGATGAAACTTTTTTGTTTGATATCTTAATATCTGACTTAAGATCTGGTAAATAATTTGTGCGGTATCATAATATAATCTAGTATAATAATATAATAATTGGTCCAGCTATGAACTCATGACTTGGTCCTATAAGTGACGCGTTCAGAATACATCCCCTAGGTAATCGGATAGCGGCTTTCAGCGGAAATTTTTGTCTCTCTTTATAAATTGATGTCGAGTTTGTGAATCTTTCCAAGTGTGACTCGATTTAAGTATACTGCAGGCTACAAATAAGTGGGTAAAATGTTACGGAAACACGAGTGCAGGGTTGGTTTTAAATTTGACTTCTCATATATCACAGTCTTGCCATATTATTCCTCTACCTGTCTACTGGAAGAAATCGCTTTTTGGCGATAAGACCGCCTTATTTGTATTTAACTTGTAATTCTTTATCTGTATTCAAATGCATGTTCTGTTGTGTGCAATAAAGAGTAATTGAACTGAATTGAATTATTTTGCATACCCGTTGTTATTGTTTTGCAGGCCGAGCTACGCGTGAGAGCGAAGCTCCGAAGCGTCCTCCCCCCTGGTACCTGGTGGAGCTGTTCTCCGTGGTCAAAGTCATCTGAAGTCAATGACTGAATGACTGAGAACACTTGACTCTTACAAAATATACTTAATATTTCGCTAATGGATCCCTAAATCGAAAAATGGTTTTCCCACACCTACAATATTTTAAAAGACCTATGCAACGATACCCCACACCATGGGATAGACGAGACAAAAAATTGCATCCTCACTTTTCGTGTAGGGGAGGTACCCTTAAAAAATATTTGTTTACATTTTATTTTACCATTTTATCGGCGTGATTAATGGGTTATTCTTACCATACCCCATTCTTATTATACACCGTCTTATGACGACCCGTTCTTACCATACCCCGATAAATTTGATTAACAGCAACATTCACTTAAAAGTACCGTCGAAAGCAAAAGTGTTTAATAAAAGTAATTCTATACAGGGTTCATTTTAATATGCTGACACTTTTTTAAGGGGACGATCAGACCGTCAAACTGAACAACTTTCTCTATCGAACAACATCGAAATCGCGAAAAAAATCAGCTCTTCCATTCAAAAGTGCGAACCTACTCGAGCCAAATGTATGGGACAGCTGATATTTTTATCACGATTTCGATTTTGGTCCCATAGAAAAAGTTGTTCAGTTTGATGGTCTGATCATCCCCTTAAAAAAGTGTCAGCATATTAAGAAGGACCATGTATAAGTAATGAGCGATTTTCCTGGTGTTTTCTAGGTGATCGATAGATGGTGCTGGGGTCTGCGCGAATAGAGGCCTAAATTAAGAAAAGTGTTTCTTTAAAATAATAAAGAGGGAAAAGATGTCAACGCTTCTTTTGATGTAAAATTTAATTATTTACCTATAATTTTCATAGAATAATTGAAACATTTGGCATGGCTAACAATGGCTGCATGGGCTCGATCTCATAGCCTTTAATAAAAGGCAGGCACAGTCTTGACATGATTTAGATTATGATCTCGTACACTTCTCTATGGAGCGATGAATATGCGAGAATATCTTTAGGTAATCAATAATCATACAATTCAGGGATTTACAAATAGCTAAGTAGGTATATAATTAAATGACAGTACTTAGAAGTAATTAAAAAAGCCAAAAATGTAACAGATCTAAAGAATAAAATTTAAATAATTAACGTGTATGACTAATATTTAAAACATCATGCAAAATTACAAATAATTACGTTAAATTATTTAAAATTTCAACCGTATGAGACCTAATAAAAAAAAATTACCTGAGTAACTATTGTAAATATGTACAACAATTGTAAGTTATTTATGACTGGATCATGCAAAATCAACAAAAATACTTAAATTATGTCATATAAGTTACAGATTTTAAAATTACATTAAGTATGTATTTACTATACATTAGACCACGTGTGATTTCTTACTATAGATCAACCAAACTGTCTGGCTTTAATAATTTTATACCTACTAGGATAGGTAGGAAGTTAAGGTAAACTGTGCTAAGTGCTTGAAAATATATTAATGTAACTATGAAACAATTTTCGTGTCGACAGTATCAAGAGAGAACAATAGTCAAAAATAACAAAGGAAAATCATATCGGGTCATCATAAGACGGGGTATTATAAGAATGGGGTATGGTAAGAATAACCCTGATTAATATGTATACCCATGTCAAATTACAGCTTTTTAGTACTAAGCGTCTCTGAAAAAAAATTTCATCCTCACTTTTCGTGTAGGGATGGTACTTTAAAAAATATATATGTTTTAACATTTTATGTTACCACTTTATCAGCGTGATTAGTATGTATACCCATGTCAAATTACAGCTTTCTAGTACTAAACGTCTCTGAGCTAAGCCGCAGACAGACCGACAGACGGACGGACATGGCGAAACTATAAGGTCAACCCTTATAGTTACGGAACCCTAAAAAGGGGAACTTCTCAAATCGGTTGTTGCAAAAATTTTGATAATTGGTTTTTGCTCTAACACAAGCGTTATTACCCGACTGCGTCAGGATTGGGTTATGTTTTTTTAAGATGTATGTCATTTAGAACTAAAGTTTTAAAGGGTGACTGCTGTCTGTGCCAGTAACTGCTGCTACGAGATTAAATTCCTGCAACGCAACATGCCTATGGATTTAGAATCCATAAGCTTGGATTAAAAATGACGAGAGTAAGCTCAATCTGTCGTTAAATGGCCAATTAAAAACTCTTTATAAGCGCCGTTAGGCGTTTTATAAATTTTTAAGCCCATTAGCTTAAATTTTCAACTTCGCTGTCCTTTATATTATTTGATCATAAAAGCAAAGTTTAAAACCTGTACCTACTTGGGTCTTTTAATTTCCAACTTACAAATCGAGAATCCTTTAGGATATTACTTACCTACTTATGATTTATATCTCACGGTACTTAGCAAAATAAAATCCTTGTCCCGTCATCTGACTCTGAGATTGCAATGGATTCCCTCCCACATAGGGCTGAAGAGTAACGAAGAGGTTGACATCTTAGCAAAAGAAGCTTGCTTGAACGGTAGCGAGGTTTTTGTGATTTTACAGAAATGCTCCCTAAATATAAAGCTAGGTGATATCTTAATTGGCAGGAGTATTTTAACGAAAGATCGAAAGAGAAAGGGATCTGGTATAAAACCATGCAAAGTGAACCTCCTCGTATACCCTGGTTCAGTGGTTCCTGTCTTAGTAGGAAGTTGGTTAAAATAGCTTTTAGGCTGAGATCCGGACATTTTAATGAAAAAGGCACCCTCACCGAACTGCGAGGTGTGCGGTACTGTGGAGAATGCCCAGCATTTATTAGTGAAATGTGTCCCGTATCAATCGCAGAGGCTATAACTGTATAATAGTTCAAATTTAATATTTTGAATGTAGGCACTTTTGTCACCATTTTAGTAGCCCCTACGTCGAGAGAGTCTAAAATGGTGTACCTTTTTATTTATAGTACTAGTGTTTAGTTGTATTACTTCGTTAGGAAGTGTTAGGTTTTCATTGTATTGTTGTGTAGTCTCAAGGTTAAGGCACGATGGGGCTGGCATAACCTCAGGGTTAAAAGCCCCAACTAAGTAAAAAAAATAATTTTCGCGCTGCTTCTATACAAGGTGTAATAAAAATAAAAATAAACATTTAAGGGGTGGTTTAGACCATCAAACCGAGCAACTTTCACTATGAGACCAATATCGAAATCGCGAAAATAAATCTCGTGTTCCATACTAAACTACAAATCTACTCGACCTAAATGCATGGGACAGCTGATTTTTTGTTCGCGATTTCGATGTTGGTCTAATAGTGAAAGTTGTTCAGTTTGATGGTCTTAACAACCTCGTTAAAACTCTTAAATGTTTATTTTTACTTTTGTAACACCTTGTATAGAGATTGGCAGAGACTAGGCAAAAGAGGAGTGGGTTGTTCGACGGCTAGGTGGGTTGTTGACGGTAAAAGCAAAACCTGGAATGGAGTGCTATATTCGATTGATGCGTAACTTTTAAACAATAGAAATTCTGGGCTGCTATTGTGTTATGCTACCCTATTCGACCAGTTTCAAATCGATGCAGTATTTTCCAACATTTCTTGTCAATTCTGCAATTTCATGCTTAATTCAAAGGCAACATGGGTATGATGATCAGAGATAGCCAATTACTTAAGAATTGCGTAGTATAATCATGAATAAGATTCTTCTTTCTCTTGCCCATTTCCCATTATTTGGGGTCGGCTCAATTTGTCATCCTCTTCCATTCGTCTCTCTTAGTCGACATTTCAGCACTCACTCCTTTCTTACACATATCATCCTTCACACAATCCATCCATCATTTCTTCGGCCTTCCTCTCCTACCACACCCATCCACATTCATACTTAACACTCGTCTCGTAACATGACACTCGTCTCTCCGCATCACATGCCCATACCATCATGAATACATTATAATTTTAAATCCTTGGACGATCGGATACTTTCACAATACCTATATACTGGATGGGATTGGCGCAGGACCGAGAAGAAAGGCTTATGTACTGCAGTGGGTAGATACGGGCTGATGATGATGATGATTTATTAAATATCTTGTACATATTACAGAATCAATGAGAACAACATACTGTGGTACATATCTATCAAAGGGCGAAATGGGTAAGTGCCCAGGTTGTTTGGTTAGTAAGGGCGGCGGCCAACAAGAAGATTTTATTGAAGAGTATAAGATTACCTAGTTACAAACTATGGTTTGATCTGAGGCCGCAGCCAGCGATACGTCATGGCAGGCCGAGCCAAAGGAACATTAACTATAGGTATTGTAGTAGGTAGATATACTGGGTGGCAATGGAACTAGGCAATAGAACTACAATTAATTGGCCTTAAAATTTTGTTCGATTATATTCTTGTATCTGTTTTGTTGAAAATAAAAAAAAATAAAAAAAAATTATGCGAACAAACTTACTGAACGAGGGACTTCTCCGAAAATTTCACATTCTATAGCATTTGTACATTATTGTTTATACATAGTTATACATTATTTGTACGTAGTATTTTTGATTGATTGATTGATTGATTGTACAAAATTCTGCTCCAAGGAACTATGTAAAAATTTTCAACCGTTTTAAAGTTACAGCTTATCAAAGTTTCAAGTAAATAGTTACAATGTTCGGCCCTAACGTTATTTCGCTTGCTTCGCTGGCGGGCGGACGGCGCGTAGGCGCGTTGCGCTTTAGGGATGGCAGCATGATCAAAAATGATTTTTTATGTAATATTTTCGGGAAAGTCCCTTGGTTCAGTGCTTGTGCCAGTGTCAGTATATCAGATTAGGGCAAAAGAGATAAATAACGAAAAGAGCCGGTTCGACACAGTCTCCAAAAAAATGTATGAACCTAATAAAGGCGAATGTCAAAGAAATCGTTTGTAGGTATAATATTATTACCTATCAACTTTTTATTTTGAAGTTGGTCTTTATCTCAAGTCCATAAGTGCATTCTGTATTTACCTACTTGTAATGGCGAACTATTTGGCACGTAAACAAGCCGGAGTTGGCTCGTGAGTGTTTTAAAAATGTACCAGTTGAATAGGTACCTACAATAACAGCTGCATGGAATACTAATGAGATGTATAGTGATTCAGTATATTGTATGTTACGGTCAATGTAATGAATCCAGTTAGTATAAAAACCTAGTCAAATGGTTAATGTAATAAATAGCGTCGGAATTGCGTCGGAATAATCATTTTAATCGGTTATTGTTAATAATTTTTAGCGGTCGTGGTTTAAGTAATTTAACATATGAAGTGAATCATAACTTGTATTGTCCTAATACATAAATCAAAATTGTAGGTGTGTTTCCTCGCTTTTCGGTACGTATCAGGCCTCTCGTCACTGCCACTGGTTTAGTGTCGGAACCATACCGACCGCAGCGACAGGTAACAGCGAGCGGCACAACGCGGTGATATGTTATTGCCGCCGGTGTCATAATTATATTGACTACAACGACAGGCAGCACATATTGCTGCCAGTGTCAGAATCAAATCATCTCTAACGACAGGCTATACAACGAAGCGACACGTGGCTGCCGCATGCTGCCAGGGTCGGAAACATATCGATCGCAATGACAGGCGGTAAGTACAACGCGGTGATACGTTGCTGCCGGTGTCGTTATCATATCGACCGCAACGACAGGCGGCAAAGAAGGCTACACGTTGCTTGCTGCTGTGTGCTGCCGGAATCGGAATCATAACGTTTAGTCATAACAAGGCGGCATTTCTGCATGTCTTGCCGGCAACCTAATCCTACATTACCTATCGAATTAATTATTTTACCACGAGTACGTGGGAATTATTAATATTATCTGGTCAATGTGATTAATTTATCACTTCATCGTTGGTTTAAATTAATAATAACTGGTAATTATGAATAATTTCCAATTTATTACCGTGACCGTAACATATATACGTCACGTACGTATCTACATTTAACAGTGATTCAAAATTTAAAACCGATTTAGACTGCAGTTTTGGTTGTTATTTTATGTGGTGTTACGCTGAGAGATAGAGTGATGAATTGTGTGATTAGAAAACGATGTAAATTGAAAGATGTTGTAACAAGAATAGAGAAAAGTAAGTATGTGGCCATGTGGAGAGGAAATGTGAATGGAAATATCGGCAGAGGGCGCCCTCGTAGGACTTGGGTACTCTGAACAAATCGGTTGCGTCCTACAAAAATGTGAGGTGCAGAGTACTCGTCACCGACGGGCATGTCTGAAGGGATGGCGAAAGAGGTATGTAATAACTAATGATCGTAGTAGAGCCGCGCCCTTGTCTCTACCTACCCCACTGGGAGAGAGGCGTAACGTTATACTTTTGGTTATCACTTTATATTCCAAAATAAAAACTTAAGGGTATATTACTGTTGGCGCGCTCCATACAAACCAAGTCTGGTGATATTTTCAATACTAACCAATTATCAATGAAATATTGCAGAAACAATCTAGAAACAAATCTCTATGCTTGTATCGTGTCAGATTTTCCTTAAAATGTACAGTTTTAAAGTTACAGTGCCTCAAATATTTCCATACAAATCTTAAATTAATCTTAGCATTGAATCTGTATATTTTAATGAAAATCGGACACGATACAAGCATAGATATTTGTTCCTAGATTGTTTCTGCAATTTTCATTTCATTATGTTTAATCGGCTAGTATTCAAAATATCACCAGACTTCGTTTGTATGCAGTGCGCATTTACGCATTCGGAATAAACTTCTCTTAAATACTTAATTTGAGAAATCAACTTTAAAGAGATACATAAAATATTAATGCATGAATAAGACACATCGCAGTAATCATATTAGATGAAAATAGTAGTCATGGTACCGTCTGACTTGTCCAATTTAATAGTATTTTTTACTTGGATTACAACTTTTATTGATGTGGGAATTTTTTAAAGAAATTTCCTTAAATTATCTTGATCAAAATAATAATGGCCCGACATCTGTACGGCTTTTAGTTTTAAAGTTAAAAAGACAGGGTCCATTTTTCTTTAAAAATCACTGTTCTTTAAAAAATCGCTGTAGGTTGGGCTAAACTTTACGATTCTATGAGGTTGCTTGTTAAAATGCTATGAACTAGCCAGCGTTAATACATAAAAAATAATTATAAACAAACGGCTTAATATGCAGTTTGTATCACATAGCACGAGTGCAAAATTAACGCTCATGTAGCGTTTAGTTGGCCAGATAACTTAGTTGGGAACTAAGTTAAATACCGTGCAGGATGCAGGTAGGTACTAACTTTAGCCGTGACTTGGCGTTGACCATTCATAACTTGCACATACTTAAAGCCAAAACTTTAAGTGATGTTTAAACTGTTGCACTACTGTTACAAGTTTACTAGTGTATTTGATTCTAGGACAATCGTGAAACAGCTAGCTAGCTACTGGAATATATCATTGCTCTACAATCCGCGATACTAAGTAGAAATTTAGTCGTTGAGTATAGGCTATTTAATATTTTACATAAAATCCTAGCACAGGTTTTATAAAGTAGTAGTACACTTTATTCTAGACATGCGAATGCTATACCTAACCTAACCTAACATTCGCATTTCTAGATGTAAAAAAATAATGTAATGTAATATTTAATGGGTTAGACAATCAAATTGAACAACTTTCGCTATATAGCAAAGATTGGAATTAAATTAAAAAAATGTGTATTGTGTGGTACTACTACAGGTTTTTTTTAAATTTTTGTATTGGCTACTAATTTATTGATTCTACATGTATGCCATGTTAGCTTAATCAAATTAAAGATTGAAAAAGTCGGGCGGCGAGCGGGATTCGAACCCATGACCTGCCTATCCGGGGCATGCTCCACTCCAACAGAGCTGATGATATAGATTGAAAATTTCGTCGTGGCATGCGGGGCGCCGCTGACAGCTCTGTTGGAGTGGTAGTCGGGGAATTTTAGCGTTTGAGATTGCATTAAATACACTTTAGTAAATTGTTTTTTAAATAATAATACTAATATTTTAATACGCATTAATCGAAATTTTTTGGTCATAGGGGTGTCGGATCCTGAGAAATACCTAAAGTTGTATTTTTACGGTTTTACGCCAAACAAAAAATGCACTTTAGGTGAAAACTAAGATTTATATCTACTGACATCTTATAATTACGGTAATTAAGTAATCCCTTGTTGATGGTGAAAAGTGTTAAAAATATGATGATTTTTCTTACTTGTTGGGAAAAACGAGACTTAAAAAATAGCACTTTCAGGGATTTTTCTATTTTTACCCTCCAAATGTAGGCATCGAACCTTTGTAAAGTTTTCACCTAGGTGACTCTTCAAGAACCTAGCTAAAATGTGTTTTTTTGATATTTATCCCTTGCGCATTTAACTCACTCTAAGTATTTTCTCGGAATTACAAAAACATTTATATTCTTTATTATTAACCATCATAATCTCTTATTTAAGGGATCAGGATTCTTCAAATAATTTATAAAACACAAGTAACGTAAACAATACAATCATTCATCGAAGTGCGCACGAGCTAGAGGCAGTGCTGCAACGCGGAGTCGGTGTGCGAGAGGGACGGAGCTATCTGATACAAAAAGGACGAAACTATTAATTTTTGATACGGTACTGGAGGAATGATGTGTGTGTGCACTGAGAGATCACCTCGAGAATTCGTAAATAAAGTACCGCAGGTTTTAGTAGTAGTTGTAAAACAATTGTAGAATTGCGTCCTGGAATTTGTAAAGTGATAACTAAAAAGATACAGCCTAAAATGTGTGATCTCTCAATCCTCACAGTGGTCCTTCTAGATCTGGGAAAGTATTAAGTTTAAACCAAGTTTTTGTTTACAGACATTTAGTAGTACTTTATTTACAATGAATCTACCATATAACATGATACACAGCATCGTATAAAAAAAATACAAATTCTTTTCACTGATCTCTCAATTTAATTGTGATCTCTCAATCCACACGTTTCAAAATAACAAATAATCTGTAAAACCATGAAAATAACACCTACAATAATGCCAAGCCTCCAATATTTAATAGTAAAATGCTACTAAATCTTACCAACTTCAGATCCTGGATTAACGGCGTGAAAAATGAGAAAAATAACTTAGTTAAATTCTGTTCAAATAAACCGAGCAAGGTGACCACAAATTAAAACTTATTGGGACATCATGATTTTTCATTTCTCATAGTTACTTTTAAAGTAGGTAATTGTTTATATATGATGATGCATTTCCTCCCTAGGGCGGAAAAGTAATTTAAAAAAAAATCCGTGTATACTGAGCAAAGGCAGAAACCTATACAGACACAATTCGATAACAGATTCTTCTAAAAGATGTTCTGGCGGGAAGACTTGAAATGCAAACCACGGAGTGTGATAGAACAGTTTAAGTATTTATTTTTAGCTTTAACAAATACTGACAAACTTAACAAACTGAGTAAACAAAGAAAATATGAAAATGATTTTAAAGTTAACAAAATGAACGAACAGGTTCCACAATGTAGAAGCCCCCAGATTTTATTTTATATACCGAGAAAGAATTCGATTTAGAGAAGATCCATGCTAGCCAGTGTTGCATTCCGTACTATAATTATAGTATTTTTAAAATGCATGTGACAAAGTCAGGCGCTACCGTGGACGAAGTATATGTTCACGTTTTTCTGCTTACTTAATTGCCCAGTCATTTTACGGAGTTTTGTTAGGAGGGGTAGGGAGTAATTATGAATGGTACTTTTAAACTGTAGTCGGTACAAAATGAACAACTCGGTCAATTCGGACAACATGAACAACTCGGACAAAAATGACAAATCTTAGAACTTGGACAACATGAACATGTCAACTCAGTTGTCCAAGTTGACCGAGTAGTCTATGTTGACCGAGATCTCAGAATTGACCATGTTGTCCGAGTTGTTCGTGTTGGCCAAATTGTTCATGGTGCCGAGTTCTCAGAATAGACCATGTTGTGCGAGTTGACCACGTTGTCCGAGTTGACCATGATTTCCGAGTTGTTCATGTTGATCGAGTAATGGCTATGACTGTACAACTACATTATACAAGAAGGATATTTTTTATTTTGTTAAGCAGTTTGCTTATTGGGAACTAGTTTTCCTCATGGTCAAATCAGTACGTCTAATAATTTGTATTAGCGCGCAACTCAGCTTTTTTCCATACATGTCGCGGTAAGCGCGACTTTCTCCCTCCGAAAAGCACGAGAACAGGTTCAGCGAAGGGGCGTCGCGCGTCGCAGAGAAATCATACTAGACGTGCCACGTTTGACCACGAGCACAGACGTGTGACTAAGGCCGAGATTCAGAGACGATTTGTAAGTCATAGTTCGGACTCCCGTATGTCAAAATCCATACATTTTCGCCGCGCTTAGCTCGAGCTAAGACCAAAAAAATCGTCTCTGAATCTCGGCCCTCGAGGAAGCAACGGTTCCGGTTTTTTCAAAACTAATACATTCTCTTTCGTAAACATCTTTTTTGGTATTACGCCAAAAAGTAAAATAAAAAAGTTGTAAAAAAAACAAAGCCACAGAATACGTAAGCAAAGATTAGGTTTCATTTCACGTAACCTTCTTTGTTCATTTTAGGTATTTGCAATTACCTATTCTTCATAGAGAATTATGTGCTTTAAATACTTTTGTTAAATTTATTCGATATAAGTTGAACAAAATTGATATGTTTTTCACATTTTACCACAAGTCCGATAAAAAAGTTTTTGTCAGTTTTTTACAACTGCGTGTACAGGAACGCGCCACAACCGAAAGCGACGTTGCCGCTTCGACACTTTCAAATTAGTAAGTGTTTCACATCTTCGTTTCTGTAATTCAAAATGGCCTTAAAATTTCGTTGCTATTTTAAATGGAGCATAGTTATTAATGCATTTTCAGTGGACTGGCGGTATAGAAAAATATTGAATAGAAAGATTCGAATTTTAAAAACTTTCAACGCTAGCGGATAAAATTCATTTTTGATTTCGAATGATAAACATAATCTTTCCGAGCTTGTGACAATGATATTATAAATGTTACTACCGTAACTTGTGAGGTGACAAAAATATAATGTCCCAAGAAGTTTTATTTTGTGGTCACCATCCTCAGTTTATTTGAACAGAATTTAACTAAGTTATTTTTCTCATTTTTCACGCCGTTAATCCAGGATCTGAAGTTGGTAACATTTAGTAGCATTTTACTATTAAATATTGGAGGCTTGGCATTGTATCATGTTATATGGTAGATTCATTGTAAATAAAGTACTACTAAATGTCTGTAAACAAAAACTTGGTTTAAACTTAATACTTTCCCAGATCTAGAAGGACTACTGTGAGGATTGAGAGATCACACATTTTAGGCTGTATCTTTTTAGTTATCGCTTTACAAATTCCAGGACGCAATTCTACAATTGTTTTACAACTACTATTAAAACCTGCGGTACTTTATTTACGAATTCGCGAGGTGATCTCTCAGTGCACACACACATAAGGAATGTGATCAAAAGAGAAAGAAATGTACCATAATCTCTTTACAATAAAGGCTTAAGTGGGTATATATGACTGGATACTTACTTTCTTTCTTTCATGCAGTTTGTTTGTTTACGTTTTACTGTGAGGGTACAGCTTTGTAACGTCCAAGATATGTCGGATAGTATATGTATCCAATAAATTAATTACATTTGGTAATTAGAATTGGCCAAAAAGCTAAATAGGAATCGGAAAATCTCGTCGTCCTTATTTGGAATGAAGTATAGTTACAATCAAGGAAATAAGCGATTGTTTTCTGTTTCAAAGGAGATGGCCAAAAAAAAAAAACAGAATCGCCAGAAATGTCATATGTGCCGTTTTTATAGGCATAATAATAACTATGTACATCAAAAATAAATAATAATTTACTGCAAAAACGACGCGGTATACTAGATATTTTTAATTAACGCAAAAACAATCTGACCTGGTCTAACCATCCTCTTAAAAAAACCGTCAGCATATTAAAAAGCACCCTGAATGAAGTCGGTCCGGTAAAAACGGAGTAGGTACGAGCTACAGGTTCACTACCTTACATTTTTGATAAATTGAGGGCATCACATACAGAAAATATTTCAATTTGTTAGGATAAAGATTTGCTTACTTCTAACAAGATGCAACGTGTAGGTATCGATACTATGCACAAGGTATGATCAACGATAAACTGCCGCCAGTTGCGCCCGCTACACGAGCAACGCCCTCCCCGCGCGCCCCACATCTGTGATTTTTGGTGTTTATTAAATTACTCGGAATCCTGTACAGATTTATAAGGGATTCTTTTTGATTAGAGAAAACACAAATTTGCGCTATTAGGTTCCGTAAGAATAATCAAAGTGTCTTTTATGTGCGAGGGTTAAAATTAAATAAAACTTTATAAAAAAAAAAGTATCACAGTCACATTGGTGATAATTCTTAAAGTTAATAGTTGTAACTATTTACATACTGTGACAAAATATCACTGTCTAAAAAATTCTTGTTTTGAAGTTACAATGTGTTTTATACGAAATGTTGAATATCTTCTCGAAAAAATGATATTAATCGGGGATTATTAGTGTCATCATTAAAACGTATGGAAATAAACCGTCCTGTATAAAATCACCAGTTGTCCATTTTTTGTTCATACCTAAATTTTTCTTTTTTTCTTTTAGGTTTAATTACTCAATATTACACAATTATAAATCGGAGATTATTGTGAATTTATGTTTTTCAGGTATTTATCTATCATTATTCCAAATTATCACCCAAAGTGCAATTAATGCAATCTGCTCCATACAAAGCTCGCTAGATTTCCCCGACTATGGAGCATGCCTCGGATAGGCAGGCCGTAGGTTCGAATCCCGCTCGCCGCCCGACTTTTTCAATCTTTAATTTGATTAAGCTAACATGGCATTCATGTAGAATCAATAAATTCGACAAACTGTAGTGTTATTTGTTTACAGCTAAAAGGCCCGATAGGCAATAGGTACCTTCCTCAGATGGCTATAATTTATTAGGTTGTCTGCCGACCAATTTCAGACGATCAATTATATCCAAAGCTAAATGCTAAAACCGTAGCGAGGAAACATGAATCCTAAACAAGGTCTATACTTTGTGCCTGCTCAGCTTACGCTTCTAACGCATCTATTATGTTGTAAAATAATAGATGCATAGAGTTAAATTAATTTGCAAAGTATCAGTTACCTGCATTAGACTCCGTTGAATGTTGCGCCAAGTGGTGTTGAGACATTGGATACCAAATGGTAAAGCATCGAATACCATAGATTTATATCAAGTTTATTTGTTTTGGAGGAATGTGATATTTGCAGGGATTACATGCATTTATTCCGTCTTTCTCTAAACTACCAGTAAACAAGATGTGGTTCTTTGGGTCTAGTCTATTCCAGCGGTTACTGAACTTTCAAGGCCACGGAACACTTTTTGTTTATGGAACCCTTCACCATTTCATACAAGAGTAAACCTTGTCGAGAATGCTCATGCAATTCGTTTAGACGCACCAGTTGACAAATGTCACTCATTCGAGGAACCCTACTGACTTTTCCACGGAACAATTGGGGTTCAAAGCAATATTAGGGTACCCACTTTAAGAATCTCTGGTCTTCATCTCGGTCCTATGTGTGATGAAAATTCCATCAATGCGCACAGAGCGATTCACCTTTTTGCTTCATTATGTCAACCCCTGATGCTAAAAACTACCTCTCTACGTCTCTTTCACTACAGTCAATTATAATCCAGGTATCTTCGCGGGATGAGTAATAAGCATGCATGATACAAGCATATCATGCTATTTCTAGGTCAAACCTCCCCGGATCCAAGCAGGAAAACAAAAAATGCCATACGATATGATGATGATCATATCTTTATCTCCAGGAGTGAGAAAAAACAAAAGAAAAATAATGGGCCGTTAATTGTTAGAACTATGCGAAGTCCTTGGTCCGACGACATTCGTTGAAGTTCCGTCGGTCTGGCACGGAACTCACAGACGGACGGACAAACAGAGCGAAATCCGTAAGCGTTCCGTTTTGCAAATTTTTGTACAGAACTCTAAAAAAGAGAGAAAGAGGCAGATATAAGACTTAATAATCGATAATATTGATCTTCTCTCAAGGCTAGAATGTCATCAAGCCAACAGTAGTCGAAGCAGTAGCTAAATTGAAGTTTTAAAACGTAGTAAAAATTAGGCACACACTCGCGCAGCTATGAGAAACAAAGGCCTTACCATTCTCTAATAAGTAAGGGAACTTTGCTGAAAGCTTATTATATAGTCACGTTTGACAAATTCACTTAGATTTTGTTCGTGACGCTCGGTACCGACAACTTTGTAACTCTGTTAGTAGCTGAGTTTTGCTGCGATGCTGACGTCATTAAGACTGTAAACAACGAGTGCTACTTCTGTTATGTTCAACATGTTTGGATATCAATCGTCTGCCCAGGACGATGGCCTCGAGCACGTCTTATGTGTAGCGTAAGTCGAACGGAAGTTGTGCTCGATATAGTGGCTCATTCCTACTTCTTTTATGAATAGTAGACAATTATTTTCACACGTGATATCAATTCATACGTCTATTACTAATTAAGTACCTAACATAAATTATGCAATATTTTCGAAAAGTTGGAGATGTGTTTTTTAAAGATTCCTGAAGGTTTTCGATTCTCAAAATGGTTTTCTTTTTCTAATGGGCGAGTTAGCCCATTTAGTTAGTTAAAAACGGAAGGACAACGAACGACAAACAGACATTTTTGTACGACTTTGTCTGTGTCTGTAAGTCTGTTGTTGTATTTGCACGTATTTTAAAAGTATACAGGGTTTTATGATAGACAGTTGCACTCATGATACTGAACAACTTTCAAAAGACCAAAGAGAAATTCGCAAAAAATATTTTTATACTTAATTACCTATTTGTTACTTGGGGTAAGTTATTCAGTATCATGGGTACAATCACCTCTTAAAGTACTGTAACTGTTTACTCTAACATCCTGTATGTTTCATATTTCTTTATATAGGGTCCTTTTTAATATACTGACACTTTATTAAGGGGATGATCAGACCGTCGAACTGAACAACTTTCTCATCTGCTCTTCCATACAAAACTGCAAACCTACTCGAGCTAAATGTATGGGACAGCTGACTTTTTTGTCGCGATTTCGATGTTGGTCCCATAGGGAATGTTGTTCAGTTCAGTTTATAGGGCTTGTATAATATTAAAACAAAACCTATATGTAAAGAACTCTAGATAGGTACCACATATCTATCTAAAGTTCTTTACAAATAGTACATAGAAATTATAATTATAACAATCAAGTTCGTTGGGCAGAGAAATCGTTCGCTCACGCCTGTTCAATTTGGAGCGGCTAGCATAAAGCGTGCCTGATTGCGTATCCAACCCAAAGCAAATTGTTACAATTTTCACTGCAACCGCCACCCCACAATATTCCTGTAAACCAAGACCACAATGACTGAGATAAATAGATGTAGGTGTGGTATGCCTATTCAAATAAATTCAAATTGTGTATCCTCGTAGGTATTTCATCGCATGTCAACTTTTATGAAACATTTTTAGAGTACCATACACAAAGAGTGCCAAAGGGACCATTCATAATTGTACGCTGTCCATCCGTCTATCTGTCTGTACTTCCTACAAAAGGCTGTCAAAATATTTTGAACCAAAATAGCTAGATAACAGATGAATAATTTAAATTTTTACATAATTTTCGTTATTACGGCGGAATTGCTTACAAATCATTAAGTAAAAAAATGTATGCCCATACAAGTATCGTGTGTTTTTAAGGTTTTTATTTTTGCTCTATCGTAAAAACTGTAATACAAACGTCAAACTTGCTATGATCATAGAGCATAATCTATGGTAAAACAATACAATATTAAAACCGGTCAAGTGTGTGACGGTCTTGTGCTAAGGATCCCGGAGAAAGCCCAATTTCTTAGTAATATTTGTATATGGTGGTACTATAGAACGGAATTCGGTCAGTATTTTCAACTACAAACCATATGTTTGCTGCTATATTTTCCCTCGTTTGAAAATACAAAATATTTTGAATTAATTATCATTTAAAAGCCGTAGAGTTTCAAAGTACAGTGGCTGGTATTAACCCTCTTAAGAGTTTTAATCCACCACTTAACTGGAAGCAAGTTCAAGAAACGAAATCAAGTTTTGGTCCCCACCCAGAGAACTGGGATAACAATTAATCTTCATGCTTACTCTCTAAGTAGATATGGTTTTGCATTTCATTTGTTTGTTTCAAATTGAAGAGAACTTAAGCTGGAGATTACATTAAAATCCCATCATTTAAAACGGAATTAAATTTCGTATTTCATCACAAATTTAACAATTTGATGCAAATTGGTGTTAGGTAATGGTCGAAATCAGACACGGTGAATGGGGATTGAACAATTTAGTAGAATCTGTAGAAGCATGTGATTCGCATTTTGGTTAACTTCTATATTTGATTTGCTGAAATCTGCTGCTGCTAAACCATCACTGGAGAATTTTGTAAATGTAGGGTCAGTTGGGGTAAATATGAGACAACTTATTTATCTTTTCATTAGACGCTCTGAAAAAAATAGTTAGTGTGTATAATTATTGTTCATTAATCTCTTTCACATTATATTCAAGCTAATTGAAGCTAATTGGCTCAAATATAAGTATACTTATTTAGATGTAAAGTAGGTGTCTAAATGTATAAAGGGGGAAAATATAAGACGCACAAGGAAATATAAGGTCGAAACAGCTGGCTTTTAAGGTTCTTTTTTGGTCTTTCCCTACAGAAATGAAATGACAGAATTTCTTATTTGTAGACGATATGTTGTTGTCTCATATTTACGCCGATTGACCCTAGCTATACACCACTAGTGTTTAATCACTAACACTAACTTTCAGGGTCAATTCAGACCATGAATCTAAACAACTTTCCCTACGGAAAACGAGAAAAATTTGTGGACCACTCGTAGAAAATCGATCGGCCGATTCGCACTTTTGTATAGAGGGTCCACAAAAATTTCTTGTTTTTCGACCCATGTTGTTATCATAAACTTTTATATGAAATTTACACCTCTGCAACCACCTTAAATATACACCACTAGTTTTGAATTACGGGTCTATTCAGACCATTAATCTAAACAACTTTCCCTACGAAAAAGTATAATTGTTGGACCTCCCTTAGAAAATCAATCGGAAGATCCGCACTTTTGTATGGAATCCAAAACGTTATCTCGTTTTTCGACCAATGTTCCTTCGAGAAAGTTGTTTAGATTCATGGTCTGAATAGACCCTTAAAGTTATGTTAGTAATTCAAAACTAGTGGTATATTTAAGTTAGTTGCAGAGTTGTTAATTTCATACAAAAGTTTGACGCATAATACGGGTAGACGGTATTGATTAAAGTAATATTTTATAAATGGAAAAATAGTTTAGAAAATCTAGATGGTTTAGAGAATCTAGATGAACAAATAACATTTGAACAAGAATATACAGCTTTGAAATCATCCATAGATTTCAAAGCTTTATATCTTCGTAATTATATTATAAATTGCAAATATTATTTATTACGCGGCATCTAGATTTTCTAAACTATTTTTCCATATATAAAATATTACATATATAAATACCGTCTACGCGTAGTATGCGTCAAACTTTTGTATGATTTTAACAACTCTGCAACCACCTTAACTTAAAAAATCACGCAAAGAAAAAATATATGTAATTTGCGTTTCGTTAAGCAAATTTTAAATCCGTATTTTTATTTATTTTGGATATCCAAATGTTTCCTCGTTATATTGATTAACACACACTGTTTGCCTTATCATTAAATTTCCGCTTCGATACCGCACCGGTAACGTTCTGCATTTATGATTATTTATAAACATCAATTTATTTTAAATGTTAATTTTGATGAACGATGAAATAATAATTGCAAAAGGGACACATTTTTTAGGGTGCCGTACCCAAAGGGTGAAAGCGAGACCCTATTATTAAGCCTGAGTTGTCCGTCCGTCCTTCAGAGGGCTGTACCTTCTGCACTGCAAATTGTTGCCGATTGAAATTTTGACATAATGCATTTCATTATATTAAATTTAAAAAACATGTAAACAATTAAGGAGGTTTCCGTTCCGTCCCCAAATTCCCCATAAGAAGCTTTTTTCAACGTTTATTCTTCTTGCTCTATCGTATAAAAATGGTCATACATACAAGCGTCAAACTTAGTGTGATTATAGTGCAAACTCTACAGTATAACAACAAATAAAAACTGGCCAAGTGTGAGTTCGTCTCACGCTAAGGGTCCAGGTTAAAACATTTTTTTTGGTAATTTAATGGTTTCGTGGTGGTACGGAACCCTCGGTGCCCGAGAAGTACGACTCGCACTTGGCCGGTTTTTTTAAACATCGACATGAATGGAAACTACCTATGTAACTTATTTTAGTAATTAGTAAGTAGTACGAACAATAAGATAGTACCTATAATAATGATGATGATAAATCAATAACCCGGTAAACGACCCGATAGCACAGTCGGTAGTGAACCTGCCTGCTGTGCCGAGGGTCGCGGGTTCGAATCCCGTAAGGGACTAATATTTGTATGATGAATATGAATATTTGTACCCAAGTCATAGATGTTTGTATCTATATATGTAGGTATTCTATTATCGTTGTCTAGTCATTATACAAGTCCAGGCTATATTCATGCATGCATGCATATGCTCACGACTATATTCCCCGAGGAGGTAGTCAGATATATTCTGAAACCTCAGAACATCCACGTTTCACCAGTAGTACCGAAACTCTGTCCAGTGTGACGGGGGGCTATATTCTGGTACTTTAAATGTGACTAGATAATTTGTGTGACAATGTCCAAGATTTATTTATTCAATAAACATCTTACCTAAGGAAGAAACATGAATCAATCAATTCCAATAATGAGCAAACATTTTCGATCTAGAGGTCGTCTCGGCTGAATAGATGAATCTGTCCGTATTTCTGTTTCCAACAGATGGAACTATCAATAGGCGAGATTACAAAGGAGAAATAAATCGGTACAATTTTGCTAACAAATGCGGGTGAGGAATGTAACATTTTTGAATTTAGTCTTGATCGTATATCTTCAATTCATTTATTTGTAGGTACATATAAGTTACAGATAGTAAGAACCGAAGTCTTGAAGTTTTACCAAGCCACTTTTGAACCGAAATAGCTAAATAGTTGAAATTTTCACAGAATGTGCGTTACTTTTCCCGCCTTTTTTTCTTTTCCGCACAACTAACTGGCTTGAATTTTTTAAGCCAACCAGTTTTTTTCTGACGAGATTTTAATCGGGATCATTTATAGGGTAACGCACCCAAAGGGTGAAAACGGGACCCTATTACTAAGCCTACGTTGTCCGTCTGTCCGTCCATCTGTTTGTCTGTCTGTCCTACCTATTTAAGGCTATAACTTATGAACCGTAATAGCTAGGCAGTTGAATTTTAACCGAATATGCGTTATTGTGGCCTTAATTTTTAACATATTGACATGAAAATTTCAAAAAGTGAAATATTAAGGGTCCTCATACAAAAAACAAGTTTTTAATAACGTTTTTTCTTCTCGATCAAAGCGTCAAACTTGGTGTGATTATAGAGAAAACTCTACAGTATAACAACAAATAATAAAAACCGGCCAAGTGTGAGTCGATCTTGCGCTAAAGGAGCCGGAGAAAAAAAAATTTTTGGAAGTCAATATGTTGTGTTACGTATGTGTATGGTTCGGAACCCGACTAGCCCGACTTGCACTTGACCGATTTTGCATAAGAAGAATTGTGCGTACCAATGTTAAGTCCTACGATTCACATTACACACTACCTATTGGTGCACTAACACTACAGGGTGAAATTGATATCATTAGCATCCTTTTAAACTAAGAGTCTACCCATCAAACTGAACAACTTTTACTTTAGGAGCAATCCGATCGGAGCAACAAAAAAATCAGCTGTTCCCTATGAATACATTAAAAAGTTATAGGTATCCATGGCTGTTCCATACTAAACTGCAGTGCATACTCGACTGAAATGTATGCAACAGCAGATTTTTTTTTGCTCCATTTGGTTTGCTCCCATAGTAAAAGTTGTTCAGTTTAATGGGTAGACTCTTAGTTTAAAATGATGCAAATGATATCAATTTCGCCCTGTATGTACCCCACGATTGGCTAATTATTTTCGCGCTGTTTTCGCTACTATCCGACTGCAACCTTTGGTTACTAAACGACTTCGGGTTTTGTCAGGGGACTGCGCAAACAAAAATTAACGAGGTAAATCATTTTCCTGATCGCACTGTACTTACGGTGTAATATAGAGGAAGGAAACAACGTGAAATTTTCCTTAATACTTCCTCGGTAAAAACGGAGAGTGAAAATCAGATTACCTTTCATGTTAACCGCCATCTGTAGCTTCAACCGATATGCGTGGTACCTAAAACTCTTGCTACAGAAAAGCTTCAGCGCAATGAGGCGTTTTCCAAGAATAGTAATACGAAAAATTACTAGATGGCAATAATAAAAAGTTCAGAAAAACCTGTCACGTTGACAGTAAAAAGTGTTGTTTGTCTATGGTTTGCATAATGTCTGTCAGGTGGTGTTGCCAATGGATAAATTGTTCACTACCAATAACTACGCAAAACACCGAATTGTTATACATAAATGAACATTAGCTGTACAAAAACTCGATGAATTCAAAGTATCACAATGTCTTTCATATAAGAGCCATCATAAATAAATCAAAAAATTGCTCCCTTAAAATAGGGAATCGAGAAAAACACTGAACACTTTCGAGGTAACAGCTCAATGAGCACGATTGTAACGCCATCCTACCAGAGTCTTTGAACTATTTAAAAAAAATGAAAACACCTCATTGAAAACTGAAGAGCTCCCTAGACACTTGCTACATCTATTGGCAATTCAGTGAAACAACACGGTTACACAAAACGAACCCGGAACCTGCTGAATTCAGTACAGTTTCAGACATCTATCGTAAAATGGTAGTATCACTACGAAAGTTATTGTTGCTCGGTCCTTGCTGTGGTAGTAGATTATATATTTATCGCTAGATGACACTTTAAATTGTGTTTTGTTTTAATAAAATTTTATCAATTATGGGAATCAGGTATATGAACTATACCTTGATCTATACTTTCTCTATGGGAAAGTTGTTCAGTTTGGGGAGCTGATCATTCCCTTTAATAAATGTCAGCATATGAAGAAGGACCCTATATAGAATCGGAGTCGCACGCAGTATTTGACTAATTATTATAAGGACTAGCCTTGCGGTAGCATTTCCCCTCTGCCACGGTATAAGCACAATTGATCTTGTGCATTTACATTCAATTTTACACCTTATCACTAAACGAGACAGCCTATAATTGCGAATTAATAACTTCGAACTTAGAACGTTTGGGGTTCACACGAGACTACTTTTCATGATTTTTAACATTCAAAATTAGAATCTAAAGTTATGGGGAATAAAATCCAAAGTTGCGGATTTCATGTTACCTCGCCCCCCGCAAAAAGTGACAGAAATGTTTGTTAGTAGAATCACACGCGTAACCAGTCCACATATAAATAGTCAAAGCACGCAGCCCTGTTTAGTAATACGTCACATCCCTGTTTTTAAAATAATATCATTTGAACTGACTTTTAATTATTTGTACTATTTACGTTTTTAGGGTTCCGTACACAAAGGGTGCCCACGGGATCCTTTTTATAATCCTACGTTGTCTGTCAGTCTGCCTTACCTATAATAAATAGTATCTTTTGAACTATAATAATAGCAAGACGGTTGAATTTTTTTTATGAAACACGTAAATGCAGTTTTGAAAAGGTACAATTTTTCAAAATTTCAACTAATCGTAATGAAAATTTCCAATTTCTTTCACCAAATTACTCATCGCTCTTATAATATACTTCATTGTCATTGTTCATGTAGCTATACTTCATTTCGAATAACGACGAAAAGATTTTCCGATTCCTATATCCTAGCTTTCTAGCCAATCCCGATTTGCAAATATAATTTATTTATAAGAAAGTTATCCGACATATTTTGGACGATACTAAAGGTGTTCTAAGAATAAATGAGACGAAGTGTTTCAAACCTGTTTCTAATTCAAAATAGCCTTAAAATTTCGTTGCTATTTGAAATAGAGTATAGTCATATACGTGCTAGTCTCATTTTCCATAAAAGTCATTATTACTTTAGGTACCTACTTTACGAGAGACCTAAATACATAAAATTAATAGGAGTACCTACCCAAAAAAATACATTAATCATTGCTATTCTGTTCTTTGTTGAACAATTTAATGAAAGGTAGCATTGAACAGGTAGGTAATAGTAAATTAAATAGATTCCATGATTTACCTTCACCTACTAACCGTAAGGCCATAAACATAACAACACGACAGTTAGCAAAACAATTAAAATTTTAATCCAAACCATCGGTAGGTTAAACGACGTTTTTATTTACTAACATTACCTGTTAATCTAGTTATACAGGCTCCTTCTTAATATGCTGACACTTTTTTAAGGAGATGATCAGACCGTCAAACTGAATAACTTTTTCTATGGGACCAACACTGAAAACGCAAAAAAAAACAGCTGTCCCAAAAATTTGGCTCGAGTAGGTTTGCAGTTCTGTATGGAACAGGAGATATTATTTTCTCGATTTCGATGTTGGTGCCATAGAGAAAGTTGTTCGGTTTGATGGTCTGATTGAAAAAGTGTCAGCATATTAAGAAGGACCCTATACAAGATATTACAAAAATACAAATAAACATTTAAGGGGGTGGTTTAGACCATCAAACTGAACGACTTTCACTATGGGACCAATAACGAAATCGCGAAAAAAAACTGATGTCCCATACTAAACTACAAACCTGCTCGAGCTAAATGAATCGAAATCGAAAACATTATTTTTCGCGATTTCGATGTTGGTCCCATAGTGAAAATTGTTCAGTTTTATGATCTAAACAACCTCCTTAAAAGTTTTAAATGTTCATTTTAACTTTCGTAACACCCTGTATTAGTATACGCATGCAAATGTGTTTAACAAACATGGATTATAAAACTTTCAGTTGTTCAGATATGTCGCAATCAAAGGTCTGATGACCTCGCCGCAATCAGCTGCATAGGACTTTAAGGTCTCGATTGTAGAATGAGATGTGAAGATAAAAGCAGTACAAAAATCAATGAGGTTTGGCAACACGAGGGTTTGTCTGTGACAGGAGAGCAAATTAAGCGCTGAACGCTGTATTAATGCTATTAGACATTAAGTAAAGTTTCAAGCGATTTTTCAAATTTTTATATTAACGGAGAATAAAGTAACAGTCGTGTATAATAAAACAAATAACCCTCCTTCTGTCGCAGTCGGGTAAATAGTCATTAGGTAATTAAACACTAAGAATTGGTTTAGGGGAAAAAGACATTTAGAGGAAGAGGAGAGATAGAAAAAAGGGAGATACACACTTAAATCGTTAGACCATAATAAATAACTATGGACTTACTCGTGTAATACTTACTAACATACTTTTCTGCCAATTTTTGTGGGGACGAAAAATGTAATTCGCAACTATATTCACGTGTGAACCCCAAAAAAAACTGGTTTGAAGTTATTGTTCCGCAATCAAAGGCTGTCTCGTCTCGTTTAGTGATAAGATAAGGTATAAAATGGTATGTAGATGCACATAATCAATTGATTGTATAACTTGGCAGAGGGGAATGCTAACGCGAGGCCGGTCCCTATACTTATATGGTCTAAGAAGATTTATTTAATGTATTTGTTACCAAAATACTTACGTATTGGAATCTCTAGTATATTTAGGCTGGGTGAACGCTCTGTATCTCACACTGCTCATACTAATGACGTGAAAGCATCATATTTAAACAGTTTTTGGTGCAAACCAGCCTTAAAATAGACATGTCACACTAAAGAAATTGCAGCGCTGAAACCGCTGAAACCTTGTAGCGAGGGCGAGCGTAGCGCCTACAGCGCCCCTGAATGTTTCAGCCAAGTTTCAGCCTTAGTCGTCCACCACGCCGCCACCACAACGCGCGCTTTTTCTCACCACGCGCACTCTCATACACCACTGTATACAGTACAACGCCTTACCACTACGTGATGGGATTCAAAGATAGTGCCATTGTTTTACACATTTAGTGCTTCTCACAAGAAAAGCGGCAAGTACCAATATTGATTATTTCATTTCCTGATATTGTTTTATCGCAGCATGTCTAACTTGAACGAAACTATATTATTTTATTGTTATGTTTACCGGATAATTATCCAGTTATGTGTTTTATTAAGGTATTGATTAGACTTCTGTGAGATTTTGTAGGAATAGAGGTCAAGGTCCTATGAATTGTGACCAAAGGTCCTTTTCCCTTAAAGTAACAACGTAATATGATACTTATGACATTGACTTAGATCCTTTTATCGTAAAACGTTAGATCCGATGTCCTAATTTTAATATAAAATACATTAAACTAAATTGCTTTCCGTCTCGTATCAAAGGTTTTTTCAACTGTTGTGTAAGGTGAGCCTTGTTTGTTCACCATATTTGACCGAACTCTTAGTTGGGATAACTACCTAGAATGCAGGGGAAAAAATCTTTGTAAAGCTTTAAAAAATAATTGCATATATTGAATTTTCTTTATCGTCTTTTATCAAAAGAATACATTTATTGATCGTGTCGTACCTAACTCTATGTGTTACTTAAGTCATTTTGGTACCCTAATTTGACTTTTGCTATACATTTTAGTCAAGACTAGCTACTGACATTTTCTATGGAACTGCTGATTTTTTTTCGTGATTTCGAAGTTGGTCCCATAATAAAAGTTATGCATTGTGTTGTGATGGTCTGAAGCCCCCGTAAAGTATGTATCGCATTTATGTTTAAACCCTGTATAAATTGTACATTAATCGCTCGTGAAACAATGGTGATTCGGTGATCGTAACAATCTTCGAAGCTAAGCGACGACGTTGAGCGGTGTTCGTCGTTGGACGGATGACCGCATTTGACTCGAAGGAACTTTAATTTCATATGTGCTTCGGAAGACTTATAAAACAGCTGGTCTCGGATACAGCCGTTAGATGGCATTATTAGTATAGCTTGTCAGGTCTATACCTCTTGGGGTCATAGGCGTAACAAGGGGGGAGGCCGGGTGGGCCCGATCCCCCCAGATTCATACTTATAATTATTATTTTCTTGCGTTTCGTTTCTCGTGTTCACTTCTGAAAAGTCATTGTGATTCTGACTACTTCGAAACTTTTTAGGGTTCCGTAGTCAAACAAGGAACCCTTATACTTTTGTCCATTCAAACAAATTTTTTTCAGCCACTGAAAGAGGGATTGGAAAGGATGTTTTTTTTATAAATCGAGTGAGGTGTCGTTGGATAGGTCTTGTCCAATTGAACTCCTATAGAAACTAAATCTTTATACTTCTGACTCGACATATCTGCGCTCAAAGTAAAAATAGGGCGTACCAATATCTTCGAGTTTAAGAAATATCGAAAAGAAATTAAGGGCCTATGTCGAAAAATAATTGAAGCGAAATTGGCGTGTGATAGCTTATATTACTGCCTGATGCGAGAGAAAGAGACAGGGCGGCGCGCGCGCCTGAAATGACGCAAGCATAAAACAAACTTTATTTAATTTTAAATTGTACTATTTATGTCAGTTCAATTCTGCTCTAATCAAAATTTATAAAAAATCTATCTCTTTTTTTAAATCAAGCCTCTTGTTTCTAATATTCACCGTTTAGCACTTCCAAGCATTTATCGATAAAGACGGAGGCTACTTTGGCTGGTTTTTCTATCGAGAAAATGTGTCTTAATCGTGTTTTGGCTCTAATCAAAACTTCAATTATATGTTCAATTTCCACATATCCGCAAATCATACTCCTACTGTTAGTACTTCATGAGATATGATGCTTTGAAGAATCCTATTTTTTTCACATATCCTCTTAAGTCATTCCATTATACAAGCGACTCGACTGGCCACAGCTTCGCCGGGTGGGACCTATAATATAAGTAAATATATTTTACACATAAACCTACCGAAAAGGAAATCGTATCATAATCCATTGCGTGGTCCAGAAGAAGTAAGCGGAGAAACAGAAATCATCAGTTCAGACGCTGATAGCGACTTTGTTTTGGTGGTCCCCCAGCCTTGTCCCCCGTGGGGTACGACCAATTTTTTTTTGCCCGGGAACCCCCTGTATAATAATCTTTTTATTTAATATATTTTTATTGCCCGTGGTACCACGTGTGAAACCTTTTTTTTGACATAAAAAAGAAACATCTGGCGATTAGCGGGGGTACCACGGGCCAAATAATTTGCCCATGGTACACCATTGTCCCCCTCGGGCAAAAAAAATTGGTCGTGGTACCCCACGGGGACCACGGGCAAATCGCGAGGGTACGGTTGTCACTTCGCACCGCATAACTTTAAACAGCTAGGTATAGAATCTCATGTATAGGCACATAAAGTGAAAGTACCTAATTTATGACTCAAGAATATGCCTTGTTAAAGTTTTCATACTTTTATCTCACGATTTTTATTATTTCACGTTACAACGAAAATTCTGAATAACTACCCCTAAAATATCAAAGGCGTAAGTTACCAAACGTCAAAGAACCTTAGAAGAAAGGATTAATTAAATAAGCTTAAAGAACTCTATCGTTTACTTAAGCAATTTTTCACTTGTTTGGTCACGTGGAATATATGAAGGAGAAAAGGAAATTAAGAAAAGTTTAAGGTTATAGGTACATAACCTTAAACTTTTCTTAATTAGTAGTAGAGGTTCTTGAAAGGAAGGGAATTGTTGTAAAGATTCCTAGAACATGAACCCTCTTGTTAGAGTAATATTTGGGTCCAGTAGGATTACAATTTTGTATACAAGGTGTTACAAAAATACAAATAAACATTTAAGGGGGTGGTTTAGACCATCAAACTGAACAACTTTCACTTTTGGACCAAAATCAAAATCGCGAAAAAAAAATCGGATGTTCCATACTAAACTACAAATCTACTAGTTAAATGTATGGGGCAACTGATTTTTTTTTTCGCTTTATCGTTGTTGGTCCCATAGTGAAAGTTGTTCAGTTTGATGGACTAAACAAACCCCCTTAAACGTTTTATTTTTACTTTTGTAACACCTTGTAGAATAGTGAACTTTTTTCGCGATTTCAAAGTTGCTCGATTAGAAAAAGTCGTCCAGTCTGATGGTCTAATCTTCCTCTTATAAAAACTGTTAGCATATTAACCCTAAGGACCCTATAAACTACTAAATATTTTTCTCCTTTTTGCTTTTTGGTGAAGGAAAACATCGTGAGGAAACCTGCATGTTTCAATTTCGAGGCATGTTTTTACCCATTGTACATTACAAGTGGCAATGGGCTCACTCCCCGTCACACTGGACAGAGTTTC
Source organism: Agonopterix alstromeriana (assembly GCA_963924505.1). Taxonomy (NCBI): domain Eukaryota; kingdom Metazoa; phylum Arthropoda; class Insecta; order Lepidoptera; family Depressariidae; genus Agonopterix; species Agonopterix alstromeriana. The sequence continues at coordinate 9,203,359 of OZ004670.1, forward strand.
GGTACTACTAGTGAAAGGCGAATGTTCTGAGGTTTCAGAATATCTCTGACTACCCCCTCGGTGAATATAGTCGTGAGCATATGCTATGCTACTTTGCTCCGTGAACAAAGACTTAAACAGTCGTTGCCTATACAATGGCTACGGAACCAATGGTGTTTCCGACACGGTCTTGGCCGATTTTTTAAATTATATTATGCCATATTATGTTTATGTGAAAGTCAATAATACTTTACAATTAAGCAACGTTCGTTCGTTGTTTGTTTACTCTACCAAACGTTAAATATTTGTTGTTATCAATTTGCGCAAATACGCTATCTTTGTGCAAATTTACGTATCACGGTATTTTGTTCTGTTTCATAGACCACCCAAATTAATTCATGAAGTAAATTATGAAAACCAAATAAACAGTGGCATGTAATAGTTGTATACACCCAATGACTTTCTATATTGTATACACCCATTCACTACAGAGAAATTACACGCTTGTAGTGGTGTCCTTAAGAGAATTTTATTCCGAATGCGTAAATGCGCGCTGCATACAAACGAAGTCTGCTGATATTTTCTATACTAACCAATTAAACTCAATGAAATTTTGCAGAAACAATCTAGAAACAAATTTCTATGCTTGTATCATGTCCGATTTTCGTTAAAATATACAGTTTCAATGCTAGGATTAATTTAAGATTTGTATGGAAATCTATGAGGCATTGTAACTTTAAAACTATAAATTTCATATTAAGGAAAATCTAACAAGATACAGGCATAGAGATTTGGTTCTAGATTGTTTCTGCAAAATTTCATTGAGTTTAATTGGTTAGTATTAAAAATATCACCACACTTCGTTTGTATGGAGAGCGCCAACAGTAATATACCCTTAAGGCATATCCGCCCGGGAACACGACTCTCCATACTAATCGATGTAAACGAGCGCGGGGTACCGGTCACAATACAGCCGTTTTCTTTGAAAAATTAGAAGATTTTATTAATTTTCTAAAAATAAGAAAACCAAATCATTTGTCGTTGTATTGTGAAGTATACTGTAAATTTTCATTTTCTTCCGATTAACAATGTAACAGTAAAATGGTTGCAACTGAAAAAAAAGGGTGACTTTAGATTACTTTCTCTTCAGTTTTATTAATTAAAATAGATTTCAAGAAAAACCAAATCACTTACCATGTCCTGTAGATTGTTCAGTTTTGATTTCTGCTTCAAAAGTGTCATAGTTAATGTATAAAATGGTTACAAAGTTACCAAATTTTACGGTTAAATCGGGCGGTAGAGCCTTAAATGAACCTTTCTCCATGACTAGTTTTTAATTACTAACAAAATTTTAAGAGTGTCTTCAGATAATGAAACTTAACAACTATCCCTAATAAACATCGGCTGTAAAACGAGAACCTTCTATGGACGTCCCATACAAAAGTGCGGATCAGCCGATCGACTTTCTATGGGAGAACCAAAATTTTATATCGGTTTTCGACCCATGTTCCTTAGGGAATGTTGTTTAGTTTCATTCATTGTCTGAATCTTCAAAAAAAAACCGGCCAAGTGTGTGTCGGGCCATGCGCAGGATAGGGTTCCGTAGTTGCCAGTCACAGTATATCGACTTAGACGGGGGCTTTTGGTTTTATACTACGGTTTAACGGCTAATAAAGTCTAAAAAGTACATTTTACAAGTTGGTCGACTATTACTTGTTAACTTGTAAAGCCTACTTAGCGGTGATAATTTTCCTTTTAACTTCGTTCTATACACTACTGCTGCAATTTTTTCACTTATCCAGAAACCACTTTAAAGTTTAATATTTCGCTAACGGATCCCTAAATCGAAAAATGGTTTTCCACACCCACAATATTTTTAAAAGACCTATCCAACGATACCCCACACCATGGGATAGACGAGAAAAAAAAATTCATCCCCAATCCTCGTGTAGGGGAGGTATTCTAAAAAAATATTTTTCAAGATTTTATTTTACCACTTTGTTGACGTGATTAATATGTACACCCATGTCAAATTACAGCTTTCTAGTACTAAGCATCTCTGAGCTTAGCCGCGGACAGACGGACAGACGGACGGTACGGCCATGGCGAAACTATAAGGGTTCCTTGTTGACTACGGAACCCTTAAAAATAGTGGTGTATAGTAACACATCGCCCTCGTAGGTACGCATTCCTGAGTACAGGCTCCAGAGTCTACTCAAGTACATACCTACCTTCAAGTACCGTACCATACCGTACCTACAAGTTGAGCGCACATGAATATAACTTTTTTAATACGCGGTGGAATGTATAAAACACATACAAAAACGAACCGTACAGAACTATTGATATCTATTTTCAATTAAATGAATGAAATGAAATAACTGCCTTCGTGGTCTAATGGTTAATGGGTTCGATTCCCACGGGGGACACCTAATGATATGTCTCTTTGTGCGTTTTTCCCCAGTTGGTTAGGACATTGCAGGCTGAATCACCTGATTGTCTGAGAAGAAAGATGACTCCGTGCTACGGATGGCACGTTAAGCCGTTGGTCCCGGCTACTATCTCTGGTGGTAGTAGCCGTTACTTTATGTAACGTCAGAGGCCGTAAGGCGGTCTGAATAAACTCTGACACCAGGGCTTGCTGCCCACATGATAAGAAGAATTAAATGAATTAAATTAAAACAAAAAATTTTTGATAGCCTAATAACATTGTTTTTCCCGTTAATGTTTATTGTCAGCTTTATTTTTAAGTTTTTTTCTCTATTTATATGTGGGAACTTGTTGTCAGCATCTGACTGTCAAATTGTCGTTGCATAAATCAAACTGTTATTTAGCAGTAAGTTTTCCAAAAAGGAAATAAATAAATATACCGACTGATTAAAAAATATATTAACTGAAAAGAGAAAAACAAGCTCTATCACTAATCAAGGTACCTACCTAATAACATTCAAATTCGGTATGTCAAGTATTTTTTTGGTCTTCTTTTTTATATTTTTACAGATAGGAGACATAATTTTATGAAACCTATAAAATTTTTATTGCGGTTCATTGAGTTTCTCAATATAAATTTAATTTTTAAATGACTTTGATCTGTACTCTCTGCTTTATTAAAAAAAGAAAAATTTCCCGTCTTCTCCTTCTAACTCTATGCTGGAAACAGAAACGGCAACATCAAATGTCAAATTCTGACATTGTGAATGTATTTTTTTTCTTAATTGCCGGTTATTTTAAGTTTACCAAGGAGTTCACTTGTTTTCCAGTGACGTCACTGAACGGACCGAAAAACGACGTTATTTTATTTAAAATATCTATAATCCTTTCATTTTAAAATCTTTGACATAGAAAATATTATTATTGAGACACTTAACTCAAAATGGTTTTCGATTCAGCCCTCCAAAAAAAAAACTTGACTTACAGAATTATATTTGCACAAACAAAGTAGGTATTAATAGCTGATTAGTAATGAATACTTAGAGCTTGTTTTTCTCTTTTCAGATAGTAATTTTGTGATGCAGCCGGGTTTTTTGTTTTTCAACTTTCACTTGATACCAATAATGTTATTTTTTACAAAAAAAAATTATTGAATGTTTTGGAAAAAAATTCAGAAACCATGATACTTCGATTCTGCTCTCGATTCTAAACACTACTTTCTAGTTTTGCGTTAATTCATTTACACGTTGTATAACGAATTTAAAAGGAAAACTATCACCGCTAAGCAAACTTTACAAGTCAACGAGTAATAGTCGACCAACTAGTAAAATGTACTTTTTAGACTTTATTAGCCGTTAAACCGTAGTATAAAACAAAAAGCCCCCTTCTAAGTCCGTATATTGTGACGGGCAACTACGGAAGCCCTGCGCGTGGCCCGACACACACTTTTTTAAATATTTATATTAGCTATTTATTTTCAGACACTGGTTGAATATGATGATCACAGAAATATTACTATAAAATTACATATACTGTTATAATACCTACGTTAGCGATCTTGTAAACGATATAATCGGAAACATAGACAAAAGGCCCTACTACTGGTTTGAGTAAAATTTCCACTTTCCGCATAAACTAGTCGATGTTTTGCTTTAATACCGGACACGGGCAATATTCCTGCCTGCTGCCTGCGTCGCCCCCTCCTCCCTCGCACCCCTCGGCACGTGGATTAGCAGGTAGATTTTATAAAGTTATATGGTTTGGTGACCGTTTTCCGATTAATCGGACTTATATTAAACATCTTACCGCGTTCTTAAGGGAATATAACTAGGAGCGCACTACATACAGACGAAGTCTGGTGACATTTTCTATAGTAACCAATTAAAGTCATTTTTTTCAGAAACAATCTAGAAACACAAAATACAAACACTCTATGTTTGTATGAAGTCAGATTTTCAAAGATTTCCATACTAATCTTAAATTTATCCTAGCACTAAAGCACTATTTTGACGAAAATCTGACTTCAGACAAACATAGAGATTAGTTTCTAGATTGTTTCTGAAAAATTGCATTGACTTGAATTGGTTAGTATTGAAAATATCACCAGACTTCCTCTTCTACGGAGCGCGCATTTACGCATTCCGAATAAACTTCTCTTAAGGTTCTTTCATTGTATGAGTTCCCGATATTTTGACAGTGTTAGAACTGCCATGATCTCGAGACGACTGTGAATATATATCTTCTCAAATAGGAAAATGGACTTTAATAATAATTTATTAAATGAGACAATTGTTTTAATGAAATAACAATAAAATATAACTGACTTAAATATAACTATATAAATATAATTTATTTACCTATAGGTAGTTAGGTAACGTAGGACGAAGTCGAGCTGATGATGACTATATTGTTTGAGGGTTCATAGCATAGTAATGCTAATATTATTCAGGTTGTAAATTTAAATATGTTAAATAATGAAAGGAGTTTTCAGACCATCGAACTGAATAACTTTCGCTATGCCAACATCGAAATAGCGAAAAATAATTCAACTGTTCCATACATTTGGGTTGAGCAGTTACTTAGTAATAGACGTTTTCTATGTAACAGCATTTTTTTTTCATATTTAGTTATTGATTTCGTAGTGAAAGTTGTTCAATTTTGATTTGATGGTCTGAAGGCTATCTTGTCGATGAAGATCTCAGACCAAGAATAGAGTTTTGTGGCGCAATTGGGAGAGTATTAAGCAATGTGACGAAGAAAGTCCCCAGTACAGTCATAGCGATATTCGCTATGGTAAAGTTAAATAGCCAATTTAGGAACAACATTTCTATAATAAATACCCAGTAGGCTTTGACATCATAAGGGTGACTTAAGCCGCCTCTCAAGGTCACCCGTCGCCGCTTCTCCTGTCAAGTTCTCTTGGAACTATTCCAAGTTTTATCCCAATATTTTTTTACCTCGATTCTATACGTAGGCATTTCTTATTTAATTCACTTAAGGCCCACAGACCACACGTAATTTTCTATACGGGGTCCTATAAAGGGTCCCGTTGGCACCCCTTGGGTATGGAACCCTAAAGACTGTTAAAGTTAAGTAAATAGGACAAAGTAATTGAAAGCCAATTCAAATGTAATTATAAAAACAAGGATGTGCATTATTAAACTAGGCTGTGTGCAATTCCGACTCTATAGATGGTATAGACCAAGGAAAGACCCCACCCCACTGTAAAAATTTAGTAAAACGTAGAACTATATAGGGACCTTGTTAATATGCTGACACTTTTTAAGGGGTTGATCAGACCATCAAATTGAAAAACTTTCTCTATAGGACCAACATAAAATCACTAGAAAAAATCAGCTGTGTAGGTTTGCAGTTTTGTATGGAATAGCAGATTTTTTTTTTCGCGATTTCGATGTTCTTGGCATATAGAAAGTTGTTCAGTTTGACGCAGACCGTCATGTCAAACTGAACAACTTTCTCTATGGCAAAAACATCGAAATCGTAAAAAAAATCAGCTCTTCGTCCCCTTAAAAAGTGTTAGTTATAAAGAAGGACCCTATAACGAGTCTAGACATTAGGAGTCTAGTTTCTAGACTTAAGTACGCAATTTGGAAGTTAAATGTCTTACTTGCATGAATTCTACACAGTATCGTACTAATAATCTCGCTAATACCTAAAGAATATTTACTTGAGGATTGCAGGATAATTCCGCATCGAAAATAATTTATAGGTCTCGCGCTCCCCGAATTCTGAAAACAGTAACCTGGGAGATAGTATATTTATTCGGAATAAGTTCTTTAATTATTATTCGGATATTTTTGCTTACTTAATTTTTCACTATCTCATCTTCACACCTTTGAATTATTCAGGTTGATAGAGACACAAATTGAATCTTCTTTTCAATATCATGCCGCTTGTTATTATAAAAGGTAAGCATATCCATCCATATGCTCACGACTTTACACGATGTTACAAAAGTAAAAATAAACATTTAAAACTTTTAAGGGGGTTGTTTAGAGATTCGAACTGAAAAACTTTCACTATGGGACCAACATCGAAATCACGAAAAAACAATCATCTGTCCCATACATTTAGCTCGAGTAGATTTGTAGTTTAGTATGGAAAATCAGATTTTTTTCCCGATTTCGATATTGGTCCCATTGTGAAATTTGTTCAGTTTGATAGTCACTCCCCCATGGTCTAAACCTTAAATGTTTATTTGTATTTTTGTAACACCTTGTATACTTAGTCCTGACAAGCATAATACAATTATTAACTAGTACTTTACTGTACTGTACTGTGTAACAAGATTTTATTTTACCACTTTGTCCGCGTGATAAATATGTATACCCATGTCAAATTACAGCTTTCTAGTACTAAGCGTCTCTGAGCTAAGCCGCGGGCAGACGGACAGCCGGACGGACATGGCGGACATTGTATTTTTGTAACTTGTATACCCCGAGGGGATAGTCAGAGATATTCTGCAACCACAGAACATCCACGTTTCACTAGTAACGAAACTCCGTCCAGTGTGACGGGGAGTGAGCCCGTCGCTACATACCAATAGGTAAAGGTACATACATTTTATGAATACTGAGTGATATAATTACCTATATACCGTCATTCTCTTTCTTGGAATGGATGGCAAAATGGGGAGGAGGCTTATGCCCTGCAGTGGGTGGATAGGGGCTGATGATGATGATTATCTTTGTTGCATATCGTATATTTTTTCGTTCTTATTATAGAATCATGGGAACCTATACTTCTCTAAATTATTTTCCGATTTCCATTTTTGTTTTCTGGCCAATTCAGATTAGCAAATATAATTTATTTATGACAAAGATATATTATAAGTAGGTACATATCTTAGACGTTACCAAAGCCGTTCAAAGAATAAGTGAGAGTAAGTGTTTCAAATCTCTGTTTCTGTAATTCAAAATAGCCTTATATATCATATCTTGGACATTTGTTGCATAGGTGTCTAGCAATACGTGTTTAAATGCAGCCACAAAATGGTAGAGCCTCATCTAAATACCAAAATAACCATGATACGCTGTCTTTTTAAGGATTAATCGTATTTCTAGAAGTTGCTGACAATCCAAATAAAATTATATCCTGCATATAACACAAATGAACAACAACGTATCTACAGTAACATGTACGTATTAGAAAATCCTTTTCTTTTCTTTTAATAAAATGAAATTGAAGACAAATATAGATTATCAGCGTACATTTGACGCCCCACCGGGATTCTACGTATGTTCAGTGGCTAAGCGTTTAAGCTTGCTCGTCAATGTACGCAATGTGTGACGTAAACATTGTGACTTGGCCAGGAACTCGGCTCGAGGAACGTAGAGGCATCGCACCGCGCAGCGGCCATCGATCGTCTGCGCGCGCATCTCCGCCATCCTGCCTTCAGCACAGAAGGCTTCACTTCTATTTTATATTCAATAGAAATGAACCAAACTCGTGATAAGTGACTGCCGATATAGGATTGACATTTCTATTCACAAGTGTTTGGATCACAGACGAGAGGAGGTCAACTAAGGTAGGGGTGAGAGTGTTTCTTAGTATCAGTTTTCCTAAGCCCTGTTACGTATATCTTTCCCGATTACTATCATCTCAGCTAGTAGTTAATGTCTGAGTCTGCAGTCGATCATCAATTAAATTCAGGATGTGTATTAAGACTGTTAAGGACGTCGGACGTGCCTATTTCTGTGCTTCTTCGCAATATCCGGTTCTATATATATGTTCTGTAAAATATGGATGACTTTTCCTATGAACCTAGTTGGTACCATGTTAAGGTACATTGTGAACCGTTGACAAGTGGGAATTCTGTTTAGGAAATGTTTAAGGCTGCGATGTTTTGTGTTTTATGTTCTTTTGTTTCCGTACTCTACATAACAGCAGTTTCTCCCTAAGAACGATTATTTTTCGCAATAGACGTCTTAAATCTTGTTCGGGGCGTAGCGTGGGTGGAAATAGAAACTCGGATTTAACTTTTAGCGTCGTTTCACAAAATTGAACCTTATCTGCAATCCATGAAGACCAATATATAAATTGTTCCCGCTTGCAATCCACGAGACAGTAGGTAGATAGATATTACCCGTGGGTATTACTTATAAAAAGACAAATCGTTACGTTTTCGTCTACTTTAAAATGACTTTTATAGCAAGCATTTCTTTGGCTAATTGGTTGACCATTGTAGTATTATAGTTTGAATGAACAAAGTTTTCACCCGAAATAATATCTTTGAAAAGTAAGTTGTATAAATTATTTCACGAACTATGTACCTATAAACTCTACCTCTCGCTACTCTTATATGTACACCTACATAATTCTGACACCGTGAAAAGCAAACATTGAGTCAAGTTTGACTTAGGTTTTTTTTCTATCCCACTGCTGAGCAAAGGCTTATACTCTCTTCTCGTTCGTATTTTGTGTAACCTCTGGCCAGTGGTCGTCAAATTTATCCAGGTCATCCCGCCATCTCCTCTTGAGTCGACATGGATGCCGTCAACTGTTTTCAAGGATCCAGGGCGTGATGGTTTTTGCCTATCTAGGGATGAATCCCACATATGACCGGACCACTCCCATTTTAATTCGAATTACAAAAATCTAACTCATAAATTATAATTACTAATTTTTTCTTTTTCATCTTAAGAATCAGTTTGTATGTTTAGATTGATAAAAACGATATTTAAAAGTTTTATAAATTGCTTTACGGCTTTTTTAGTATATTGGAATTGTACTTTTTTATATCACTTTATTTATTGAGAAATCTTTAATATTGTGATGAGGGCGCTACTGAACTGTAAAAGGAGTCTTAAATCATGATAAAATCAAAACGTCATTAAACTATTCTACATTTACTGAGACCCTTCTAAGTCAATTTGTATGTATGTAATTACTGTAAATTTTAATTGTTATTATGAACTTCAAAACAATGCCTCAATAAACTATTTGCAGGCGTTGTCTGTATAGACCAGGATGCCTTTCCACAAGAGCTGTGCGAGAAAGATGACGTACGTAGGCTAAAAAGCTAAGCTGTGCTAGGATGCTTAGCGCACCTGTAAAACTATGTGACTCTTTCCACTAAAGCTGGGCCAGGTAGCTGGGCTGAGCGAGGATGCGTAACGGAGCTGTGAATTGGAGTAGCTGTGCGCGGAAGCTGAGCTGTGCGAGGATGCGGATACATAACATAAACATGCATCTGTCACTCGCATTCCTTTCACACATTTCTAGCTCGCATCCCTCGTTCACATTTCTCGCAAGCATCCCGAGCATACATTTCTCGCTCACAACTTTTATAAAAACCTCGCTCTGCTAAGCCCTTTTCCACCATAGCTTACGAGGCTTAGAAAATGAAGCAATCCTATTGGTTGTATTTTCCTCGCTCACTGCTTAGCTGCCTCGCACAGTACCTACCTAGTCTAAAAATAAGTTTCACGTACTTGTATTATAAAAAGTCCAATATTAGGATGGAATTAAATTCAGCAAATTGGTGATCAAGACCGTCAAGGACGATCAGCTCCGTCCGTCCGTTTTAGAAATTGGTTCGGTCAAATTGGTGGACCGGACAGGGCAACTCCGTCAGTCAGTAGTCACAATACCCTAATTTTATCGTAAATTTAAAAAAATCCGAAGAGCAGACCATTTCTTGACCCAAAAAACCTCTAGAAACCAAATAGTTAGATGCAAGCAAACAAGAATTGCTTGTATTGAAAACTTTTTTTGAGAATTGTGGGTTGGTGGTTTGTGACGGTGATTTTTTTTTTTTTTTTCGACAGGTATGTCGCCGGTACTGGGCCAGCTGCTGCGATGGCCGCGCGAGGCGGGGGTGGAGCCGTCATCCACGCAGGCCGCCACTCCATCCGGGAGCACCCCAACTGGTACCACAGAGCCCTCTATACGTAAGTTTTTGTATCTCACCTTTATTTATGACGAAATCTATAACTGAACTACATTTTTGATATTTAACTTTCTTCGAATTCCCTCAACCCGAAAGCTGCCTATTCTATTTAGAGGAAAAGACAGAGTGTTATGCGCATTTTATAAAGATTGGTAGGCGCCAATTGAAGATGAACCAATTACTATGTAACTGCTCTCTCAAGATCTCTCAAGGTGTCCACCTTGTGAGGTGTTACGTATTCTCCATTCTCCTGTACGGTGTTGAATCCTGGATACTCACTCAAACCATGCACAGACGACTGGAGGCTTTTGAGATGTGGGTATACGGGAGGATATTTAAAATATCATGGATAGATAGAATTAGCCACGTAGCGGTTCTGCAGAGGATCAATACAGCAGAAATCATAAAAACTCGGAGAATACAGTACCTCGGTCACATTATGAGAGGTGAAAAAATTCTAACTTCTCCAGATTATTCTGCAGGGGACAATTTTAGGCAAACGAATGCCAGGTAGCAGAAGTACTTCCTGTGTGAATGGTTCGATATAAACACCACCACACTATTCAGGTCTCCCAGTGTCCAGGGATAGGAATTAGGAGCGTGCACCGCAAGAATAGTGTCTAGTGTTTTTCAGTTTTCAGCTTTCAGATCTTGTGTTAATTTTTTTACACTTTGTGGAGCAGACAGTTCAATACCTCAATAATATCATATCCTTCTATTCGTCTTCATCTCTATTATGGCGACATTTCAGTACCTACTCACTCCTTTCTTAAACTGCCATACACTCACACAATCCATCCATCAGCAGTCTAACTCCGTATTCTTTTATGGCATTTAACTATCGTAGTTATATCAATTGATCGTAAATAGCATTTGTGATGGTCGATCAGTTGAGTCCCTGAAGTTTTGACCGAAAGGATTTTAGGTAGAAAAACCGAGCCGAAGCCGAGGCTGATCGCAACATTAGCGTAGGCGCGTGCGCTGGAGCACAGTTTAGATAATGTTACAAAAACAGATAGAATTATACATTACCTACTATTTTAATTCCCATATAATTTTAAGTGTGTATTCAGATAATAAATCTAAACAGGTTACTCTAAGGAATATGGGTCGAAAAACGAGAAAAATGTTTGGACTCACCTTCCATACAAAAGTGTGGCTCAGCCGATTGATTTTCTATGGAAGATCCAAAAACAATTACCTGTTAAGTGATTCGAATGGATGCAATTTTTATTATTATTAATTCGACTGGTCAATAAAGTGGACCAGTCGAATTTTTCACCAAAATTTTTAAAACATTATTTAACTTTTTAACCATTCATTTCCGGACCTATGTGTAGTTATGGGGTCTAAATTATTAGAAATCATCCCAATTACCCTCTCGTCCATTTTGGACCACCAGTTCTAGGACACCCTGTATAACATATACCTACTCGAACATACCTTATTGGTAAATAAAATATACGTACTATAGGTACTGGTAAAAAACACTTGACCTTTATGGCGACAACGGAGAGAAATTATAAGGAGCTCGCCTCCGGTTGCCCCCGGGAGATTGTATAAAGGTTTTAGATAGTGTATCGCTGTTTATTTATAGCTTGTATATTTTATTACCCACGACACGACGGAACGGGGATGGTATGCGTTTAACTTTAGAGGCGACATACTATCATCCCAACTCTGATTGTAACGGTTTCCCGTGACGAGAGATTCCATCTGTGTTTAGGGCATACATGCACTTAAAAACAGCCGGCATACCTGACTGCTATTCTCGCAAATATGACGCAAAAACAAATTGGGTACCGGCACTTGTTAGGCGGAGTTCTGGTACCCGACTGAAACCGGTACCCGTCTGGAACTGGCACCCAGGTACGGTATAAATTCAAAAATCCATACGGTGTATTTTGTTATCAACTTTTGGGTGTTAGGAACCTAGTTAACCTTCTAAACTTCGCTCAGTCACTGAATATTTAATGCTTTTATCTTCAACAAAAGAAAACAATAATATGAAAAATGAGATCCCTTCCCAAGTAAAACCTGACCAGGAAAATAAAAAATCATTGGAACAAATTTTTGTACTTGAAACATTGATCGTACCGCCCCCAAAGCAGGTTTTTATTTTTCTGGCCAGGCTTTATACATACTTTCTGGATTTATAACGCCTTAATAGGATAATGCATGCTTGCAGCGCGCTCCGTACAAACGAAATTCCGTCCCATTGTAAATGTTCACGTTAAAGTTAATGATCATTTTTAAACACGAACTAGAAACAAGTCTCTGTCTGTATTTTGTCAGATGTCCGTTAAAATATATAATTTCATAGTTGTCATTGCTCAAAGATTTCTATATATACAGATCGTAAATTAATACAATACAGGGTCCTTCTTAATATGCTGACACTTTTTTAAGGGGATGATCAGACCGTCAAACTGAACAACTTTGTCTATGGGACCAACATCGAAATCGCCAAAAAAATTCAGCTGCATCATACATTTGGCTCGAGTAGGTTTGCAGTTTTGTATAGAACAGTAGATTTTTTTTTCTCGATTCTGATGATGGTCCCCTAGAGAAAGTAGTTCAGGCCGAAATTCTGTGACGTTTTTTAAGTCATAGTTCGAACTCCCGTATGTCAAAATCCATTCATTTTCGCCACGCTCGTCGTCTCTGAATCTCGCCCTCAGTTTCATGGTCTGATCATCCCCTTAAAAAAGTGTCAGCATATTAAGAATGACCCCGTATGTGTAAAGTTGCAATGCTAGGATTACTTTACGAAGTACCTAAACGAATGCAAACGAAGTTTCGTCCTAATAATTATAGGTATTATATGCAGTAGGACGAAAGTTTGTTTGCAAGCAACGGCTCGGACTCCCTGGCAGTTTAAATGTTTAGACACTAAATGCAGAGAATATAGAAAAGTTGTGATTCAGGTCCAGACAAGATCGTTGCTTTTAAACTGTCTTAAATAAGACGATAGGATTGGTTATTACTGAACGAATATACTTATCTACACTTATAAAAGATTTCCGTGACTGCCTGACTGACTGACAGACAACGCACAAAAAACTGCTGAATAAAGAAACATGAAATTTGGAATACATACTCTATAGAGGATGTGGGTGCACTAAAAAAGGATTTATCGAAAATCGACCTCTAAAGGGGTAATCCACGCGGACGAAGTCGCGGGTCAAAAGCTCGTACTTAAATATATAATAATTCATATTTTCTTCTTAGCTGTTGCCTATTGAGGTATATTCCGCATCCAGTTGACTTCTCTACCCATAAAGTCACTAATAGAGTGACTAACAGCTGAGAGAGCGAGATGTACCTAGCGGCACCACTGTATAATGGAAAGAGATACGTGGCTCGAGTCAATAGAACCGTGTTTGAGGATCTTATCGCAGGGCAAAAATTCGGTTTCTGTGAATAATTGTGAATCTAAAGTGAAATCGTAGATAATTTTGAGAAATATACTGACACTATTTCTTTAAATTATCCGCGATTTCACGTTAGATTCATAATAATACACAGAACTCGAATTTTTACCCTGCCGATAATCTCCTGAAAACCTCCAAAAACAGTTTTATTTAACAACTCATGTCAGTTCTAATACCTATATTTATAATCTCCTTTAAGGTAAAATAACATTGTCTATACCACATGCCACACCACATCGACTCTTTCATGTATTAATTAAACTCTGGCAGCAATGGATTCGTTGGAGCCAGGGATGTCGACGACGACTACGACGCAGGAGACCCTGGGAGAGATGACGGCGGACATGGCACGCAAGATGAACATGGAAACATGGCAGCTCGTGGCTATTCTTGCAGGTAATTTTGTCCAAAGTATTCATTAGGAGTCACGTTGCAGGTTCTGACCCGAGTACTTGTCTTGCGTGGCTTTCGCGCGTCGGGTTTTTGCCTGCTACGAGGCTCCGCAATCCTCAATCTCTTCTTATTATTGATCAAAAACATTAATTCCTGAGATTGTGATAGATACTTCCATAAACTACTTGACACTGGCGGAAATGACGAGCTAACGCACAAGCAAGAGTCCATTAATTATAAATTAAAATAAACAGTATTCAATAGGCCTTTTTAGATATGAAATCTTACCTTTAGCTAGAAAAATAAACGATCCGTAACGTAAAAGTAAACAGCGCTGATATTTGAAAAACTTGGTAGAATGTTTTAACTAATAAATTAAACTCATTTCTCAATCTTTTTGTTAGTAGTTAGGTAAAAGGGTGAAACTTTCTTTCGGGAATCTAACTTTTTATAATACTTAATTGCTTATATGCAAATGAAATCAAAATTGCTAGGTACGCTTAGGTAACTTTAAATAGTGTTTAGTCAAGAATAATTGTCATAGGTGTAGTGCGATTCCTTTACATTTGGAAATAACAAAGTAATCATTATCTTATAAAATGACTGATATTTACTTTGATGTTCCAATCGTGTAGGGGAATTGATTGTAGGCAGTAGTTTTAATTATCTTTAAGGGAAATATTTTTAAATTACTTTTTAGATAACTATCTCCCATTATCAATGACATTCTATAAACAAGTACTTCGCATCAGTGCGATATTAATGGGACCGCTAAAATGTGCTTAAGTGTTCTACATTACTGCTTTGTGACAGAAGATATTTGAAAAGACTGAAATGTCAACAGCAATGTACGACAGCCAAGCATAACTGAGGTATTATACTAAGGTAACATTACAGACGTGTGTAATTTTTTTGGTTTTGTTATTGTATGCTTCGATCAAAGTAAAATTAATTGTATGATGTGGTTTGTCCATGTATATAGAATTACCCATTACGATAGGACTAGCACTACTCGGAGCTAGACAAGATTTATAATTTACCTGCTATCAATGAAACCTGCAATGAACATTCTGAACAGGAGTGGCAGTCGTGGTGCTGGGAGTGTGTTTCTGCTGCATCAGACGATGTTTCCGCAAACGGCGATCCAAGGATGGAAAGAAAGGCATGAAGGGAGTAGACCTCAAGTCCGTCCAGCTGTTAGGGTCAGCTTACAAGGAGAAGGTAACGTTTTCTTAACTCTTATATAACTTGAGATATCTACAAGTCAAACAGTTGGATTTAATATGAAAACTGAGTAAATAAACAATAAAAAAGGCATGTAGGAGTTGAAAATGATTAGGTAAAGAGATGAATTTCGCAAACAAGAAGACGAGAACATTGGAGAGACACATAATTACATATATTCTAAGAAAAGGTTGAATTGTAACTGTACACAGCGACATGTCAAGCTGACATGTCAAGACATTATACGTAATTCAACCTACGCTTGGCCAGCTTATGCTGGTTATATGTATAGCTTGACGTCTCGCCGTGAGTACATTTATGTGCACAAAGCTAATGACCGACTATTTATAGAAGCAATGAATTTTATTACGAGGATACTCGTGGGTACTTAACATTGAATTTATATGAATGAGGTGTATACGGTACCTAATTGATGTATTACTCATTCCAGCGTCACATTTAAACGGGGCAATATTTCTGAATTAAGGAACAAAATTATACGCAAAACTGTACTAGAAGTGATTACCATTTATGTGAAATATCTATAGTATTTACAATTTTTAAAACTAAAATCCATGAAATATTGCCACTTTTAACGAACATAAAAGGCACACGGAAACCATAGGATAGGTATGCCAACACCAGCGAAAAGAATTTGCTCCTTATTGATAAGAAATGATAATTTCATGTGAAATTTGCCGCGGGACGTGCATGTAGGTTCAGCCGGACATGGAGGAGCTCACGGAGAATGCTGAGGAACCTGACGACGGTGACTCCAAGAAGGAGGAGCAGAAGCTAGGCAAAGTCCAGTACAAGGTTGGTAATTATGCATCTTGGTAAAGATGATGAAGGATGAAGCCCAACTAACTCTTGATCGGTACGGTTGATTTTCTACAACTGTTTTTTTAATAGAAGATTTTCTAGGTTATTGATTTCTGTGTAAACTGGTGTAGCAAATACTTAACATAGATACTATTTAACAAGCAAAGTATATATGTTCAGAACCGCCGTAAATTTGTTTTACACAAATGTCACTGTTGTTTTTTTGTCTAAAAAAGGCGGAACAAAATGACCAATAAACGCAGAAAACAGTAATCGTTTTTGCTTTTATCGTACTTCACGTATGTTATTAAGGTGAATGTGTCGATATCACGTGTTGTGAGATGCTCCATTAAACTGTTAACGACTTCATTCTCAGATCGTTACTTAGTATTTGTTTCTCAATTAAGTTCACACCTAATTAACTGCACCTTTAGTCTTATTACATTTTCATAAAACGTATCCATACCCTAAGTTGATTAGACTAGAGAATTCTAATTGAGTTGTTCATTTAAAGTGAATCAACGTTAGTCTAGATTCTGAATTGTCGTTACCGATAGTAATAAGCACAAATATCACATACCTAATTTCTTGTTTGATGCATCCCTTTTATATTTTGAGGCATGTTCATATGCATATAGAATTATCTGACACAACTGAAGCAACTGCTAATGATTATGTTAACTTCCAGCTGGAATACGACTTCAACAGCAACAGTCTCTCAGTAACCGTCATCCAAGCCGAAGACCTCCCGGCTTTGGACATGGGAGGCACATCGGACCCCTACGTGAAAGTTTACCTTCTTCCCGACAAAAAGAAGAAGTTTGAGACCAAAGTTCATCGAAAAACTTTAAGTCCCGTTTTCAACGAAACTTTCGTCTTCAAGGTAAGTGCCGCAGATGGTCACGAAGAGGTAACTAAGATAGAGGCTGCTGTCCAGAAATAAACAGATTTCTTTATCCAGAACGTGCCGTACGCTGACGCGATGAACAAAACTCTTGTGTTTGCGATCTTCGACTTCGATCGATTCTCGAAACACGATCAAATCGGAGAGGTGAAGGTGCCGCTGTGCCAGGTAGACCTGGCGCAGACCATCGAGGAGTGGCGCGAGCTGCAGAGCGTCGAGGGTGAAGGGGGGCAGGTGCGAACACACATACACACACACACACACACATACATATATATACTATACGACTAAATATTGATAATAATTTGTGTAGAAACAATATTAAGCGTCGAAAAATGTGATAACCACTTGCGGTCTTATAGTGTGATACTACAAAAGAACGACGATGTTTAATGAAATCTAATTATGCAATGTTACATAATATACCTAAAGGCTTTACTTTCCAGCATTTGACATCTCTACTCGTGCTGTGGTAAACAGCTTCTACTAATTTATATCTATTTTTTTTTTTCAATTCTTAATTTGGGCTCCGATGCAATTTTAACAAATATTGTAGATAGTGTGTATAGATGAGTTCTTTCTTTTCGTAACTTGCGTCACCTACTACGAAGACCGGGTGGATCATACCTATTGTTAGTTTATAGGTATTCCATCAAAACGAAGCATTTGCCTAATTCCTTTATAATTGAAGTTAAATTACCATGTTGCAAAAATCAATATTGGTAAAGTTAACGTAAATGTTAACAGTTACACCCAGGTCACATCAACAGCATATTCTTATAAACACAATACTATCAACTAGGTAGTATACATAACTCCCATGAATGCACTACTATAGTTTATAAGATATTGATCGCAGAGATACATACGCCAATATACCGATCGAGGAGAATATTTTTATCTTTTTTCTTAGCTTAGGCTAGACTGGCAAAACACACACAAATACATTTACACATTTGTCTTATTAATCATTACGACATACATTTTGCGTAAATTAAGTATTGTGTTTTGGCAGAACAGCATTATTTTTATTATTACCTACTAATATATCCATCACTTCAAAAAGTATGCATTAGACCTGTAGGTTCTCCTACTAATGAAAATAAAAGGGCAAGCCAATTACCTACTTAGGTATCATAATAAAATTCACACAAATTATCAAGAAATATCAGTAACTGTAACATACTTTTTGAAAGGACGGGTAACATTTTTGAAATCTTACTGCACTTTTTGATTAGAGACACCTTGACTAACCCATCAATGCGCAAAATTGAAAATATCTTATTTCAGTTTTAATTGAAAGCACAAATGCAAAAGCACTGTTGAAATATGGCAAGAGTGCTCTTGAGTCAAGGAATCTCATTACAGATTCAGTCGTCATTTATTTTTCTGATAAAATTTATTTCGACAGCAAAAATGTATTTACTTGGTTTTTCTCTTTTCTCCATATTTTCTCTGCTCTGCTTGGCTGTGTTTGATTGTGTCCTGAACAATCTTGCATGCCGCTTCAAAAACGAAATGATCATTCACGTAAGTATTATTTTGAGACGCATCAAGATATACGTTTTGTAAAACTGTTATTTGGAAACACATTACTTCAATAATAAACAAGACTGACTATGCTCAATAATTTGTGCCTTCCATTCAATTGTGATTAAAAATGAAAAAAAATACCCGTATCTATTTCGATCTTTAGGTTTTATAGGCTAGGACACATCGTTAAAAAATTTTAAAGATCGATCACCTTTACCTTATATCACCCATCATAATACCACATACAGTTAATTTTAGTCATATTTATTTTATCCATCCAATACATTTTATTTTATTTTATACAGCGGCTGGGGAATGTTGCATGATCGTTATTTTGTTGTGCTCGTTTGTAACTCCGAGTTGGCATGTTGTGTGACTCTAACCACTGTATCGCTCATTTTTTAATTATGAGTATTTACCCAAGAAACTACCCTGAGTTAATAAGTAAATTAAGTACATTAATACATTGACCTATGACTGCGACCTGTTCAATTTATTTATGATTTCAACCACATGATTTCAATTTTCATATCGTAATTTTGGTTCCAACGCAGGTAATGCTGTTTCAGAGTCATCCAAAATGTCTAGTATTAATTGATTGTACACTTTGTACATGCGCACTATTAATATCTACATACCTATTCATCACGTCCATTGACAAACCTAGTTTATCTTGTCAATGATCACTAACCATTACCATTGAAAATCATGACAAATCTAAATTATTTATGACCTGCATCAAATTCTAAACATGACATTTCTAAGTAATTCCGTCGCGTGGAGGTAAATCCTCACTATTTATCTTCTATTTACAATGATAAAATTGGTAAATATCGTGACATTTATATTCTTACATAACGTTACCGTCTCATTCGTATACACTTTGTGTATTTCAAAGTAGACAACTAGGTATGGTTTCTTTAAAAAATCCATCCATATAAATACTTAATTCTGATGTGCCAGTAGCATTCAGAAAACGGAGGTTTCCTACACTAACATGCCGTATTATTATAATTACGAATATACATAAAGTATAATGTTAAATGTTACAGGTCAACTTCTGACCAACGAACGAAGAAATGTGCCAACTTTAATGTATTTACTCCGAACTCGAATGAATATTTTCTTTCTTCCACTTGTTGCATGTTTAGAGATGGTGTATTACTGTGTACTTATATCTAGTATTTAAAGTACATTGTTATGTAAATCCGTTTCAAACTGATAAATTTCGTTAATCTCGACTTCGTTTAACTAAGCGACAATGTATTTTAAAATCTAAACTTCTAGATGCTTTGCATTGTTCTTTGATCTTTCTAAACTTTTTTATCAATCCGCGAATAATTTCATTTTATTTAGTTATTTTACTTCTCACTGTAACTCAAAATCTTCCATAATATACCTTATACCATTAATAAGCGAGATAAAAAGAACAAAGTTTAGCTCTCTACACCGTCATTCGATAGTTAGATAGCACATCCCATATACACGTATACAATATATATAGTTTGTCTGAATAATGTAAATATCACGAATGTTTAGTGTGATGACTGTATGTTACTAACATGCACACCAAATGATCTATGTACAGCAACATTAGTTACCACAGAAGAAATTAAATGTTTAATGTCATCTGCTCTACCACCTTGACTACAATTATTGTTCTTTGCCTCGTAGAAGGCGTACACTTAATTTCTTCAGTGGGTGTATGTTATAAACCTATTTGTGTGTATTTGTTTACAATACTTAGATGATTGCGATCTGTTCCTAAAATGGATGGTCTTTGAGGCAACTTCATAGCAAAGGTAAAAATCACTACGTTAAGGACATTTTTTCATAGGTTGCTTAGGATTTTAGGAATGGCAGAAGACCTGGGAACAGTCATTTGTATTTAGTATACTAGATGATCTGAGCTGGGTGTTACAAAAAAAAATTAATTGGCTTCATTTCGGCAACAGATCGTAATAAATAACACTACCTACCTTCTATTACCAATGATACCTAGATATATAATTATTTCAGCGGATAACGATTGCTTCATTAGGTTTGATATGATCGTTGATGTACCTTTTTGTTTTGTTCGTCTTATAGAATTGTTTTAAGAAATATAATATGTACGGTGTATTATTTCATGTTATTAGATAAAATGGCATCTATGTGCTAAAACGTTATATGTAACGCAATGAACGTGTTCGTCAAATGTGCGTATGATTAGATGCAAAGTTCATTCTGAGGCTATAATTATTTCAACCGTTTTATTAGGCTATGCGTCCCAAAGCACGTACATCGGCGCAAAATTTCAGTTACAAAAAAGTTTCAAAACAGTTCTAAACATTTATGAGAGTTCGCTCTTCATAAATATAATGATTAGCTACCTTGGGAACTAAAATTGTGTGCCGATAAACCAGAAACCATAAAATATATTATACGCTTTTAGGTGACTACACGGAGCTATGGTTATGTTTAATTTGTTTTTGTTTCGTGTAACTCGTCTGTTGACTACCCCGATCCGCCCTAAGCCGCGTTATTTAAGGCCCGTATACATATATAATTTTACAATATCTATATACTTATTTATACAGCTTTCAAATCCGTTCTCTGAACACTATGTTCCTTACACAACTTCCTTTATTATCTCCCATACTAATCACATTCAAATGAACTCATTATTTTTCCTGATTATCTGTTCAATATACAAAAAATACTTACAAGCAACAATCGTATTCGACTTCAACATAAATAAAGACAAAACTACAACTAAACAAGCAAAGAGGCTGTGCCTACATAAAATGATGTTTTCAATATTGTATAGTTTCTTAACAAAGTATATAAAAATAAAAACATTTAAGTATCTGATTTACGATGTGTATATTGCAGGACAACAAGTTGGGAGACATATGTTTCTCGTTACGTTATGTACCGACAGCTGGAAAACTTACAGTGGTCATTCTGGAAGCAAAGAACCTCAAAAAAATGGACGTCGGCGGCCTATCAGGTAATATTATCACCTTTTCAGTTAAAGCTTTTATCAACTTTCAGATGTTGTTCTTCAATATTTGGGACAACACTACCTAACACTTATCTAATTTCACAGGAATTTTAGGGTAAATTACTAAATGTGTACTATCTTTGACATCTTGCTTACTAATCAGCATCCAACCCTTAGGGTAAACTCACTCTACCTTCTAATTTCATGTAAAATGCAAATGCATGTATCTTTTTATGCTGTCACCTTTTTAATGTATTCTTGATTACTTACATACACTTATAAATACCTCGTAATTTTGGAAACTTCAATAGTACCTAACTTCGTAACAATAGTTTAACATTGATACACCTACACTTCATAAGATATCCCTACTCATGTGCTGTCGCATCACAAAAGCTTCTAAATTTATTAAAATGTATGAATGAACATTAAGTTCATAGATTTCATTAGCACTATACAGTATTTTGTACAACCCAATTCACACAAACATTCAATTTCATATTTTAAGCGCATTAAATGCTTTTCATATTCATGGGGTGGTTAGAACTATCAAATTGATTCATTTTCACAATGAGACCAACAATCAGTTCAACATAGGAATCGCAAAAAAAAACTCCGCTATTCCATCGAGTAACCATAGATTTTTTTTTTAAGGAACAGTATTTTTCTGTTCGCGCTTGTTGGCACCATAATGACAGTTGTTCAGTTTGATGGTCTGAATCACCCCTTAAAATATAGAATGCATTTAAGTTTACACGCTATATTACAAATCCTGTAGTTTCAAAGTATATACTAAACATACTAGAATTCCCTAGAGTTACTATTTATATTCCAGTGCAGTAATACAACTCACCAATATTACACATATGCCAATTCATATATCTACTAATATTCTACTTAAACTTTCTTTTCATATCCGGACACGACATCACCTGGAAACAGATCCGTACGTAAAGATAGCACTTATGCAAAATGGCAAGCGTCTCAAGAAGAAGAAAACGAGCATCAAGAAATGCACACTGAATCCCTATTACAACGAGTCATTTACTTTTGAAGTACCATTCGAACAAATACAGGTGCGAGCCGAGATTGGAACAAAATTCGATGTTACTGCGCATAGTTTGGACAATTTTCTGACTATTATATCACAAATATATTCCATGCCGTATGATTTATCTAACCTTACGTTATTTACATCGAAGTTGTCTATACTATGCGTAGTTTAATGTTGTGTACTAATTGTTGTGAATATGGATACCTACGTATACACCACTTGCATCCATACCAATCCTTATCCTTGAAATTTGCAATATTTTTAATGTTACATTTGCATTTATTTATTTTATATATTTTTCTTTAAAATAAACTATTAAATTTATGTTAAAACATATTATAGAACCATTTTATCTCAAACATGATGTTTGTGTTAAATGTCATTGGTTCAATATATCAATATTTGTTATTATATATCATTCTTATTTCAACCTTTTTAATTATTTTTTTTTTGTTTTGTCTATCGTTCGTTGTTGTGTTGTGGTGCTCGCTAGACTATGTGTAAGCTCCAGTAGAATATTGTGTTGTCTTTTTTCACTTCCTTCCTTTCAAAATATATATCTAATCCAATCTAATCCACTCTCCTGCAGTCCTTTTATCCCATCTGTATTATTCAAAGCCAAGTTTTTTAGATGTCCCGATTGAAAAAGTGTTGACCTTTTGCCGTAACTTCATGTCTCAGTTAGAGGTTTTCATTATTTCAAGGAATCTAAACCATTTGCTTTGATCAATATAGAACGATAACTCCGTATTTCTTGAGTGGTGTTTGATAATCTCCCCTCGTAACTGCATTACAATTTGGTGACTTCAAATTGTAATTACTTATGGTTTAAGGAATCCAGTCCCTCGTTCTTCTTCTGCATCTTTGATGTCTTTTATTTCATCTTTTCGACTTATCTCATTCATTTCTTAAACCATTTGAATGCTTATCCATTATATACACACCCCGACGTAAGTATGTGAATTATAAACCATTATGCCGCAATTTGTGTAATTTTCATGGAACTTTGCTTGGTAGGTACAAGACATATTATAACTTTTTTTGGTTTTTGCTAATCGTTTTTCTTTGTTATGTCGCTGTAGGTAGGTAATTTTATCAATTTATCAGACGTCAGCATCAAGATTAAATTGTAGATTCGTCTAATGGTCTAAACAAGTCTTATAAATTGAAATTTGATCGCTTACCTAATGAGCAAAATTCTTCACTCATTATATTAGTCCTCGTAAAAGATTTTTTAACTATTGATTGATGCCTATGTCGTTATTAGATAAATTAATGTTCCTACTTATTTGTCAATTTCGTCAAAATCATGTTATCTAAATAGATAATAAATGTTTTTTTTTCGAATTACTCAAACTCACTCAAACTATGATTATGAGAATAATATTCGTAGCATTCAAACAGAAAAAATCGTATGTAATGCATTTTATAAGTAGGTATTTAGATTGAATAGAGATGAATGGGCCTTGTAATACATATTTATAAGTAGAATCATTTCATTCAGCTTTACATTCTACATTAGTAGACTACTCATCACCAACATCTCATCTTCAATCGCATGCATTGCTTTGTTTTCAATCTAACAATATTTAATTCCAAATTGCACAACAGAAAGTGAATCTAGTTGTAACGGTTGTCGACTACGACCGCATCGGGACCTCGGAGCCCATCGGGAAGGTGGTGCTAGGTTACAACGCTTCAGGCACGGAGCTCCGCCATTGGTCCGATATGCTGGCCAGCCCTCGGCGACCGATCGCGCAATGGCACACTCTCAAAGACCCAGAAGATGGAGAAAAGAAGGATTAAAGATGAATCGGAGGTAATTTGTTTCATACTTGTTTTAATAGGTAGGTGTTTCGTTGCAGTTTCTACAATTTGATCTGAGCTTCACTGTAAATAATTATTTAAAGGGATGGGTATCGCTACAGCACTGGCTGTACCATGGCAGCGTTATATAGCGCTATCGCACCTTAGCGAACGAACGAGATAAAAGACGTGATACAACCTTGTAGCACGCAATATGCTTCGTTCGCAGATGTCCCTTTACTTATCGCTTATTCAGAGGACCTAACATTTCTTGAAGGACTGTTTATTAACAAATGAACACAATTTTATTACAGAATAAGAACAGTTCGTGGACGGACAAGTGTGAAGAATACAATGACTTATGATTTTACTCATTTACTACCCAAAAACCAGTATGTTAAGTAACTTATACGTTTACTGAAAGGATTAGACAATCCAGGAAGTCACTTAAACTTTAAAGCTAATTATGTTTGAATCGTGTTGTGTTACCATATTTTCTCAGTACTGAGATAGTGATTAAATGTGTATTTATTTTATTTACATAACTTTAAAGTTAGATCTGTTAGCGAATCCGAACAGAATTTATTTTGTAGTAAAACTAACACATAGAACCATCTTTAAAATTGTGATAACAAAATTTCTTGAAATAAGTGGGCAGAATCCACAAGTATTCTAAGAACTACGTTGCAAAGAATTTCACTCACTTGCATGAGATGGGAAGCTAATGTAAGATTCTTTCTCCCCCATTAACTACCTAATACTCGTATCTTAACTAAATCGTTGTGTGGACGTTGACTTGGATAATGAATTAGCATCTACTATGTTAGAGGGTGTTCTAAGAAGGATAGATAACTACAGTTAGGTATTTCATTTGCTACTTCCACGACCTTAGTGTCCTATTTTCGTGAAATTTTAAGTGATTATGTTGAAATTTAGTATTTTAAAATAATCAGCTTCGTTTCATAATAAGTGTGCTTCGTTATAATCTCAAATAATGTAAGTACATTAATATTGTTTGAAAAAATTGAAATATTATTCACTTCAAATACCAATGTATGTAGTCAAACTATTACATAATGCTATGTAAATAAGTTGAATCCTGTTAAATTTATTACATTCTATTTTACTATCATATAAGTGTTACGGTGTTAATACCTTTTTTATTATAATTGAGTTCCATGTGAGAAGAGAAGCCGAGTATAGAACTTAGCATAGAATATTATTTGTGACTGTACTTTATATTTTCATGACAGATTCTCTTCTCGCATGGATTAATAGGCCTATTATACATGTTGTACCTAATCTTCGTTATTTTGAAACATGACATCTTATTACGAAATTAATTCATAGAATCCATTAAATAATCAAATACAGCAGGATATGCTTTCATAAGTTAAACATGATTTATATAAATAAAGTGAGTGATTTATCTACGAAAGCTATTTTGTATTCGACGTCTACGAAAATGAAAATTTCAGAAAGACGTGGTATCATCGAAACTAGTCAAACGTTCAAGACTAACAAATGAATACAAATATAATTTATATATTTTCATAGTAAATAAACGATAATTCATATATGGAGTCTCTACGATAATAATAAAGTATAATTAGACTGCCGCTTTTCTAGTAGAATTAAATTTTAAGTTTTATCTTATTTTATTGGTTTATCCCAAATTGAACAGTTAAGTGAATTTATATAATCCATTTAATTGCCGCGTGAACTATATATCTTTATGATACCTACCTAGCTAAAGCTTGACTGTTGTTGATCTCATTCCTATGTGTTATTGTGTATATAATGTAATCACATGTTAAATTTCACGGTCACGATATGATATCTAGGTATGTATAGGAGTAATGGAGTCGGGCTTCAAGTACCTACATTAGAAGTGCACCAACACGAAACAAGTAGTCATAGACTTGTTCAAGTTCAGTATTTAACACTAAATTATATAATTATGTTATTATGTATAATTATGAATCGTGTACAGTACAACAGATTCATTTTCAGTAAAATATATTTAAGTATTGAAAACTATTTAATATAAACAAAATAATGGAGATCCTCTAAAATTCTAAATGACCAATGCTGTCTTAAATGGACATTAAGGTATGTAAGTACCTAAAAGTTGAATTCAGTTTACGGATTATACAGGGTGTGTAGACAGTTGCATTACTTTAAATGGTGATTGTATTCGTGATACATAATAACTTTCCCTAAAAAAAACTAAGGGAAATTGGCAAAAAACACTTCAACTTCTTCATACAAACAGAATTCGGCTGTATGAATTTAGTATAGTAAGATCAAATTTTTTTTGTTAATTTTATTATCTTTTAAATAATATGATAGTTGCTCAGTATCATGAGTACAATCACCCTTTACAAGTAATGCAACTGTTTACATTTACCCTATAGACGAAGACATATTTCTCGAAACTTCCCAATGTTTTTTTCAAAAGGCGACGCGTCTGCGACATGAAGTTGAGGTTGCATCTATTTGTCTCTCGCACTATGAGCGAGAGACAAATATATGTATAAGATGTGATTTTATTTTCATCTAATATAATTGTATTCGCTGTTGTGAATCTGTTGTAATACCATTCAACTAAGTACTTTGTATATCTCGGGCCGCACCAATCACGCGGTCGGGCCTCGGTAGTATTGACAATATAGACATTCCAAAAGCTATTTAATAATAAACATTTATCTTAAGAAGAAACGCCACGAATATATGTGAATAAACGCTAGAATATGATATATTAAGATAACTTTGGAACAAGACACCTTGTATCTTACATGCTGATGTATATGGCCTCTTTGAACACCATGTATTCCAACATCAGGCTATATTGACACAAGTAAACAGAAGTATGTTGCTGAAGCCTTCCATGTTAATTAATCCTTTGTATGTTTTCGAATATATCTGACTATTCTGAGAATATCTAGACGTGAGCATTTGCTATGTTAGGTTTTCCAAAACAGAGAGATTAAATAAATTACATCCTATCATCACCTTATAATCAGACAAGTTTGTGCGTGACCGTCCCAGGGGGAACAGATGCTGGGGAGGCGAGGTAAACTAGATGTTAGCGGGGGCGGGTGATGTAGCGGGGAAGGGAAGCCCGCGCCGCTCAAATACAGTCGCACGTACTACCTCGCCTCCTCCAACCTCTATGCCCCGTATGACGGTTTCGCACGAATTTATCTGACTATAATATTAATAATTTGTTTCTACATTGTATATAAATAATATAAATATGACTATATGCTTATAAATGTAATTTGAGGAGCATTAAAATACAAATTTTGAGATATCAGAATATTTTACTTGTGTCACTTTAGTTGAAGTCAGTGAGTCAAATAACATTAACATTATAGGTACAAGTTGGCATTGGTGTTTAAACTGTTGTATCGATTGCTGTTTGTTACAAACCTAATTAAAAATTAAAGTTGCTGATAAAGTAGGAAGGTAAAGATGTAACCAAAAAATTATCTTTGATTTAGAAAAAATTTACACTAAATTAATGCAGGGTTTATCTGTATATTCATTGACCATCTTATGCACATGATTAAATAGCGAGTATTTTTTTATTTACATGTCATATTGTTATCGTAGATCTAATGTATGTATATATTTCTGAATTGATTGATAAAATTATCATATCACTTGCCACTAAATAAAAATCATTGTCTGATTAATGTTATTTTACAATTTGTTTAGATATTCATAGGTTTTTCTTTAACTATGCATTAATTTTAATAGAGTTTATAATAGTAATGAATTATGTAAACTATAAAAATGTCTATAATACATAATTACATAGATACAAGTGGTTTAATTGAAATGAAACTGATAAGTAATTTATAAAAACACTAACCAAAGGGTGGGCATCACCTACCAGTGGGCTAGGGGGAGACAAGACTATAGAATAATATGGGGTGCAATATTATGAATTCTACAGGTTGATATTGAAATGAGTTGAAATATTATTCAGGGTGGTTCAGCCCGTCAAACTGAACAACTTTTACTATGGGAGCAAAGCTAAAATAATAATGAACTCAAATGTATGAACAGCTGTTTTTTTTGCTGATGGTCTGAACCACCCCTAAAAACTTGTCGACACATTTCAATGTTAACTGTAGGTACAATAAACACAATATGTAAAGATTTAATAGTGTAATTAAGGTAAATGCCCCCGTGCCCCCTTGACGACGCCCTTGAACAACCTACACAACATTGACATTAAAATAGCTCTGTAGAGGTGAGTTCCACACAAACACGTATCCAGGGGTGAAGTTGGGGTGTGATTTATCCCCCCTCCCCCTCGAAATTAGAATATTTGTAATGTAACTAATATCCCCCCCGAATCCAAAGTCTGGACACATGCTTGGTTCCACATCGGAAAAGTTAATATTCTCTCTGGTTTGGTTTGAGGTGAGTTATGTTACCAGGTTCTTCTAACACGTAAACAATATAAATAAAATTAAAATTTCCAATGGTTTTCCAAAATTTTATTTCTCTTAGAAAAAACTAACAATAGGCAACAATGTAATGAAGCATTGATATGAAAGAAATTGTAACAAAGTTCCTTTCAAATTTACGAAGTATACAGCAGGAATAATCAAATCTAATTGTCATAATAGTACCTCCGCTTCATCGCTCTGTATTTTTTTAGTTTATACAGAGCTTCTATTTCTTTAACAACAAACTCACCATGCTTGACCATCATTTGTATCTTGTTTGGATCTGTTTCTTCGCTATTCTTCGTAAAAACTTTGTACAGCCGTTTTCGATACATGTCATATCCTTGTGGCCAGTCACGTCCTAAGAATAGAAGCTGAAAAGGAAAAATTAAATTTAAATATAGGTAGGTATCGCTAGCAATTATAAGGTACCTATTATAGTATGTATAATAGGGTAATGTATGGGTCGCGGGTTCGAATTTCGTAAGGGACAAATATTTGTATGATGAATGTGAATATTTGTACCCGAGTCATGGATGTTTGTATCTATTATGTATTCTATATTGTTGTGTAGTCATCATAATACACGTCCAGGCTAGATTGTGGTACTTTAAATGTGACTTGATAATTTGTTTGACAATGTCAAAGATATTTATTTAGTTTATGCCTAAGTCCTGCAGCGTGATGGTCATAGGCTAATGATGATGATGATGATGATGATGATAGTATGTAAGTAAAAGAAAAAATTTGATTACCTACCTATGATAATAGTCAATAGTAGGTACAAATTGATGATACCTACACACAAACAAACATAAGCTCCACAGCATGCTAGAGTCCTTATTGACCTTTCGAGTTGGATCCGAACTTTTCTACAACACTAAGCTTTTGTAGGTTTTCTCTTAACATATTTGAGTTTCTATATAGAATCATAAAATACCATCAACATTCTTTATTTGCACATAAGCTGATAAAGTAAATATAAGTACTATTTTAAAACAGATCAATCCAGAACCTATTATAGGTAGGTAATCGCAAAACTTTTTACTATCCCAAACTAACTCAAGACGTACTTACCGTTTTGTAAAGATTCAAGACTGCTTTTCTATGTGGTTGCGACATTTTGTTTGTTAATTGTTTTGTACCTTTACAACGGAACAACAAAAATAAATAAAACAGGCAAAAAAGTTCAGAGTCCAAAATGCGCAATGCAAGCAAATAAACAGCTGAGCTGACTTTTCGACAGTAACTTTTAATGACAGATGTGCGTGCGTACCAACCGTAGAGAGCAAGCCTATGACAGCTTTAGTTCCGGTAGGTCCGTTGTGGCGCAGCAGTCACATTTTCCTTCACGAATCGCCATCATGGTACGCCATATTACACTTACAGCAGCAGCAGCGTCATGCTTTGTTATTGCGTCAGAAGCTTATATCTTCTGTTTTTCTTGGTATTTTCACTTGAGTTGAGAATCCTTGAAAGGCCCGAAGGCCGAGATTCAGAGACGATTTTTAAGTCATAGTTCGAACTCCCCTATGTCAAAATCCATACATTTTCGCCCTGCTTAGCTCGAGTTTAGACTAAAAAAACTGACTGAATCTCGGCCTTATTCTTCTCCGATGTGTGACATAATAATATCGTTGATAAGTTTAGTCCATGGTCAAATATCCCTATTTATGCATTCTGGAATAACTATATACATATCCTATAATTACAAGTTCTACACCACTAGTTTTAAATAACTAACATAACTTTAAGGGTGTATTCAGAAATTGAAACTAAACGACTTTCTCTAAGGAACATGGGTCGAAAAATGAGAAATGTTGTTGGACCTTCCATACAAAAGCGCGGATCAACTGATGAACTATTAAAAAAAAAACATTTTTCGACTCATGTTCCTCAGGCTTCATGGTCTGAATACACCCTTAAAGTTATGTTAGTTATTAAAAACAAATGGTGTATACAAATTAATATGACGACAGCAGCGCCACAACGAACCTATTGGAATAAATGAAAATTTCACTGTCACATCGGTAGCTTGCTTTATATTAGTAATCTGTGGTTGATAGTGACATTTCTTCTCAGTTTCTTGCTCTTTGGTACCAACATGAAGATAATGTATTTTGTCAGAACTTTTAACGGCTCCGAATTCAAGACTTTAAAGAGTTTGACAGCTAGTAAAACGTAGTTCCAAGATAACGCGATAGATGGCGTTAACGCAAGTTATAGGCGAAGTCGGAAATTACAATACCAATCCTCCTTAAGGGGCCCATTCACAGTAGTCCTACTTGCAGGACTGCGAGCCCACACACTGTCCTGCAAGTAGGACTACAGACGCAATTTCTTACATTTCACTCAAGGTCGTCGTCGGACGCCATGCAGTACTGCAACACCATTCACGATCTGATATTGGCTTAGGACTGCATGTAGGACTGTGAATGGGCTCCTTAACATGAAGTGAAACATTGAAATTATCTTTGGCGGTCGGTAATGTTCCACCATCTTTCGTACGTTTCCATCGTAGATGTTTCAAACCAGGCCCTCTAGCATGATTTCTCTACTTGCGCGCGACTCGGCTTTTTCCCATACTACATGTCAAACTTTAGGTTTGTGTTTGTCTCTTTCCAACGACAAAAATGCCGTTTTTTATTTAATTATTGTTTTGATAGAAAGGGACATTTTACTACTTTATTATCTGCAAGGTCGCTCATCCATGATTCGTCAACGCCATCTATCGAGCCATTTGGAATGACATTTACTTTTTTTAATGGCTTTCGGAAAATTTGTCTTTGGTCGTAGGCATACGATCAAGGCCAAATCGCAAAGGCGAGGAGCATGAGGTGAGGAGCATGCATTGCTTATTGAGCGAGACCGAGTTTGTAATCAGCCTTTATACTTGCAATTTGGCTTTCTTGAAGTCTGCGATCAATTGCACGTCTAAAGCAGGCTTTAGTATGCAGTGGCTCAGTGCAACGCGAAATAGCATTCATATTATTTTAATATAAAGATTTCTTTCTTTTATACCTTATTTCTTACACGCGCTATAGACGCGCTGCGGTCGCGATTCCATAATAGTGTTTTAAATTAATCAAACACTATTAATAAATTTTGTTATAAATTTATTGAACTCTTTCAGTAAAAATAAGATATTGACAGAGCAAAGAAAATAATTGAATATCCACCGTTCAAACTATATTATTTTTCATAGCTCGTAAATAGCATAGAGACTGAGTTATGTGTGAGACCTTCTTTCTAACACTCCTCCTTCTCATTCATCACTCATTCGCTCTCAGGCCCATCCTGAACACGCACCACTCAGACTTCCCTCTCAACAGGGGCTTCGTCAGGATGTCTGCCACCATTTTAGCAGTTTCCACATAATCGATCTTGATTATGCCAGACTCTACTGTTTCTCTTATGAAATGGTACCGAACATCAACATGTTTAGTGCGCTGATGATGCACAGGATTTGTAGCGATGGCTATTGCAGATTGACTGTCACTGTGTATGTATATAGCCTCTGAAGGAAGTCCTTCCACCAACTCTGTCATAAACCTGCTTAAGAAGATAGCTTCCTTTGCAGCTTCTGACATAGCTACATATTCAGCTTCCGCTGTGGAGAGAGCGACAGTCCTCTGTTTCTTGCTTTCCCATACTACTGCTCCTCCTTGCATAAGATATGCAAACCCGGAGAAAGACCTTCTGTCTGTTATGTCTCCAGCGTGATCAGCATCTGCATAAGCTTCAACTAACCTTGTATGTGTATTTCCCTTTTCGTAGGTAAGTTGAAGACCTTTGTTACCTTTTAGATATCTCAGTACTCTTTTAGCAGCTATCCAGTGCTCCATGGAATAGCATGAGTTAAACTGACTGAGGTAACTCACGACGTAGGCTATATCTGGTCGAGTGCATTGGGCCAGATATAATAATGAACCTATTAGTCCTTGGTAAGGTATATTTGTCTCACCAATCTCTTTCGGCTTCTCTAGTCTTTGTCCTGGAGCTATTGGTGTAGCAGCTGGCTTGCACTCCTGCATACCATACTGTTTCAGCAATTCCTCAATATAATCTTCTTGATCAAGTGCGATAGACTTATCATATTGAGTTATTCTCATCCCAAGAATAAGTTCCGCTTTTCCAAGGTCTTTCATCTCAAACTTGGTCATAAGATCTCGTTTGACCTTCTTTATCTCCTCTGCATCATTCCAGAAGATCAACATGTCATCAACGTACACAGCCAAGATGACTATCTTATTTCCATTAGACCTAGTATACACGCAAGGTTCATTTTTTGATCTCTTAAAGTTAAGTTTTTGTAATTCGGAATTCAGTTTCTGATTCCAGGCTCGCGGTGATTGTTTTAATCCGTACAGACTCTTCTGTAATAGGCACACATGATCTTCTTTTCCTTTTTCTTCAAAACCTTCTGGTTGCTTCATGTAGACCACTTCACTAAGGTCACCATTGAGAAATGCTGTTTTAACATCCATTTGATCAATGTTAAGTCTCAGTCTTGCAGCCAGAGCGATCAGTGTTCTCAAAGAACTGTGCCTCACAACAGGTGCAAAAGTTTCTAAGTAGTCGATACCTCTTCTTTGACTAAAGCCTCGTGCAACTAGTCGCGCTTTG
Organism: Agonopterix alstromeriana; assembly: GCA_963924505.1. Taxonomy (NCBI): domain Eukaryota; kingdom Metazoa; phylum Arthropoda; class Insecta; order Lepidoptera; family Depressariidae; genus Agonopterix; species Agonopterix alstromeriana. The sequence continues at coordinate 9,236,928 of OZ004670.1, forward strand.
TATCTCCTCTTATCTCTCAAACACTATTAATAAATTTTGTTATAAATTTATTGAACTCTTTCAGTAAAAATAAGATATTGACAGAGCAAAGAAAATAATTGAATATCCACCGTTCAAACTATATTATTTTTCATAGCTCGTAAATAGCATAGAGACTAAGTTATGTGTGAGACCTTCTTTCTAACATTCCATAGACTATAGAATAATCTTATCCGAACTATATCCGAACAATGCAAGGTTTCATCTCTATTTTCCATTTCACTTCATCGTAGCATTTCATTCATTTCTTTGTGACGTCTTTTTCATTCATTACATTCGTTCGTGTGTGTGTTGGTTGCGTTCTCATCGAAATTATTTCTTTTCATTTCAACATTTTGATTTCATTAAAATAAAGGTTCCATGAAACTTAAATTGCTAAATGTAAACAAATTAAGTTAATTTTATACATGTACGCGTCTTTAATTATGTGGATACTAAGTGCAAGTTCATGGATTTCCTTTTCCGAGATTCAATCACGTACGTTTTAGCGCTTTGCTTATTAAAACAAATCAACGACGTTCGCAAGAAAACATTTATTATGTATAGATAACATCTTTCTATCATTTGTGTGCCTTAATTCCGATAACCTCCACGATGAAATAGTATTGGACAAATAATGCGATGTACGCTCCGGATCACCTCAGAAGGAAGGAAGCCAGAGATGTTATGTACCGCAGTAATTCGAGCCTTGACCTGATATACGCGGAGCACCCGTCAGGCAACGGCCTGCGTCGCGAGTATGGGAGTCACGGGTCAATCGACGTGATCGGCGGAGCCAGCGACAGAGTGCCCGCGATGGTACACAACTACAACGGCACCTCGTTATCGGACAAGACTCCCGGACTGGCCCGCTCCGAGCGGCTCGCGGACGTGCTCGCTGGAGACCACGCCGATGGTCCACCACCTCGCACCAGCGCCAGTCCAAAACCACGCCTCAAACTTAACAAATTGTGGGGAGGAGCAGCGCCAGCACTCTCCCGGCAGCCAGATGATGTCACACTTTCATTGGAACCAAAGAGGAAGCAGTTTGCTCACTATGACTGTCAGTCACTTATGGCCAACCTGAGTTATGTAGCGGAGTCACGAGGTGCACTTCTCAGTAGACGTCGTAACACAACAACGGGAGCTTCGGCTGCTTCACTCCTCGCTACACGTGGCCAGCCTCCCGGGGACGATGCCGCTCCTGACACTGGTGATGGACGTTGTAATGAATTGTTGGACAGCTGTCCGTTCTTCAGGAATGAGTTAGGAGGTGAGATACTTTATAATTACATTTGCCTTTAGTTTAAAACTTTGAGCTTTTGAGATTCATAAGAAAGACCCCAAGCGCAGATCCAGCAGTACAGAGATTACATGACTTCCCAAATTGTGAGCAGTGTAGTAGATGTGTATCATGTTTTAGTGGAATTTTTCAACTTCAATCAAGCTTGAGATTTACTGATGAAGGAACTGAGGTTGAACAAATTTGATGTAGGTGCTTTTCACAAAGTTTTAGCCAGCCCTGGTTTAAATGAAGCTAAAAAGTGGTTTACCTTTGTGACTTCATCAGTGAATCAATATTGTGGAAATGTATTGATTATTTTCTCATCGGTTTTTATCATTGACGTAATAAAGTTTAGGGTACGATGGGACTGATATTGTTGCTGAGCAAACTACACCACACAAGTCGAGATTTAGTGATTCCGACATTCGAGTTTCATTGGGTGCAGTTTCTATGCGTGCTTCTATGTGCCTATCAGATTTAAGCATATTCACCAATCAGGGGCTGTTATTCAATAAAAGACAGAAATACACAAAAAAATTTAAGTACTCCTAAATTCATTCAAAGAAATAGTTTCTTGTGTCTCCTGTAAAGTAGGTAAAAATGACAAGTTTGCTCACCGACAATATGTAAATGTGTGTAAAGATCCCTAAACAATTATAAAATAACTTTAAAAAGGACAGTAGTGCCAGAATCTGTATGTGTGTGATTGCTATTGTTTGATTAGCGATTCGATTATGCACTGGTTTGGATTATGGTATTAAAACTTTATTTACTATTATAAACCAAAAGTGACTATAGAGGTACCATTTATTTGGTAGAAATTCAACATCTTGCACGAGGATAATTGTGGGAAAATGTAAGAACAAGAAGTGTATTGATCCATACACTGAGCATTTCTTTTGATTACAATCATAAAGCATTACAACTTACTACGAGTAGAGAATGACCATTGTGTTCTTGTGAATCAGGTGACACACAAATTCTGCTCTCAGACTTGACATTGTTCCTCAAGAAATTACTAAACAAATACACTGTTAGTATTTTATGTGCATTTATAGATGTTATTATGAATTTCTGAATAAAATTATGAAACTCATTCAGCTTAAGTAATTCTAGATATTACTATTTTCCTAACACATGCTACTGGACGGTGTATTAGTGTTATAATTATTCTGTGGTCAGTCATGCCTAACATTGTATAGTCAACAGCAATAGATGCAATGCTTATGGATAGTAGATTATTTCTTTCAATTATCTGAAACTAAAAATAATGTTTTAAAAAGGTACAAAAAAATTATTGTACTACTTAGTATAACTATTAATAAAACTGTAACAGAAGTGTTTCTGTAAATTGAAGATATTTACAAGAAAAAGATTATGTTATGGTTTTTAGGTGTCCCTGACTCCAAACCAAGTTTTTTAGAATTTATGTCTGTTTGTTTGTTTGTTCGAGCATCACAATGTAACTACAGAACCGATTTTGATGAAACTTTTTTTGTTTGATAGCTTATGATTCGACTTAAAATCTGGTATACAATTTATGCAGATGAAGTTGCGGGTAAACTCTAGTAAGTTATAAAAGTACTTAGGTATATTTGGTTTGCAAGTTTTGTTTACGCTCAAGATGGCTTTTACAATATCTATTTAGTATTTGTTACCTACCTATTAGTTTGCATTTTTAATTAAAGATGTATTTAACTGTACATACAACACAATGCGCAATGAAAATTGATTTTATTAATCTCGGAAATGATTCCACTTTCAGATATTTAACTAGCCATGAAGATATCCATAATGGATAATCTATGTTTTTCTCAGATTTTATTTTCTACGGTCTCACTGAAGTTTATTTGAATTTTTGACTTAACTTTTATAATCAAAATCAATCTAATATGGTATTTTTATTATTTTATAGAAATAATGTTTTAATCTATGCTTATAAATCAAATTTTATCTCAGAATAGTGTAGGGGATAAAACAGTAAATAAAATTATCTGATTGTATGTATCCTTAATGGATACCATTAAGTATATACTGACACCAACTTAATATGCTGACACTTTTTCGAGAGGATAATCAGACCATCAAACTGAACAACTTTCTCTATGGGACCAACATTGAAATCGCGAAAAAAAACCCATTAAATTATTAAATTAAAGTCCCATACAAAACTGAAAACCTACTCGATCCAAATGTATGGGACAACAGATTTTTTTTTTTCGCGATATCCTTGTTGGTCCCATAGTGAAAGTTGTTCAGTTTGATGGGCTGGTCATCCCCTTAAAAAAATTTTTCAGCATAATAAGAAGGACCCTGTATAAATTATTCATGATATTTAACACCAAAGATATCTGAGGGAAAAAATACCTCCATCTTATTTGCATCACATCTACCTGACCAGACTCAACGAAAAGTTGCATTCCCCTTGTATGAGTCATCATATCTTACAACAGGTTTCTAGTTTTCATGAATGAATACACATGATTCTGTCTTGCTAAATTATGTGAGTCACCTGAATTGGTTTAGCATATTGGTAGTAGGTATTGTATAATTGGTGCCTCATTAAATATGTACCTATATCAGATGAATGTATTCTATTCATTCATGCATTGTCTATTGTAATTGCTTACCATGCAATAATCAGTAATGCATCATATATTACAAAACAGACTGTTATTTAAAATAACCTTTGTATTTTATCTCTCTCTCTCTTCCTGGCTTTTAATCCCGTATATGGTGGTGGGGTTAGCCTTCCGTGTCTGTTCTCTCCACCTTGCCCTCAACAAGCCCTCATCCTGTTATCTCAACTTTTCTATTTTTATAATAATCATAATCACAATGCCTCAAAACGAAGGTGTTCAATCAGTGCGTCCTGCCAATAATGACCTATGGTGTGGAAACTTTGACCCTGACGATAGGACTAGTTCATCAGTTTAAGGTCGCTCCGCGAGCTATGGAGAGAGCTATGCTGGGTGTTTCTCTAAGAGATCACATCAGAAATGAAGTGATACGTCAGAGAACTAAACTGGTTGACATAGCTCAGAAAATTAGCAAGCTGAAGTGGCAATGGGCTGGTCATATCTGCCGAAGAACTGACAACCGGCGGGATGTCAGAGTTCTAGAGTGGAGACCGCGAACTGGTAGGCGTAGTGTGGGACGCCCTGCTGCCCGCTGGACAGACGACCTAAAAAAAGTAGCGGGGAGCGACTGGATGAGGAAGGCCGATGACAGAGTTTTGTGGCGCGCCTAGGGAGAGGCCTGTGTTGAGCAGTGGACGATGATGGGCTGATGATGATGATGATGAATCATATTGTATGATAATCATGGTAATTGTTGATGTGATTACAACAATGTTGATAAAACATATTTGGAATTGGCATTAATTTGGCAAAGCCTGGCGTTAGTAGTTAATTTGAGTAATAAGAATGGCAAGGAGGAATGTTATACCTTTATACCCTACCCTTACCCTTATACCCTTATAACATTACCCAATACCCTTTGGTCTGCCCACTCCCATCTTCAGATTTCTCTCCAATTGTTGTGGTCTGGAAATGCAGTATTTAGGTTTTCTTGTAGGTGTATAACAATGCCAAATTGAATATGTTCATCCCATGCCTAACAAGCAAATATGTGTATGCAGGTATCTATTAATCATTGATAAATCTCGCTTGTGATGAAGTGTTTTATCAGATTTTATGGTTGATACATTAAAACTTTCTGCAAACATGAACATAACTGCAGATTAGCCATGCATTACATACTTAGAAACTGTTGTCAAATTAGATACACTGTTAAACACTGATTCGATCTAGTTAAGAGTAGCTAGTAATAAAGCTATAATTTTATGGATATCTGACATGCGTTTGACTTTATCAAGACTACAAGTGATAAAAAGTTTGCGGGCTTGAATTTATAGGTCTACAAGAAAAATCAATTATTTGAGAAAAAAAAATCATGTCACATTTTCAATAATGTTTAGCTTGAGCTTGAATACAATATTTAATAACACGATAAACTTTAAAAAATATCACAGATTTTAATACAATTGTTCAAACAAAGCGCTCATTATGACATTAGAATAAATAGAGCTTGACCATTTCTTATACACTTATTGACGATATTGTTAAATATGTACAAAATTACATTTAACAGGTGAAGAAGAGCGCTGCGTGTCACTTTGTTGGAGAACAGCTCGCGGGGCCATCCCGGGACAGTCTGGCGGCTGGCATCGCCCTAAAGCTGCGTATGGGATCTCTGTGCTCGAGTTTCCTCCTGGCAACTCCCACTGGCGACATGGCTGTCCCTTTGCGAGGACGCTCGGACCCTTACCGGTCGAGAGCCAAGACCTCGGCGCTCTATATTATAGAAACTACTTCTACACGCAACGTAAGTTGACATGTTTTTTATAGAATGATGGATGCGCCTGTTTTTTGGTCTCCGTCTTAGAGGGACTGTCTTATAATACCTTCTGAATCAAATGTGTGAATCTCATTATCTTTCTCATTAGATAGTCCACTAAATCTTCTATTCATTCAGGGTTTTAACTAGAATTCCCAATAACCGTCAAATCTTATGATAAATTGAAGAAACCAAATTGAGTAACACTATCAGTTCGAACTCTTCAAACTAACAAAAGATTTTCTGTAACGATCAATAATACATACGTGGTTACATTCGATTATAAAATAGGTGTTATATTTGCGTTGTACTAATGCTATTTGATTGATTTGTTCAATTTACTAGTAATTTCTAAAAGCTGAAACTCAGCTTCCAGACGTGGATAGAAATTTCCTTATTTATCTGTTTAAAATAATGATAACCACCACCACTACCGCTATAATGTAACGCTTTTAGTTTTCGTAAAAAAAAGACTGAGCACGGACTCAAAACTCAATACAAACAAAGTTGAAATGTTCCAATGGAATGCAATAAATTATTGAGTATTGAAAAGAATGGATGTGTAAATAGCAATACTTGGCTTTAATGCAGTAATCGTAACATTTTCAGCTCATCAAAACTGGTTCGGCATGGACGAGAACCTTGGGCCGATTGCGATATCGATCAAGAAAGAGCGTGTGGAACTACGACGCGGTATCACCGACGCGTCGGCGCCGGCCTCGCAACTCGCATGGCAGTACCGCCTCATCGTACGAACTTCCGACCTGTTGACCCTACGCGGATCCGTGTTAGAGGATGCACTACCCACCGCTAAACCCAGTAATAATAGTGCAACGTACAATACGAAGGACGTGCTCGAATATGTTGCGCCTGAATTACAATTCAATTGTTTGAGGTGAATTTTCAATACACGCTTTTCTAATGTCTCATTAATGTTAATGAGTTACTCAGAAATTTATGATTACTTTACAGGCTTGTCTAAACTATTATAAAACTGTAACAGAAGTGTGACATTGAAGATATTAACAAGAAAAAGTATAATCGTAATTATTATGGTTTTTAGATGTCTCCGACTTCGAATCAACCTTTTTACAAATTTTGTATGTCTGTTTGTTTGTGAGAGCATCAAGCAAAAACTATTGAACCAATTATGATGAAACTTTTTCGTTTGATAGCTTATGATTTGACTTAAAATCTGGTATATAATTTGTGCGGACGAAGTCGCGGGTAAACTCTAGTTATAAATTTATTATTATTTTACAGGCTTGGTATAACGAGCAGTGGTGCTGAAGAGCAGCTATTACGATTAGACGAACAATGCGTGACCAGACACTACAAAGTCGGAGTTATGTATTGTAAAAGTGGACAGTCCACCGAAGAAGAAATGTACAACAACCAGGAGGCGGGGCCAGCCTTCGTAGAGTTCCTACAGATGTTGGGACAGACAGTGAGATTAAAAGACTTTGATAAATACAAAGCTGGGCTTGACAACCGGACTGATTCGACTGGGCTATATTCCGTATATACGACGTATCAAGGATGCGAGATTATGTTTCACGTCTCGACAATGCTTCCGTACACACCAAATAACAGGCAACAATTATTAAGGAAGCGTCATATAGGCAACGATATTGTAACAATAGTCTTCCAAGAGCCGGGCGCTGCTCCTTTCACGCCGAGGAATATCCGCTCTCAATTCCAACACGTTTTTGTTGTCGTTAGAGCGATAGACCCTTGTACAGAAAACACGCACTACAGCATTGCTGTAAGTCGTGCTAAAGAAGTGCCTCTATTCGGACCCCCGATTAAAGATGGCGCTGTTTATCCGAAGGGCGAAGCGTTTACGGATTTACTATTGAGTAAGGTAAGCTGGTCTTTATATTTAAAGATAATAAGTTGTTAAAATCCTTAGAACGATTTCAATTTTATATTTCCGTATATTTTCAGGTGATAAATGGAGAAAATGCAGCTATACAGTCACCTAAGTTCAGCACGATGGCGACGCGCACTCGACAAGAGTACCTGAAGGATTTAGCTAAGAATTATGTGACAGCCACTACTGTTGAAACTGGACAGAAGTTTTGTAAGTTTCTCATTTGCATTCTACTTATAGATAGAACAAAATGTTGCTTGTCAGTACATTTAAAATGAAAATAATAGCAAAAATATAAATGTCGATTGTGGGGTCATCATATTTGATAGAAAGTTATAACATTAATTACATATGCTCACGACTATATTTCCCGAGGGGTAGTCAGAGATCCAGTGTGACGGGGGGTGAGCCCGTCGCCACTTACAATGGACAGTGGATACAATACATGCCTCGAAATTGAAGCATGCAGGTTTCCTCACGATGTTTTCCTTCACCGAAAAGCCAGTGGTGTTACAAATCGTACATAAATTCCGAAAAACTCATTGGTACGAGTCAGTCTGGACGGGGATAGAGCCTACTGGTCAGTCTTTTCTGTCTCTCTCATTCTGTCACGATCTTATAATTATTTTATGTATGTTTTGTTAATTAATATTAAAATTTACAGCAATATTCTCATCGTTACTGATGAAGAGCGGCAGCAACTCTAGTAACAATACGGTCTTGCCGCGTCTTGAGAATTGCGCCAACGACGTCTTGGTGGGCGGAGCCTTGTGCTTTATCGTGAGTTTAAAAATATGTTTATTATTTACAATATTTGTATAATATTGGCATATTCTAAAATGTCATATACTTACTTGGTTTTTTCAAAGCTTATCTTCACTTTTTTATTTGTTTAGTTAAGTTAAGGAAGGGAGGAGAAACCAATTCCGATTAATTGATTAAGAAGAAATCCTAATTTGAGTGTTAGTTATGGCTGTAATATTGTTTGTTTTTATGCAAAAAAAGTTGTAATATAACGTAAATCGAAGAAATGCTTTTTATCCGTGTAAGGAAGTTACAATTTTAGTGTTAATAAAACTGTGTTATTCGTAATAAAACGAATATAGATATGGAAGTTTGTGACGATATTTGTGATCCAATCACTCACTAAACGAATTTTGATGTTGGCACACAGATAGCATAATTTGTTATGTACTCCTAAAATAGGAAAAAGTCAACGCAGACGTAGTTGCGGGTAAAAATTAATCATCATCAGCCGACGGCCGTTCACTGCTGGACATAGGCCTTCCCCAAGGATCGCCACAACGACCTGTCCTGCGGGAAACATTTTAATTGGTTTTTTTCATATTTAACAAACATTTTCAGGTGCAAGTGCAAGACGAAGGTGCAGGCGGCTCTCTGCTGGACTGTATTATGGGCGTTTCAGCGGACACTGTAGTTTTTGTGGACGACAATACGAGGCAGATTGTTCTGGTGCTACCTACTAATTCTTTACTAGGTATGTGCTGTTTATTAAATTCTGACATACAAATTGAGTCATAATAGATTATCGTGGTATGGGCATGTGATGCCCCAGAGATGAGTTTCATATTACAAGCCAAGTGCGAGTGTAAAATACGTATGTTTATGGCTGTGCTAGGAGAGGAGGTCGAAGAAAAGATGTATGGATTGCGTGAAGGAAAACAGATGAATGGAAGAAGATTACATATCACGCGAACCCCAAATACCTTTAATACAAGGGCAAGAGGATGATTTCTGTGCTCTTGAATTTACATATTTTATTATAGATATACTAAGACCACAACATTTTTCTTTTCAAGGGTGGGTACGGTCTCTTTTGCAGTGTTCATCAACTTCCTCACTACATTTTTAAGCACTTCGATATTATATTGTTGAGCAGGTTGGGTGGAAAGCGGAGGATGGACGCGCGTGTACTACCACCGCGGGGAGAGCGTGCGCGTCCGTGGAGGCGCCGAGGCACTGCTGCGGCGGCTGTCCAGCGTTGCGCCTGCCCACGCGCACTCCCTGCACGAGATCACGCTGGAGCGCGGCGCCGCGTCACAACTCGGTATGCTTCTCACATCGTCAGTAGTAATATTACACACACGACTGTGTCACCCGGGGCAGTAGCAGCGTTGCGCCTGCCCACGCGCACTCCCTGCACGAGATCACGCTGGAGCGCGGCGCCGCGTCACAACTCGGTATGCTTGTCACATCGCCAGTAGTAACATTACACTCACGACTGTGTCACCCGGGGCAGTAGCAGCGTTGCGCCTGCCCACGCGCACTCCCTGCACGAGATCACGCTGGAGCGCGGCACCGCGTCACAACTCGGTATGCTTCTCACATCGTCAGTAGTAATATTACACACACGACTGTGTCACCCGGGGCAGTAGCAGCGTTGCGCCTGCCCACGCGCACTCCCTGCACGAGATCACGCTGGAGCGCGGCGCCGCGTCACAACTCGGTATGCTTGTCACATCGCCAGTAGTAACATTACACACACGACTGTGTCACCCGGGGAAGTAGCAGCGTTGCGCCTGCCCACGCGCACTCCCTGCACGAGATCACGCTGGAGCGCGGCACCGCGTCACAACTCGGTATGCTTCTCACATCGTCAGTAGTAATATTACACACACGACTGTGTCACCCGGGGCAGTAGCAGCGTTGCGCCTGCCCACGCGCACTCCCTGCACGAGATCACGCTGGAGCGCGGCGCCGCGTCACAACTCGGTATGCTTGTCACATCGCCAGTAGTAATATTACACTCACGACTGTGTCACCCGGGGAAGTAGCAGCGTTGCGCCTGCCCACGCGCACTCCCTGCACGAGATCACGCTGGAGCGCGGCGCCGCGTCACAACTCGGTATGCTTCTCACATCGCCAGTAGTAACATTACACACACGACTGTGTCACCCGGGGAAGTAGCAGCGTTGCGCCTGCCCACGCGCACTCCCTGCACGAGATCACGCTGGAGCGCGGCGCCGCGTCACAACTCGGTATGCTTCTCACATCGCCAGTAGTAACATTACACACACGACTGTCGCTGCGTCCCGAATTACGCCGACAGCGCTGTGAGCGCGATAAATGTCGTTCCGATTTGACGTGAGCGCGTCCACAATCGAAAACGTGACGTCATTCATGACGTCACTACCGACGCCATCTTGCAATAACAGTGCTCACGGTTCGTGGCGTTAGCACTGTGAGCGAGTTGTCAAAAGTGACGTTTGCTAGTTTTGTTCTAGTAAATTTTTGAGCGAATTTTCAAGTGACGCTTGACAGTTTTGCTGTCCTATATTTTTGGTTTGTTTAGGTCTCGATTTAGGTGTCTTTAGTAGTACTGGGTTTGATTATGTTCTAAAAAAGACGAATAAAAGTTTAATAACGATTAGTGATGAAGAAAATAATGTGAATATTTGAATGTTGTGGTGTGAACGGTGTGAGCGCGATATCTAGCGTTCCGAATTGGTAGAACGCTATCAGCGCTGTCGGCGCGCTAACGCAAATGAAACGGGTTTTAGCGCTGTAATCGATCACAGCACTGTTTTTATGAATCGGAACACACCGTGTGTCACCCGGGGCAGTAGCAGCGTTGCGCCTGCCCACGCGCACTCCCTGCACGAGATCACGCTGGAGCGCGGCGCCGCGTCACAACTCGGTATGCTTGTCACATCGCCAGTAGTAACATTACACTCACGACTGTGTCACCCGGGGCAGTAGCAGCGTTGCGCCTGCCCACGCGCACTCCCTGCACGAGATCACGCTGGAGCGCGGCGCCGCGTCACAACTCGGTATGTGTGTGTAATGTTACTACTGGCGATGTGCACATCGCCAGTAGTAACATTACACACACGACTGTGTCACCCGGGGAAGTAGCAGCGTTGCGCCTGCCCACGCGCACTCCCTGCACGAGATCACGCTGGAGCGCGGCGACGCGTCACAACTCGGTATGCTTGTCACATCACCCGTAGTAACATTACACTCACGACTGTGTCACCCGGGGCAGTAGCAGCGTCGCGCCTGCAGTATAACGCCTCACGCACACCAACCTAAGAAAGTCGGTCACTTTTGTTTTATATGGTAGAAGCGTGAGGCTCTATCTAGACATATAATTTATCTATGATGTGTGTGTGTGTGTCAGGGTTCCACGTGCAGCCGGACGGGCTGGTAACAGCGGTGGAGGGCGGCGGCTGCGCGGCGCGCGCGGGCATCCGTCGCGGCGCGCGCCTGCTCGAGGTGTGCCGCGCCGCCGTGGTCGCGCTCCACCACGACCAGCTCGTTGACCTGCTCAAGACATCTGACCCCGTCACTGTGAGCACACCGCCTACTATAGTTATTAAACATGCTGTAGGGCTCTCTGTAAACTAGGATTACGACTGAACGTAAATTATCACAAACTGTTACCTGCGATGTCATCCGTGTGAAATTCTTGTGCACGCATCCTTCATCAGGGTTTAACCTGACTATAGCAAATTTCATCAAAACCTGACGGAGAGACGCTTTCGAATTTTTAATATTAGAACTTAGATTTATTGTAGTTTATTTCCGAAGGTGACGGTGACATTCGCTAGCAGCTCCAAGTGTCAATGCGAGACGTCGATAGAAGAATGGGCGCCGCTTGCTCGGGCTGATGCACAGCACCCGGGGCGGCCTCGACGCGCCTACGAGCGGGGACACTCCCCGCCTCGCTCCGACAGCTCGGGATACGGCACGGGTACGTTTGATACCCGCATTCAAAAGCTGCAAGTGCCAGTACGAAACGTCGATAGAGGACCGACGCTCTGCACCAGGGGGGTTGAGATGAACCGGATTTAGAAAATTCGTACACCAGTTCAAAGTGATTTAAAATTATTAATTCGCAAGTGACGACGGTTTCCAGGAAACATGCAGAATGTAAGAAAGAAATCCTTAAAAATGTTTCGATTCTATTCTCTCTTCTTTTCGTCTTTGGAATTCTTTATGTGAAAGAATCAAAATCGGTGCCGCAGTTTTTAGTAAATCGCAAACGTACAACATGGGTCAGACAGAAAATCTCCCTTTTTGTATAAAAAATTAATTTTCTGCCTTTTCAGGTCGTTGATACAACGAATTTATAAAAATCTGAAATTGGTTAAAATCGAATCAAACTGAAAAAAAATTGTTTGCCCAACTACTAGGCATTTCATATCATATACAAATGTGAATGATTGTACCTATACATTAGTGAACATGAGGTTTGTTTGTGCAGGCGGGTCGGGACGCAGCCGGCGGTCGCCGCAGACGTCGCCGGTGTCGGAGGCGGCGCTGCGCCGGCGCTCGCACGACGACGCCGCCTCGCCGCGACACCCGCGCCACAAGCGCGCCTCGGCCAACACCAACTCGCTTACCGTACGTACTGTACCCACCGTTCATTAACTACAAACATTAAGGACGCAGACGTCGCCGGTATCGGATTTTGATAAAAACGTTATTGTTTGATAGCTTATGATTTGACATAAAATCTGGTGTATCAATTATCTCGCTACGATGACGGGAACCCGTGTGGACGACGTTGCAGATTAACTCTAATTCTTGATGTATTTTTGACAGGAAGAGTTAATGAGGCTGATGGACGCAGAGCTTGGGGAGGGTAGAGCGAGCAGCGCAGCGAGCGTGCCCGCGGCCCTCCCCGCCCCGCCGCCGCCCCCGCCCCCCGGCGCGCCCCCCCTGCCCCTCTGCGACGCCGCCGCGCTCGACTGGGCCGCGCTGGTGCACACCGCCACGCGCGCCATGCTACAGGTACTGTAATACCACACTCTGAACACTGACGAGAAGAGGCAAACATGTGCGATACTGAGTGAGTGCGAAGGAGAGAGGAGTATACTGCCAAAAAAAATATACTTTAACGCCTACTGTTGTCTGCCTCTGTCTGCCCAGCGAGGTGAAAAATTGGTGGGAGGCAGTGAGTGTCCGTACTCTATATAGTGCTAGATACTTTCTTATACTGTGATAACCGCTAACTTCAGATACCACACCTCACCCCGCACTTTCTGGGGACACTTTAGGGAGCCGAGCAAGAGGCACATACATTAGGCGCGTTTTCTGAAACCGTGGTACTGGTCGAAAGTGTAATTTAACCTAAATACCATACTACTAGGTTCTTTGTGAATGAAGGTTTCCTCACCATGACTTCGTTCACAGTTAAAGAGCAGTCGGAATAACGTCTTCAGAAGTCCTTGTTCACTACTACTCACATGCACTAACAATTTATAAATGTTTTTTAGATTTGCGAAGAGCACCAATATCCGTCCATAGAGAACCCGGATCCGTCACTGGACACGTTAGCGAGCGAACCCGTACATGACTCCTGGTCCGACGTGCCTGTAAGTTTGTGTTATAATTTTTTCCTTTCATTTTATCAGGATTGACGAATACTCCACCGACAAAAGCATAGCTCTTAAATTAGATGATTATGCATTTTTTAAAAACCTCTCCGTATTACTATTATAATAACCAAAATTTACAATACCTAATGAATAGGACTTATTGAGAATCGAACGACTGTTGTTCCTTTCTATGTATGCGATATTATATCCCAACCATTCAACATAATGTGTTTAAAATCTAAAGACGACGGACACAACGCCGGCGCCGGCTACGACGACGACGACGCCGGCGACGGGCACGCCGGCGGGCGACGCGCTCGCGGGATCATGCGGCTGCGGGCTGGCTGCGCGCGTCGCCGCGCTAGAGACCGACGCCGCCTGCTCGCTGCGCCACCAGCACCAGCTCGAGGAGGAGGTATGATATATTGTACATAGTGCGGCTGCGAGCTGGCGGCGCGCTGGAGACCGACTAATACTCCATTCAAAATAACAACGACATTTTAAGGCTATTTTGCATTACAGAAACGGAGATTTGAAACACTTCCTCTCACTTATTCTTAGAACAGCTTTAGTAACGTCTAATATGACATAGATTATTAGATAGTATATGTATCCAATAAATTAATGACATTTGGTAATCAGAATTCACCAGAAAGCTAAATAGGAATCGGAAAATCTCGGCGTCCTTATTTGGAATGAATCATAGACTGACAAAGGTAGATAGATAACAGGTAAACTCGAAATAGTATAGACGTTGGTATATGATACAAAACGACCCGTATTGCGCCGATGAAAGGGGTTATGACTCCGCATTTATGCTGAAGGAAAGCTGCAGCCTTAGGTTTAGGTGACAACATGAAACAAGCTATTAGATTTGTTATCTAAATGCTAATATTCAGCTATAATGCAGCCATAAACTATCATCATCATCAGCCTACTATACGTTCCACTGCAGGGCCAATTCCTTCAGATATAGTGTACGGGCGATAGTCTACCACGCGTGCCCAATGCGGATTGGTAGACTTCACATACGCATCGGAATTTCTTCAGCGTATGCAGGTTTCCTTCCGATGTTTTCCTTCAACGTTTGAGATCAGTCGGTATTACGATCATAAGTTAGAAAAACTCATTGGTACATGGCATGTCGTCCGGAATTACGCATAAACTATATTTGTATCCAATAGGTGCGTCGATTACGGCGGCACAATGCACGTCTGCGCGAGGAATCTGCACGAGCAGTATGGCAACTGCGACATTTCACACAGTGGCTCAAACGCACCGTCGACAGGCAGTGACCTCTGCTTGCTAACACCTGCGTCGTCACACCATTGCGCACTGTGGACTCGCTCAAACCTCGGCCAAATTCACTACTGAGGTATGTCAATTACTATTGGTTCTAATTAGAAAAGACGTGTGTATACAACCTTTTTTCAAAGGATTTGTTGATGAGGAAATTAAATTATAACGTGTAAAAATCTAAATTTTCTAGGAATTTAATTTTTGTTTGATAAATTAGTGGCTAAATTAACCCACTCAGCCACAACTTCTCGCGTCGCAGTATTATTCCAAATCAAATTAAAAACAACGTACATATAACTAAACAAAATAACTAGGAACTATTCGAAGTATAAAAAATACTTTTATAGAAAATTCATCAAACATAATAATTCAATTCTTATGAAATTACCTACTAAATCGCGGTAAATTCTGCGCTGTATCTTATGAATTTTGTGCCTTTTCTGTGCTTCTAGTGAAGCTATTGTTTTGGCGGACTCTTTTTGTATTATGCTCGTATTAAAGATTCATAGCATATTAAGTTATTGCTTGATATTCATAGATTATATGTACTGATAGTCTATTAGGACGTTATTTCTTTCCATAATTGATTATACAAATATTCATATTGTTATTCGGCATCTAGTTATGCCTCGAAATTAAGGTAATAATATTTGATAATTAGCATTATTTGAAAAAAAATCTTTAGTATTGCAGATTTCTTTGAAGCAAAATCGAAAGCAAAAATAAAGATATTATATTTGCTACTAGGTACTGTTAATTATATGATCTTAGTGTCTATCATTTTTATGGGGATACGATTAGATAAATAACGAAGTAAGGAAATCCAAAATTGTAAGGTGAACACCAATTAATTATAAAACGTCAAAGTCAATTGTGTAGTTAGTCACAGTTTTCATAGTTGTATTTTACCGTTTAAGTATATTTATGTTGACTTTAATTATTTTTTATATAAGTAAGAATTAAAGACACTCACTTTTGACTTTGACGTCTAATTACGTATTAGGATTTGTGACATTAATTATATTGTTAAGTAATGATTATTGTATAGCATAAATGTTTATTGTGAACCGACTTGAAACCTGCCAAATATTAATACAATAAGAGAAAATGCATTAGCAAGCACAAAGTGTTCACATCCAAATCATTTAATAACTGTCTTATATGCCTGAGGATAAATTTATTTCATGATCATAAAACATCCACAAAGAACATAACTTGCATACGATATTGTAGCCTTGTTAACGACTTTGGTTTTGCATATATTTAGAAATAGTAAGTACTGTTTTAATAGTAAGGTGGTTGCAGAGTTCTCAATTTCATACAAAAGTTTGACGCATAATACGCGTAGACGGTATCATAATCATATCATTTATTGCGTTATGTGGTTACATAAAATCTTATAAATATGGTACGGCACACACAAACCCTGGAAGGGTGCAGCAATATCTTAAAACTAACAAAAACAACACATAAAATCTATAAACAAAAAATCTTAAATATCTAATAAAAAATTAAACATTTTTCTGCATCTAAAACGATACTATTCTTTGTATTTCAAAATATTCCTGGAGGTTATAGAAACATTTAGTTACTAAAAAATCTTTTAAAGCTTTGTGGAACAATGATGCCTTTTCTATACTTCTTATACGTGCAGGTAGTTTGTATAAAGATATTTAATAACAGTAAAATTTTATATATGGAAAAATTGTTTAGAAAATGTAGATGCCGCGTATCAAATTAATTATTTAAATAAAAATATATTTACGAAGATATAAAGTTTTGAAATTTTCTATGGATAAGTTCAAAGCTTTATGTCTTCATAATTATATTATAAATTGCAAATGTAATTTGATACGCGGCATCTACCTATAGATTTTCTAAACTATTTCCAAATATAAAATATTACTTTTAATTGTACTGTCTACGCGTATTATGCGTCAAACTTTTGTATGAAATTGACAACTCTGCAACCACCTTAACTAATTACCAACCTCGAAAAATCAAAGATCCACTAATTCTTGGTGATAGTTTTGAACGATTTGAGACTGGAATACAGAATGATACCATACATATTTGGCAATGATGTATTTTCTTTTTATGTAAAATTAATCAATTATGAGTCTCAAATTTAGATTTAATCATCATAAAATGAAAGCTTTATTAGTTTAGGTCGTTGTAATCGAGTAAGTTTATTACCTACGACATAGGTCCTACGTAAGGACACTGGGCAAAATTGTATGGCCACTGGTCCAAGAGCCCCTCGCTATGGCACTGGTAGGGACAGTTAGAGGATACCCTAACGTGCATTGTGTACAAAGGGCATCAACATATTTTCGAGAGGAAAAAAAATACAATGGTCGTTTTAAGAAGAAATTATTTTGGCATTATGACCCGAAAGGTGTAATCTCTATCGGGGTGATCAGACACTTAGGTACAACTACTAAAAGTTATTATTAAGCGCGCAAAAGAAAGAATGCTCACGAATGGCAATTTCAGGATGGAATAACGATTTTCTCGTTTTGAGTTTACGAAATGCTAAGGGCTAAAGATTCTTTTGTATCAATAATAATAAAAAAACAATAATATCCATAAAAAATAAGGAATTTAAGCAGCAGATAAAATGGTGAAATGCTACCATTGTATCTTTTTTTCTCTCGAACAGATATTGGTGCCCCATATATGAAAAAATGATCCATATTAAACCCCCTTTCGAACGTAGTATGCCAAATATGGGGGGCTCTTGGACCACCCCTGCCTACTGTCCTTTACTTACTTGTTTCGTAAGGTTATCTCAAGCATTGTTATAAAAACTCAGTGCCTCATACGAAGTAATAATAATGTATTTTTTGATGTCCATCAAATTTTGTATTTGTATTCGTGTCATTGATTATGTTTTCAAAGGAACTGGGTAATTAAAAAAAAACATAATAAAAAAACAGGTGGTCGCATTTCTATCTGCGGCGAGGGAGCCGAAGGAATCGAACGAAACGAATTTTCTTTGCATCTCGCACACCTGTCAGAAACGACTCGGACGAATCTGATGGTGTTGCCAGAGCGAACAATCTAGTCTTGCCTAACTATCTATCTATAGTTAGGCAAGACTAGAATTTTTTTCTTCGAAAATAGTAAGAATTGATTTTGTGCAATACTATCCATGGTATCGATACTATTGCAATTCATTACTATCGTTGGTATCGATAGCACTAGCACTCGATATTGTTACTATTTTTCAATGACATTTTATGCATAAGACTCACCACGCCATGCAATAACAGAACCAAACAATCGCACATGTCTCTAATGTCACCTTTGTATGCATCAGGTATGCACGGCTGTCATACATTGCCGCTGACATTCCAGTCCTTTCAAATCTTTCAAATGTATTCGGTCACAAAACAGTCATGTAAAACAATAAGGCATAACTTAGTTGTCCCGTTAATAGCGCACTGATGCGAAGTCCTTGTTTATAGAATGTCAATGCTATTTTTCGAGTTCACGATACTATCGATAGACTATCGATAGTTTCATTGTTGTTAATAAGCAACACTAATGAATACATATACTGAACTTGTATGATGGTTCTTCAATTGGTCATTTGTCCGTTAGGGTTGAAAAAGTAAACTGAATTCACGATATTTCAATAAATTATTAACTTAAAAAAAAAATGGGATTTGGGTACCTTCGGAATTCTTCTGACGATTCGTCCGATTCGCTGCAGATAAGTGTGCGAAGTGTCGTAGAATTTCATACAACGAATTCTAAAATTCGCTTCTTTCTCCTCCTTCGGCTCGTTCGCCGCGGATAAATGTGCGTCCACCTATACAGGGAAACGGTTTTGAAATTATCCATTGATAAATTTATGTTTTGTACAATCCACGAATTATTATACAAGATTTTTCGTAACTTATTTATTTATTTGTTTAAGACGAGTTGGGATTATTCCGAATAACGAAAGTAAATCATTTATTCCATTTTATACGTTTCGTTTTTAATTTGATTTAAGGTAGAATTTTGTAACTCATTTTAAGATTTAGACTAGCTACTCCGTTTTGTTATGTTATAAATAAATTATCTAATGTCGTACCCACCACTCATGTTTAGTTCAATGTGTTTAGTGTACCTTATTTATTCTAAATCGTCTTCGTCTTGCGTACGAGTATAAATTAGAATTATCTTTTTTATTGATGACCAAAGCTGTACTGTTAACCGCCATAGTTTTTGTATTTGGGTTATATTTTTCTTTAGTGTCATTCTGTATCACTATTCCTATGTGTTACTGGTTACTGTACAATTGTCTTTACAAATGATGTAAATCTATTTAGTGACATTCCAATTAAAGTATATACCAAAGGCTTGTAGTATTTACTTAACATCTTATAGGTAGTAACTATTAAATGATCTGTGACACGCCGTAGGCACAGATTATTGCCGTGTCACGGATTATTTAATAGTTACGCCGTGTATCTCATGATGAGACATAGACAGGACGCGTAAGGCGCAGATTAGCTCGCCGTTCTTGAAGCGCAAAGTTCGAAAATCCAAAAACCGCGCGACATCGGGATGAGTGCAGTTTCTGTTACGGTAGCAGGCCTGTCTCATTCCACAGCTCAGGTACGTTTGACGGCCGATTCCCACCGAGGGGTGAGTGGTCGCTCAATGACATAAGGCGCATTTTAGTTTTCGTTCCTGAAGCGCTCTGAAGTTCGAAATTCCAAAAAATCGGGTGGAGTGAACTATCTGTTACGGTAGTAGCTATTAAATAATCTGTGACGGTAGTAAGTATTAAATAGTCTGTGCCTATGGTTCATACCTAATTTCAAACCCTAAGCAAGTAATCACTATCAGTTTTTCTAACTTATGTACATGCGGCGACACATCAAGCTACGCAAAACCAAAATAAGCTGGCCGCGCGTAGGTAGACTAATGTATAACATCGCTCGGCCAGCTTATGTTTGATTTTCGTAGCTTGATGTGTTGCCGTGTGTACGTAATACTGACTGCTCTCAAACGGTGAATGAAAAAATCGTGAGGAAACTTGAATACGCTGAAGAATAAATTCCGGTGCGTATGTGAAGTCTACCGATCCGCATTGGGCACGCGTGGTGGACTTCCCTCCTTGAGGGTAGGCCTGTGCCCTGCAGTAGGACGGGGTATATTGGCTGATAAAGATGACAGTTTTAACTTGCTTACTACTAAATTCGTGAATTCGAGTATTGTAACGCTTGATTCTAAATTGTCAAAGTACAAATATTCGTTTTATAGTTACCTCCTGCAAACTCTTCATTAGACCTCCTAAACAAGAATACACCAATTATTTTTATATCAAACCAGCTCTTCCGCTCACTACCAATAATAATTGTTATGCAATATGGATTCTGGTCGACCTATACCGTCAGGATTATAAGTGTTCTTTGACCTATGCCTACTGCACGTTTAGCGGCATTATTAGTAGCCAGTAATGTACCCTGAAATGTCACGTTTATTGAATAGGGCCCCACGTACTTTTTTCAGCAACTGCTACTTTTCTCTTTATCGACGCCTTAGGGAGGAGAACACGTAAGTGCAAAAGAGAACATTTTTCAGGAGGCAGAAAAAACTGCATCCTAAAACTTTTTTGAAAATTCGGGAGTATTTGCAAGGTTCTTATTACACATTAATTTTATTATAATAGATGCAGTTTTTTATATAGATGGCATAACGAATATCAGATTATTTTTTGAGTGAAATCTGGACACGGTTTGTGAGATTTTCTTTCCAGAAACGTACTAATAAAAAAATACCAAAATGTCAATCCCGAGGTCTTCACTCTAAGTCTGACTATTTATATGTGGACTGGTTAAGCGTGTAATTCTATTAACAAACATTTCTGCCACTTTTTGCGGGGGGCGAGGTAACATGAAATCCGCAACTTTGGATTTTATTCCCCATAACTTTAGATTCTAATTTCGAATGTTAAAAATCATGAAAAGTAGTCTCGTGTGAACCCCAAACGTTCTACTCGTAAGTTCGAAGTCATTATTTCGCAATTATAGGCTGTCTCGTTTAGTGATAAGGTGTAAAATTGAATGTAAATGCACAAGATCAATTGTGCTTATACCGTGGCAGAGGGGAAATGCTACTGCAAGGCTAGTCCTCATAATAATTAGTCAAAGCTCTAAGTCGACGTTATGTTATTATAGATTGTGGTGGTAACGAATTGATGCATACTAATAAAACTCAGATTTCACACTTGCACGATGCGTTTAATGAACTCAAAAGCTACCAATTACATAATTATCATCCTCTGAGTTGGCAGCGTAGACAGCTCTGGGTTAAGTGTGCATTACTAAAACCTACCTACTCACACAAGTTATAGTCTTTTGAAAAATTTAATGAAAACTGATACAATGTTATTAAAACGTAACGCAACGTAAACGTGCACTAGCACATAGGTACAATACATTGTGTAAAAAAAACCTGTTGGAGCCTTTAGGTGGTGCTTCTGACCATCAAACTGAACAACATCATCAGCACGACTAGCATGCCACCCACGACAAAGCGTTTAAACGAGAAAACCGTCATGCGCGCTCTTTTTGGCATACGTAAAATAATGAAGATGGATGCACGTCTCGATTTTTATCCTTTTCTCGGGGGTGGCATGCGAGGCCTACAGGAGCCAACATCGAAATCTCTAAAAAAAAACACCAGTTTCATACAAAACTGTAGTACCACCTCGACTCAAATACATGGGACAGCTGATTTCTTTTTCGCGATTTCGATGTTGGCTCTATAGCGAAAGTTGTTCAGTTTGATAGTCTGAAGCACCCCTAAAGGCTCCAATTGGTTTTTTTTACACCTTTTATTAGTAACTACCACCCACATTTTTAGCATTCATTCATTATTCTCAGTTTCGTGTGTTTATTTTGGGTAGGATGAAATAATTTTCCTACGTGGCCTAAATTGGGTCAAACCTAAAATATGACTACATACATACATATACCTAAATCATCAAAAAAATTACGAAACTAAAAATAAAAATAAATGGTGAAACTTAGTAAAATAGAAAAATAATATCAGCTATTGCCAATCTTACCAAGTTATCATAATCGTAAACCAGTATTAATCGTTACTTGTTTTCAAGTTGACTAACTTGAAACGTTTATTATATCATTCATATTTGTTCCTCATCTTTCTGATCAGAATCTTCTGGAGTGCCGCTAGTATGATCCTTAACATCAGCGAGACTCTTTGAGTCTTCTACACCATCCCGGCTCTTGGAGTCTTCTCGTCCTATACGACTTTTTGAGTCTTCTACTTCTGTGCGGCTCTTGCCGGCTTCTACACCAGTCCGGCTCTTGGAGTCTTCTAGTCCTGTGCGACTTTTTGAGTCTTCTACTTCTGTGCGTCTCTTGACGGCTTCTACTATTATGCCGCTATTGGTGCCTTCCACGCCGATGCGACTCTTCGAATCTTCTATGCCAGTTCGGCTCTCGGTGTCTTCAAAACGGGCATGGCTCTTAGAATCTTTTACACCTGTGCTACTCTTGGGATCTTCGACACTACCGCGACGACGGCTCTTCGATTCTCCGATACTAATGCGACTACCGCTTACACCAGTTTGGCTCTTTCGTTCACCTAAACTTGAACGACTGCCGCTTACTTTCACACCGCTGCGGCTCTTCAAGCGGTCATCATCGACGGCTGTACTATCCGAAAATGGTGTTCCTCCGGACTGTGAAAAAAATATATCTTTTTATACCTACTAATTGTAGTGGAGTTACATGCTGTTTAACTCTAAACTTAATTTACAGTAGTCATCATCATCAGCCTATCATTGTCCACTGCTGAACATAGGCCTCTCCCAAGGCGCACCACTACTACACTACTACACAACTCTGTCCTCGGTTTTCCTCATCCAGTCGCTCCCCGCTACCTTTTTAGGACGTGTGTCCAGCGGGCAGCAGGGCGTCACTACGCCTGCCAGATCGAGGTCTCCACTCTAGCACTCTGACATCCCATCGGTTGTCAGTTTTTCGACTTATATGACCAGTCCATCTCTTCTCTTTTCTTTCGTATTTCTCTGACGTATCACTTCATTTCTGATGTGATCTCTCAGAGAAACACCGAGATTAGCTCTCTCTATAGCTCGCCGAGTGTATTTACAGAAGTGTTACATTCGAATTAAATCTTACATATTGGGCAATAAGGGCTTTTTCCACTTCTTCGTCTAACTCTTGGGCCTCGTCCAATGGGACAAGCTGCGCTCGCAGACACTGTATTGCTAATGTGACGATGCGCTCTAAATCTTCTGGAGGCACCTGTACGCCGCAGTCTGCAAATATTTTGTTAGATCAACATCAAAAACGAAATTAGGGTTGAGACATATTTACCGACGGCGACCGTCGGCTGGTTGGTTTGATGGTCCGACGACCATTAAACTGAACAACTTTCATTATGGAGACAACATCTACATCGCGAAAAATAAATCTGCTATTCCATAGAAAACGTTATTAGCGACTGGATCCCAATGTACGGAACAGCTGATTTTTACTTCACGATTTCGATGTTATGTTGGCTCCATAGTGAGTACAGATTTTGGCCTATAGATATATTATAGACCATCAAAGTCCCTAGTAATATTTAAAGGGGTGGTTTATACTCTATACGATCCCTTTAAACATTACTAGGAAATTTTGTTACACTAATAACTCATAAAACGTACAAACCCTTAATGTCTTCCATAACATTGAAGGGGTCTATATTAGCAACAGATTCTCTTGTGAGCGGATGTTCTTCATCGATAAGAGAATGTACAAGTGACGTCATCGTTTCTTCAGTTTCTGAAAGCACATTTTGTATTTTACTAGCCGTCGTCCGCTGCTTCGTCTACGTTGACTTTAAACAAGTATTCTGTATATTAAATCCAGAATATATTCTATCTGTGTCCCAAATTTTATTCAAATCTGTTCAGCCGTTTATGCGTGATTGGGTGACAAACATAAAAACTTTCCTATTTATGATATAACTGGGTTCATCTTCAGAAAAATCCACTAATATGCAGATATTTTTAAATAATAACATTAAGGGCCTGTTTCATCACTTCTGATTATGTTCTTGATAGCTTATTTCGCAGATCGTTTGACACATTTGAGATACAAAAATATTTCAAACGAGCTGCCAGATAAGCTAACAAGAGCTTATCCAAAAGTGGTGAAACATGGCCCTAAGACGTATAGCACACAGGTCGAATCGAGGCGCGGGCGTGCCTTAACGACCTTGACATACGGTCGGTAATTGTATCATGAATAAATCCGAGGGCTCGGAAGGCGCGCCTGCTTTACACCTAAGATAGGTAATAAAGGATGTTATACCTAAATCGGCAGTTTCAGCAGTATGGAATAACGCCGCTAAAGCCGGACCTAAACGTTCATGAAGAGGTTCCTTCTCATTCACGATGTCTTTCAGAGCTTCCTCTAATTGCTCCATCACCTGATGGGACTCTGAACTAGGGCCTTCCAAAGTCTCGATCTGTATAGTTTTGAATGAAAATGTTTGTTTAAATGCACATAATATTAATGAATGAGGGCAATTGATGTACGGAATTGTTCGTTGCTTCCTCGTGTTCAAACTCTGTGGTCAAACTGGTTTGAACGAATTGACATTGTATGACGTAGTGATTCCTGCGTATAAAACTCAAAGGGCGTAAACGCCATTTTGGCGAAAATAAGATTTAAATACTAGAGCCTTTCGGTCCAGCATTCAAATCTCTTTTTACGCCCTTTGAGATTATAGGATAGCTATTACTCAATCAACGTGAACAACTCCGACAATATGGTCAACTCTGACATCGTGGACAACACGGACAAAATGGAACACTCAGACGACCGGAACAACAACTTGGAAAACTTGAAATGGTTATGCTTTCCATGTTCTTAGAGTTGTCCACGTTATCTGATGTGTTTATGTTGTTCGAGTTGTTCATGTTGACCGAGTAATGGCTATGACTGTTCAATTACTTTGTCTGGTGGTACTTTGTGGATCTCCGACCAATGGGCTTTTCATTCTGTCCAAAAGTAGTAAGCCGGATGAACGGTATTAAAACTTCCCTCTGGTCAGAAGGATCCGAGCATCGGGAAATCCCGTAATGTATGGTGTAAATCGGCAACATTTTAAATAATCTTACATGCTGTCTAATGAGCCTGTCAGCCAAAGCCGCGAGTGCGTCGAAGGCTCTCGTCTGCTTCTTATACTTGCTTGGATCCCCGCCGTACTTCAAAAGCCACTTGCGAACTAATGCGTCCACCACTTCGAACCGCGACTTTGTGCTGAAGACATACAATCTTAGTCAGGTGATTTAAAATTAAATACAAAAGAGGCGCCGCTCATTACGTGTTTCATATGAATTTGAATTGTATAGAAGCGGCGGGGCGCTGGACATACACTCCACGCCGCTCGTATAAATCCCGCGCCCCGCCTGCACCCGACTCCGCTTATGTTTGTCCCGCTCTGTAGGTACATAGGATGTTTTTTTGCTGGAACAGAATCCGAAACCATAGGAGTTACAGGGAAACTGACTTAGGAACCAATAGATAGGTCTTTTTTCTGAATTTGGCATAAGCGTGAATTGTCCATAAAAATGCATAATTTTTTTTATTATTCTTATCGACTCAGTTTCATGTAAGGATCATTTTCATTGTATTAGAAGAAAAAATCGGGACAGCAGAAAATGATGAAATTTAATAAAATGCTTTGTCATAAAAAAAATTATCTGGTAAGTTACCTACCTGTTACAATCGAGGCGAAAAAAATCAGCAGTTTCATATATTTGAGTCGAATAGGTAGATATTAGAATAGGTAGGTACTACAGTTTCGTATGAAACAGCAGATTATTTTTCGATTTCTTACCCAGAAAGAACTTCAGGAAGTGCTGCAGTCAGCTCCTTGAGCAGCTCACTGGCATCATCACGGGTTACCCGCATTGCGTCCAAACAGTCGTATAACAACTTCATCACATTTATGTCGTACAACTTCGATTGCGATCCTAGTGGGGTTCTGGATAACATCAATTTAAGAGCATAATCATAATCATAAACAGGGTCCTTCTTAATATGCTAACACTTTTTTAAGATGATGATCAGCGCGCACGCGCGCACGCGTGGCGCCCTACCGCGATGGGGTAAAAAAACGCAAGCAAAATGAAAAAGAATTCCAGCATTTTCAATGTTAATATTACTATACACGTCATACTTAGGTTTGTGTAGGTAAGTCTCGGCCACGATTTTTTCGAGAGATTTGTACTAGACCCGGCGTCCATTATTTTGTATGTCAATATACAAAACGATGAAATCAGATGTCGCTACAGAGAAGAAAAAGGCTAAGTAGACAAGAATAAAGGTCTTGCACTACAGCAAATAAATAAGAACTTACATTGGAAAATATTTGTGACGTTGTCGCGTAGAGGCGCGGGGTATCATGAAGAGATATATCTGAGATCGTTCCGACTCCGGTGGTGTATCGTGTGGTGGGGCGACGTGTTTCGGCATTGGCTTCAGACGGAGACTCATTATCTCTTCTTGTAAAGCCTTCGATATAAATTACTTACATTAAAAAAAAGTAAGTTATAGCCTGTAGAATCCCACTGCAGGGCAAAGGCCTCCTCTCACGAATAAGGGTGAAGGCAAGTTAGTGGTCAACTTGCTGTCAGAGAATTTTCAAGCCGCCTTAACTTACGGAAAACGTCTCTTCCGAAGCACGGAAACGCTCCAGATGAAATAACACTATACAGTCACACATCCAAAGACTGACCGGACCTGACTTTGATTAACGCTGTGGCAGAAATTGGTACTGCTTTAGGCCAAGCTGTTTTAGATTTGCTTTGAATCTATGCAAATTCGAACACACGCTCAACATGAAATCTCCAAAACTACAAAGTCTACCAACTTAAAATTTTAAACGAATGTTTCTATTGCCATCGAGCCCCGAAGCGACCAACTTTACTAAGGGAGCAAACGTGGCAGAGCCAAACGTATGGAGCAGCAGATTTTTTTGCTCTGACAGGTTTGCTCCCATACTAATTATACTTTTCCATGAACCCTATTAAGAGTTGTAGTTTGTTTTACCTTAATTTGTTGCAATTGCTGAGCGCGAACTATGCGCAGACGCACCACGTCGCGCTGATATTGTTCGTGCTCGTATCCTCCAGCCATGATCGTCGGATCCTTAGGTGGCTATAATATTTGAGGGGATATTGTATTACCGTGGGCGCGCTCCATACAAACGAAGTTTGATTGTATTTTGGATATTAATCAAACAGTCTATGAAATTTTTAGACCCTATCTGTTCTTTACATTTGTCAGACTTCCGTTAAAATATACCTAAATTAATTACCTATAGTTTCAATCAAAGTAATGGTGGCTCAAGGTTTTCCATACAAATCTTAAATTAATCCTAGCATTGAAACTATATATTTTAACGGAAAACAAATGTAAAGCACAGAGATTGGTTTCTAGATCGTGCCTAAAAATTTCATACGGAATAAAGATCTCTTAACAGCCATTTGAGGCATCCACTTTATAATTGCATTATTTTTTAATCTTTAAATAAATACTAGGTACCTAAATATAATTAATAAAAAACTATATACCTACCTTTTGTGGAAGCACGTCCGCTTGAAGAGCTGCAGCAATTCGAAGACGTTCAGAATAAGTGTCCAAAACCTTAAGATATTTCTGCTCTAATTCGCTGATACGTTCCTGCTCGGATAAAAATTTACAGGATGTAAATTTAAATTTGTTACTTAAATGAAATGGTGTATTCAAGATCGTGGATAGAACTACATCATCAACAAAAAAAAATTACTTTAATTTTTCTTCCGTTGTTTAGTTTATTGCCGCAAGGGCTAGGTGGGTATTTTAGATTTACTCTTAAGAGGGTACCGAGCCTATTGTGCTGCCCTCAATCGTATTCTTTTTTATTTCTAGACAATTAAATAACATTTCCAAAAACAAAAATGTCACATTGTAGTCATGCTGATTTTCAATTTGTTGGGTCACTGCGGATTTGTTTTTATAGGTAGGTATAATATTTGCAGTAATTATCTTTAAAACCGACGGCTCGGTGCCCCCTTAATGTTGTTTGTGGTGATGATGGTAAAGCTAAATATTCTGATTCTTATTGCTGAGAGGGGTTCTGTCATTAAAAAAAATCTAAAACAATGAAGTGCGCTGTTCCTGGATTCGGTTTTAGGGGCGGAACCTGCGCCAAAATGCCGGGAAACAAAACGGGTGTTTTGTCCCCCGGCATTTTGGCGACACTTCGATAAAAATATTGCTTTGCGACTCCTCTCCTTTCTATCTTCTATGGGTAATACTAAGTACACAAAACCACTTACGCGCCAGTCCCTAAGCTGCTGTATAATATGCGGCATTATTTTCAAATTCATAGAGAACTTATGACGCCGTGCCATCTGTCGAAGAAGATCGTCCAGAGTGCGGTCCACTTTTCGCGGCCTCCCGAGCTTGCGCGCGAGAACGTCGCGCATTTGAGCCCTAATCTCTTCCGCCTGATGCTCCATCTCGCGTAGATCGATATTCATCCGGAATAGGTGAGTACGGTTTATTCTGAAACGATCGAGGACAAAAAGTGTTCCTTATTAATAGGGTACCGAGCCTATAGCAAATAAAATATACTACGCGAAAAGAAGCGACACTCAAGCATGTGTGCTCGTCAAAGCGCTCGCGGCTGTGTGCGTTTCAGGGCGAGTGCGGGGTGTTGCGCGGGACCCGAGCGGGTGGGAAGTGCAGTCATTTACTGATGAATTCCTAGGCTGCTTTACAGAAATATTCAGAACAACCAAAGGCGGAAAGGTAGTGAGCCTTGCCATGTTTTCTTTACCACCGAGCTTTCAAAACACTGTACAAGGTCCAGATCCACTGTGAGGTGTGGAGAGAGTCAGAGCAGACCATGTTTCACTGCCAAAACATTATCGACTGCTTGCGTTCACATACACACAACTAGTTACTGGGCTGCAGTCGCGGTAAATATTCGATGATTGAACCGTGATTGGACTATGTACGAACCATAACTTTTGACACATTTGGTATTGCGTTAATCGCGGTACTGCGCTTGTCAGCCGTTAGAGCCGTTTTGACAGATCGCTCAGACGTTAAGGGCTGTCAGTTACATAGAGTTTTAGCGCGATGCGGAATTAAGCACAGTTGAATAGTAATTGGATTACAATGTGATTAGAACTGAAATTAAGAATATAACATCGATGTTTTAACTTAGCGCAATCGGGCTCCTGTTCCCCGAGATCATCGAAGCGACAAAAGGCCAAAGATGTGTTAATTTATTTTCGATGTTATTTCAACGCAAGCAAAGTCGATTTAGCAGTGAAAAATGCTCTGCACTGCGCTTCAAAAGGTGTGCGCCAGCTCAAAGGCGGCAGATAAGCTAGCTTACTTTGCTCGTAGTTTCTGTAGCCTGATCTCCTCCTGCAGCTCAAGCACCCGGCGCCGAAGCCGCGCTAGAAGCTGCTCTGAGAATACAACTGTTTTGCTAAGCCCATCTGGGCCGGTGCAACCGCGTAATGCAGATGCCCGTATCTGATCATATTGCAGCACGACCACTTGATCTATCTCGTTCATACAGTTTTGTTTCTCAAGCTGAAAAGTTCCTTTATTATTTTAACCATTTACAAACCATAGACTTATTAGTCCAAAATATCAGTGTTACCATAAAGTCCCTAAGTTCTTTCTTCCTTTTGTCGAGCTGCATGGAGAGCTTACGTTTGATCTTGTTATGAGCGTCAATATCCCTTCTCAGCAGCTCTACGAGCTTATCCTTTTCCAGCATCTCTTGTTCATGCTTATGCCTATACATGAACAACCATATGCTTACTGAAGTTTCAGATAATGTAGGTATTAACATCATACGTCATCTCAAATATTGCACACCTTGAAAGTTGCAAGGGTTTAACTTTCTAGGTGTGCAATATTTACGATGGTGAATAAGTCCCTTAAACCGGTTACAAATAAATAAAAAATAGTCCCAAAAAAGATTGTAATCAGATAAAAATTTCAAATGAGTTTCATAATAGGCCACTTTCTGTCACATTGCTCTGTGGTGCCGCCGAGCGAGAGCGGGGCGAGTGGAGCGTGGTGGAAGGGCCCATGCCGTGCGCCACAGAGCAGACAAGACAGTATTTTAATGCCATAGTATAGTTAGTAGTACATGGTATTAGGTTTTTATATTCATCATCATCATCACAGTCTATACAGGGTGATATTGATATCATTAGCATCCTTTTAAACTATGAGTCACATCAAACTGAACAACTGTTACTATGGGAGCAAATCGATCGGAGCAACAAAAAAAATCTGCTGTTGCATACATTTGAGTCGAGTAGGCGTTGCAGTTTAGTATGGAACAGCTGATTTTTATTTCTGTCTATAAGGCACCACTGTATAATAGAAAGAAATACGTTACGCGAAGCAATAGAACCGTTTTTGGGGATCTTATCGCAGGGTAAAAATTCGGAGTCTGTGAATAATTGTGAATTTAAAGTGAAATCGTAGCTAATTTTGTGAAAAATACAAACACTACCCCACATTAAATTATCCACGATTTCACTTTAAATTCAGAATTATACATCTTCATTTGACAACTCATGTCTGTTCCTCTACTCCTGTAAGGTATAATAACTTTATGCTATAACCAGACCCGGAAAGTTACCTGTTGTTTCTCAACTCGTAGGTTTTGTCGTAAACTTCTTGCTCACAGCCTTCCGGGCAAATGTTGGGGTCAAGCCGTATTGGCCCAATGTCGCGGCTGTCCAGACTGCCCTCCTCTTCCTCGCTCGACGACGACTCAGATTCGGACTCCGACGATTCTAGTAAAGAGAAAGACAACATCACGAAATATCCTTTGAGTACCATTACCGTTCAGTGGCGCCCTTATTAAAATATTGATAATTTCTCAATTAAGAGAACCAAAAACCGTCCAAGTGCGTATCGGACCCGCGCACAGAGGGTTCCGTACTACAACGCAATATACATAGTATTAAATTCCCAAAAATTTTTCTTTTTTCCAGGACCGTTAGCGCGAGACCGACTCATACTTGGCCGGTTTTCATTATTTGTTGTTATACTGTAGAGTTTGCACTATAATTATACAAAGTTTGACTCTTGTACGTATTACCGTTTTTACGATTGAGCGTCTTATCACTGCTGGTTTTTCCTGCTACGCAACCCTATGATGGAAGAACTCTTCAACAACTTCAGAACCATAGAAGCGCTCCGCTGGAAGCGCAGTTTTGGTGGCATATGAGATCAACATTTTCCTGTTGATATTCTAATGTTGAGGAACCCAAGATAAACTTGGATTAATGTTTTTTAATATTAAAGTACATCATAAAATGCGGGAAAATAGATTGCGCTGGTATGGACACGTTATGCGCCGAAGCGAGAACCATATAACTAGGCAGGTGATGGCCACAGAAGAGGGAAAAAGAGGTAGAGGACGTCCACCGACCACCTGGATGCGAACCGTCTCGAAGGATATGTTGACGATGGGCTTAACGCCAGAAATTACGCAAAACCAAAAAGAGTGGCGAAATAGTATCAGGAGGGCTGACCCCAAATAGGGAACAAGCCAGGGGATTGATTGATAGTTTTTTTAATCTTCTTCTTCTTCTTCTTCCTACCCTTATCCCATTATTTGGGGTCGGCGCAATATGTCATCTTCCTCCATTCATCTCTTTTAGCCGTCATTTCCGCGCACACACCTTTTTTACACAAGTCATCTTTCACACAATCCATCCATCTTTTCTTTGGTCGTCCTCTCTTCATGCAGCCATCCACATTCATATTTAACATTCGTCTTGTAATATGCCACTCATCTCTTCTCATCACATGTCCATACCACGATAACCGATTACCGCGCAGCTTTTCAATAATT
Organism: Agonopterix alstromeriana; assembly: GCA_963924505.1. NCBI lineage: Eukaryota > Metazoa > Arthropoda > Insecta > Lepidoptera > Depressariidae > Agonopterix > Agonopterix alstromeriana. The sequence goes on from OZ004670.1 coordinate 9,269,080, forward strand.
TTAATATGGTACTGAAAGAGGTGGCATGAGTCCCGTAAAAACATCATTTTATAGCGGTGGTAAGCTTTGTAATTTTACCGTCATCATCGCGTATGCGGGGCGGCCGGTATTTTTTCTTGAAAATTCTGCGTAGGAAGTCAGCAAACTTATTATCCTGAACTAGCCGTTTGAAAAGCCGCTGTAACTCCTGGCAAGCGATATCAAGTTGCTCCTTTTCAGTCTTGTGCTCTTCAATGCGCACCTCACAGTCGTGTATCTGATCTTGGACTCCTTTGACCTACAAGAACGAATATTTATTTCCTGCAGCACTAATGTGCATGTTCAAATAGATATCTGTATCACGAGAGAGTGTTGACACCAGAAAGTTTTTATACCTTACAGGAGTAGAGGAACTGACATGAGTTGTCAAACGAAACCGTTTTACGAGGTTTTCAGGAGATTATCGGCAGGGTAAAAATTCGAGTTCTGTGTATAATTCTGAATCTAACGTGAAATTGTGGATAATTTAATGAAATAGTGTAAGTATATTTCACATAACTATCTACGATTTCACTTTAGATTCACAATTTTTTACAGAATCCGAATTTTTACCCTGCTGATAATCTCCTGAAAACCTCCAAAAACGGTTCTATTGCCTCGCGTCATGTATCTCTTTCTATTATACAGTGGTGCCGCTAGGTACATCTCGCTCTCTCAGCTGTTAGTCACTCTATTAGTAACTTTATGGTTTTAATAAGATGGTGTCACAGTTTCATGGTTCATGGTTAACACAGAAATAAATGTAGTTTTGTACCTGCATCAATTTAACGTATACTCTTTCTGCCAACCTATCTTCATGAGCTTCAAAACGATTCAGAACGTTCATTTCCAAATGCAACTGATATAGATGTAACTCCAACAATTGGTTTTTTTCCTGTAAGTCAAGCATTAAAATAGAAGATAAGTAGGTAATATATTATATACAACGTGTTAATGGATAAGCGCAAAACCCCAGACACCCCAACTGATTTATAACAAAATAATTAGATTGAAACAATAATTTCATTATTTTGATACTTAAAAGTTATTCGCATTTTAAGTTTTGAGGCAATGATTTGTTATCATTTCAGCAATGAATGAAAGTGCTAACGGGCTCATGGATACATTTGAAGAATCTTGTTTTGGTAGTAAGTAGGATGATAGTGACCGAGCGGTGGGTTGAGATCGAGTTCAGTCAATTTTAAATTTTACAAACATTACATATAATATTTTGAAAAAAAAATCCTATGTTGAAACCTTGGTAATTCGATTCTGCTCTCGATTCTAAACAAACTTTCTAGTTTTGCGTTAATTCATTAACACATTGTGTTTTGTGTAAAGATACAATAAAGTATTTAAATTATTCGAGTATTCCGTTAGCTAGGTAAGAAAAATAATATGAACGAGATGCTCCTTAGAAGAGTCGGTGTCACCTGAACTCGTATACGTTCTCTTTGCAGCTGTCTAAGACGTGCATCGAATTGTTGAACTGACACTTCAGCATCGGCCAGCAACATGTCTTGTTCGTAAAGATGCCTGTAGAGAAAAAGGTGCTTAGTTAACTATCGGACTATTATAAACATATTAAAAGATCGTGGATTCGAGAACAGTAGGTATATAGTTAAATAGTCTATAACCTTCCGATTCTTCTTTCACGTATCTCTATTTCCATAGGTGTAGATTCCATGTCATGGCGTGGTTTCAAAAGTTCCCAAGACGCTACAAGCGGGCGGGATTCTGAAAAAAAATCATTCCAAATAAATATATGACATTCTTTGATAAGTCATAATTATGTCAAGATAGACAGTCGAAGCTAGGAACGCGTAAAAAATTCAACCAGTCATGGCCGATAAACCCTATCACTATGAACGTACACAGAGATAAGTAAAGTTGTATGACGCGTTACACACACCAACATTAGAAAGTTGACCCGTTTGTTTTGACATGAATGAAACATGTGCAGAAATCATGAATAAAACCGGTCAAGTGCGAGTCGGGCTACTCGCGCACCGAAGGTTCCGTACCACAACAACACACAACATTTTAACTTACAATTTTTTTTTCTCCGGTCCTTAAGCGGGAGACCGACTCACACTTCGCCGGTTTTATTATTTGTTGTTACACAGTAGAGTTTGCTCTATAATCACACCAAGTTTGACGCTTATATGTATTACCGTTTTTACGATAGAGCGAGAAGAACTATTCTAGCTCTAGTTTTTATCAAGTTTCTTGTTGAGAACCCCCTTAATTTTAACTTTTAACATTTTTATTTGTTAACAAATCCGCCGTAATAACGGATATTCTGTGAAAATTTCAACTGTCTAGCTGTTACGGTTCAAAAGTTACAGCCCTAAATAGGTAGGACGGACGGACGTAGAACGTAGGCTTAGTAATAGGGTCCTGTTTTTACCCTTTGGGTACGCAACCCTAAAAAAGAATACCTGCAAGTGTCACGAATCTGGGAACCTTCGGCTGGCGTACTCTTGGCTGTGGATACAATAGGGATTTCTTTCGCTCATGAACACTGGACTTCTTTCCGGTCGTTCTTCTGTCGACCACAGCAATTTCTTCTGGTTTTACCTGTAAATAGAAATATCAGAGTATCTAAGAACACGAATAAGAAATTGAAAAATGTATCCTACAGCAGTAGTATGATTTCTCTACTTGTGCGCGACTCCGCTTTTTTCCGCTCTCTGAAATCTTGAAAAGCTCAGGAAGATGTTATTTTCTATCAAAGCAAACGAGGAATAGAGGGGCTGGTAAAGTATTAGTTAGTATTAGTATTATACTGGTCAAACCTCGAAATTATTTTCAGGGAACTCAAGATCAACATCGATCTCCGGTATCATGGGTGGAGCCTTTGCGTATTTATGCGGTATTTCAACACGGATCTCAGCAAGTCGCTCGCCAAAATTTTTCATGATTTCCACGAGCTTTACTTTTTGTTCTCTCAGTTCTAATATTTTTACATTAAAAGCTCGCTTGTTCTCGTATATCTGCGATAGAATTTGTCATTAATTAAAAATGCATATACACTACTAAATTTATTTGATCATCATGATTATAAACCGACCTCTTGTCTAGTGAGGCAAACGCGTAGCTGAGTGTTGTGTCCAGGTGGTGCGACATAATCAGGATGGGTTTTCAGTAAACGATTACCGATTGTCGCTTCGGCTTCTTTGAGGGCTTCTGCTGCACCCGGAGGCAAAGCATTGGGATCCGGTCTTCGGGAAAGATGTTCTTGCCACTGTAAACTTCTTTGGTTAAAAACTATACTTGTATCAAGTTCTAAGATCGAAAGTCTTCAGGTATACTTACCTCAATGAATTGAATATGATGCCGATTTAAGCGCTGATAGTAATTTCTCAAAGCCTTCACCAGGGGATATGGTGGTTTAGGAGGTAATCCGAGTAAGAAAGACGCTACTCTGGGAGGGCCCCATGATGCCCTCTTGGCAGCCGTTCGACGAGTCGTAGATTCTGTCCGTCTATGCATTTTAAAATGAAATTTACTTGTATTCTTTAGAAAAACGTTACAGAAAATCTGAGAAAAGCCGAAATTTGTAGGCAGCAAAAGCCGAATATTTTAACATGCTCGAATACCGGCCAATCAAAACAATGCAGATTGCACATGCAAAGAATACGTGCACCACACTTATATCTCACCACACCTGACTTACTTTGGTTCTGATTCAGTAGATTCCCATAAATTCACAGTTTTACTGATAGCATGAAATTATTTTATGAAATGTTAATTAGAGTGTAACTATAAACAATATCACTTCCTAGATTTGATGTATTTCGCTGATATACCTTCCGCGCAATGCAGCTTCTGCCATTTTCCGATACACTTCCTCCAGTTGATCATAGAATGCCTTTGACAAATTCTTCTGACGGAAAGGCCGTATCATTACATGAGGATCCCTGTCAGAATACTCAAAGTTAAACTATTGTCTACTTTAATGATGTACTTAGAAAAAAGCATGCACAAGGAGAACATTCTCGAAGTACCTAATAAATATTTCACTTACCTTATAGCTTTCAACGTAAACGGAAACACATCCAACTGTATAATATTTCTGGAATACATCTTGTGTAACCCTAAGTCCGAAGCTTCGAGCTGATGTGCTAATTTCCTCTTAGTAAGGGCTTTAGCTTCGTCTAGTTCTTTCTCCTGGACCACTAAAGGACGAGGGTCGAGAGTAACGTCAATTTGCTGAGACGGTGGCAAGAAACGATTCCTGGGAACATAGGTGGAATATGTTTAAATTTTTGAGCAGTTTAGTGGTAGGATATCCAGGGAGTAAATTTACTTCAGACCGTCAAACGGAACAACTTTCATTACGGGACCAACATTGAAATCGCGAAAATACAAAACGCCAATGGCTACTCAACCCAACGGTATCAAAGGCTGATTTGTTTTTCGCGACAATGTTTGTTGGTTCAATAGTGTGAATGCTAATATGATATGCTGTAGATAATGTTAATGATTTGCTATGATGCTAATGCTTGATACGCTGTGAGTGCAGAAGTCCCGATTGACCCCAATAATTAATGTACGTGTCTCTTACATATTGCCACTCAAAAGATATGCAACGTATTAAATTTTACACCTGTATTAAGTGAATGCCACCTACGCTTTGATCAGTTTATTGTATTCAAGGGTAAGTTCGCCCAGTTGATCCCGTACACGCTTTTTGTGCGCATTAGCGATCGCCATCATCTTGTCGTATTCCTCCTTTTGCTTCAGTTGTTCGTGTGACATCAGCTCTCCGTCCACTGTGCTTGGCTCCTTTGCTTTTTCAACACTCTGTATCATAATCACCAATAACGAATATATCGATAAGCGGCTCTTTATAGGGTATGTACCACGGAGGAAAGGAAGGAGCGGAGGTGTCACTAGGCAATTAGGTCTGCCGCCATAATATTAGGTCATGACGTTATAGTGTACGTGGCCTATGATGCTCAGCTCGAAGCGGACCGCCATTATTTTTGCTGAAAGGTTTTGTAAACGATAAAGTGCGCTGTTCCTGGATTCAGTTTTAGGGGTGGAACCTGCGCAACCGTCTTGTCGCCGTCACTGCATTTTGGCGACACCTCCGATCCCTTCTGTTTTTCATGGTATGTCCGTAAAGGCGAGAGAGGACTGCCATTACACTACTCCATTTTAAAAGAAATACAGGTGATATTTTTCATGCCATGTGCCCGTTCTAATTAAAAATGAAAATAAGTAGCAAAACTCTATGAAATTTTGATAAATGACATTGTCTGATACAAAATAAAATATGTAGAAATCAAAAATGTTTGGTACAGTCAATATCAAAAGAAAATGAAGTAATTTTCAAAATTAGTGTCTGCTGTTATATTAATATTCTATTACTTAATTTAATTTTTAGTTAAAGTGTAGTTAATTCAACAACATCCGTAACATAGTAAAATATAGATTTTTGCAAAGTCTGTACAAAGACTCGACGTTAAAGTCAACAAAAAGGCTTACAGGAAATTCGGCGACTGGCGGTAACTCAAAAGGCGTTATCAATGGTTCGGAAAAGTTGATGGTGTAAGAAAATATGTTTCCATCGGCGCCACACGTGAACAAACGGCTTCCATCTGCTAAGAATTCAAGGCAAGTGATAGCGCCGGTGTAGTGATCGTGCATCGGTAAGTAATAGTTGTCTGTGAAGTCAAGCCGTGGAGTTGGTTGAGTCTGCAACACGCAAATGTTTGAAAACTAAATTACATATTTCCAATGTGGGTTCACTTTGAAATCTTGTATAGACACTTTTTTTAGGGGATGATCGGACTGTCAAACAACTTTCACTATAGCACCAACGTCGAAATCGCGAAAAAAAATATCTGCTGTTGCATACAAAACTACAAACCTACTCGAGCCATATGTATGGGACACCTGTTTTCGCGATTTCGATGTTGGTCCCATAGAGAAAGTTGTTCATTCACCCTGTAAAACAAAACTATAATAAACAATCAACACACCAAAAATAGTACAGTCAAAAGAGCTCTTTTGCCATCTAGCTAACAGTAAACATACCAAATACGACAAAGTTATTGTGTTAGGACTTATTTTATATGACCTTACATAAAGCTTAAGGTGGTTGCAGAGTTGTCAATTTCATACAAAAGTTTGACGCGTAATACGCGTAGACGGTACAACTAAAAGTAATATTTTATACAACGTGTTAATGAATAAGCGCAAAACCTCATACACCCCAACCGATTTACAACAAAATAATAGGATTAAAACAATAATTTCATTATTTTTATAGCTAAAATTTAAAGATATTCACATTTTAAGTTTTGAGGCATAAATTATTAGTTATCATTTCAGCAATTAATGAAAGCGCTAACATGCTCATGGATACATTTTAAGAATCTTGTTTTGGTAGTAAGTAGGGTGAGAGTGCCCAAGCAGTGGGTTGAGATCCAGTTAAGTAAATTTTAAATTTTTCTAACAAATTCATTCATATTTTGAAAAAAATTACCTATGTTGAAACCATGATAATTCGATTCTACTCTCGATTCTAAACAAACTACTTTCTAGTTTTGCGTTAATTCATTAACACGTTGTATATGTAAAAATTGTTAAGTAAATCTAGATGCCGCGTATCAAATAACATTTGCAATTTATAATATAATTATGAAGATATAAAGCTTTGAACTTATCCATAGAAAATTTCAAAGCTTTATATCTTCGTAATTAAGTTATAAATTGCAAATGTTATTTAATACGCAGCATCTAGTTTTTCTAAAATATTTTTCAATATAAATAATATTACTTTTAATTGTACCGGCTTCGCGTATTACGCGTATTATATGAAATTGACAACTCTGCAACCACCTTAACCATGTTACAGAAAATATTTTTTTCTGATTCTGATTTTGATTCATTCTGATTCTGAATCAAATTATTACGTTTTAGTCTTTTAGTGCCACCGAACCAGGTAGTTCCCGCACAGCACAGAATATCTACTAGATATCTATTAGATATTTTATAGACATTTTTGCTGTTAGGGTTGTAACAATGTTTCTGACTATCCCGAAAGAAAATACTTTCATGACTTTAATATGTGAGTGCGACGTAAAAGAGTAGACATAAATTGAGGACGACGCTTCTTTGTAATAACGTAAAAATCACGTAAACTGGCAAGACCAACTTACAATTTACATACTAAAATATTTAGTTCCTTTTGCCACCGTTTTCTACTCTTTTTTGTTGCACTGTACATGTTAACATTCTTCCGAAATCCTACCTCCTCTTTGGCTAGACGTCTGCCCTTAAGTTTCTTGAGAAGTTTTTGTTGGGCCACCATCCATATCATGTAATGTTGGTCAGGGTTATCCTCGTCTTCTGTGGGTATCCGTACAACGCGAATGTAGCCGGTGTTTGTTCCAACGACAAGGTAACGACGGTCGCATCTGGGAATTTAACATCAATAGGTATATATTTGTATTATGCAGGTAACACCTAATATTCAAATCGAACCAAAATTTTTACTTTAAAGCTTAATATTTCGCTATCGGATCCCTAAATCGAAACATGGCTTTTCCACACACACAATATTTTTAAAAGACCTATCGAAACGATACCCCACACTATGAGATAGACGAGAAAAAAAAAAGTCATCCCCACTTTTCGTGTAGGGGATGTACACTAAAATAATATATTTTTCAAGATTTTATTTTACCACTTTGTCGGCGTGATTATTTAGTATGTACGCACGGCGACAGATGAACCTACCCATAGTTGGACCTTATGTCCATGTACATAGAGTTCAACTATGGGTAGGTTGATCTGTCGCCGTGTGTACACCCATGTGAAATTACAGCTTTCTAATACTAAGCGTCTCTGAGCTAAGCCGCGAACGGACGGACAGACGAACAGACTGAGGGACATGGCGAAACTATAAGAGTTTCTTGTTGACTACGGAACCCTAAAAAGAACCCTAAGAAGTTAAGGTAAATAAAACCCCAATTACCCGATTACTGATCATCACCATGTCAACCGAAAGACATCCACTGCTGGACACGGGCCTAAATGAAAACGCATATATCGCTGAAATTAATATTGTCTTAGCGTAAAATAATGTCGCACTTACACAAATCTCAAAATAGTAATAGTCTCGCACCATGCGCCAGGAAGGGGCCCGTACTTCAATATCTTACTGGATCCCGGTTTTACCAGTAGCAAGGCCCCAGTTCCTTCCTGGACAATCCATATACCTTCTTGGGTGTACTCGGCCCATGTTATCGTCGTACCCGGAGCGTTATCTATTTCCACTAGATTTTAATACAAAAAATAGTCAAGAACGTTATAGCCCCCACTTTTTAATTTTAAAGAACCTACTTTTAACATTTTAAATTGACGTACGTTAATTAAAGTTAATCCTCCATTAAATCTCTTGCTGTCACTTTCTATCTTGTTGACGTAGTAAAAGCTAGCAAGAGATTTAATGGAGGATTAACTTTAATGAACGTACGTGCAACTGACCGTCAAAGGGGTCAAAGTACCCATTTATATATGAACAACTTTTACGATGGGACCAAATATGAGGTCTCAAAAAAAATCTGCTCCTCCATACATTTTGCGCGGTAAAAATTTAGTTTTTTGAGATCTCATAGTTCGTCCCATACTACGAGTAAAAGTTGTTCATATTGATGGGTACTTTCACCCCTTTGATTTTTTAGGAAGTAATTCCCTTACACTCTGTATAATTTATTTCTCATTAGGCATATATATTTTACCTACCTACCCACTCGAATCGATGGCAAGTCATTTCTACATGTCATTTCGAAGGTCGTCATTATCCTATATAAATAAACGTCCCACAGCAGGGCACGCTCTACCCTTGAGGAGGATGTATGGGCTATAGTCCGCTCGCGTGCCCAATGCGGGTTGGCGGACTACAAACACGCATCGGAATTTCTTAAGCGTATGCAGGTTTCCTCCAGATGTTATCCTTCACCGTTTATACGATAGAAAAACTCATTGATGCATGGCATGTAGTCCGTGCGGATCGAGTGTCCAATTCCATACCTCTTCGCAACGCGCCATTGGCACCGACGCTCTTCAAATTTCGAAGGTATTAATGTAGGGCAGGGGCATAATCTAATCTGGTGGTTACACTTGGCGGTCAATTGTGCGCTGTGAGCGTGTCCCAGCCAGTACCTCCTGTACATGCCGGTACCGACTTATCTACCGGCGCGGTACCGACTTTGCTGGTGCCCCGTCCCCCGCACACCGCGCGAGCATAGACCCGCCGCGACCGCTGAGCGCACCCACTATTCTTATAATTACGCTATGGTAGGGGCTATATTCTAACTACGTTATAATTTAACCACGAACTTACGTAATTCTACTTCACCGATCCATGTATCATCTTCGTCATCTTTGTCTCTATCAGCGGCTTCTGCGGCAGCTTTCAAAGCCTCTTCATCGATGCTGGCCAGATCATCTTCCGTGGGGAAAGGTCGATTTCGCATACTAGGTAGGTGCATTAGGTGTGATAATTTTATGGTAGAATGAAAGTAAACTAGATAGGTATGGGACCAACATTGAAATCGGGAAAAAAAATTGCAGTTTCATAGAAAATGTAAATAGCTTTTTTCCCGAATTCAAGGAGTCGCGACTACAGCATCAGCATACAGCATATGCTCACGACTATGTTCCCCGAGGGGGTAGTCAGAGATATTCTGAAACCTCAGAACATCCACGTTTCACCAGTAGTACTGAAACTCGCGACTAAATGGCATTAAAATTCGAAATCCGAATCGCGCTAAACTCTATGTAACTGACAGCCTTTAACGTCTGAGCGATTTGTCAAAACAGCTCTAACGGCTGTCATCAGCTGTACCGCGATTAGCGCAATACCAAATGTGCCAATAGTTATTGTTCGTACATTGTCCAGTCACGGTTCAATCACCGAATATTTAACGCGATTGCAGCCCGGCTTCAATTCAAAGATGTATTGAAACTTGAATACTTACTACTGTTTCTTAACAAACATTTCTTTAGTGGAAGCAAATTCTAATCTGAATGTCGTTATTTCTTTGTATTTTCGAATAGTGACTGGTGGTAATGCGGCTTCCATGACGAGTCCTTGTTCACCGCACAAAAGGAGCACTCGCTCCTAAAAAAACCCATTATTTAGATATACAATATACAGGGTCCAACTTAATTAAATATGTTTTTAAGGTGGTCACAACATGAAACGAACAACTTTCTCTATGGGACCTATACCGAAATTGTGAAAAACAGGCGTTCTATACAAAACTGCATAACTACTCGACCCGAATCTATGGGACAGCTATTTTTTTTTATATATTTCGGTGTTGGTTCCAGAAAGTTGTTCAGTTTGATGGTATGGTCATCCCCTTAAAAAACCGTCCTCGGCATATTGCAAAGGACCATATAATTATAATCATTGTATTCTATCTAACTACAGGGTGATTGAACCCATGATACTGATCAAAACTTTTCCAAGAAAACTAAAAGAAATTCGCAAAAAAATGTTGACTTCATTCAAACGTTCATTCAACGAAGACCCAAAATTAGCAAATAAATGCAATAAAACGGTGTAGTCTCTGAAAAATCATCATCATCATCAGCCGATGGACGTCGACTGCTGGACATAGGCCTCCCCCAAGGATCGCCATAACGACCGGTCCTGCGCTACCCTCATCCAACGGGTTCCCTCCGCCTTCATCAGGTTGTCGGTCCACCATGGTTGTCGGTCTACCCACGCTTTCCGGTACGCGGTCGCCCTTCGACAACTTTTCAGCCCCATCGGCCATCGGTTCTGCGAGCAATGTGCCCCGCCTCCTGCCACTTTAGTTTAGCAATTCTGTGGGCTATGTCAGCTACTCTGGTTCTTCTGCGGATCTCTTCATTTCTGATTCGATCTCGCAGGGAAACTCCGAGCATAGCCCTCTCCATTGCCCTTTCTGTGACTTTTCTCTGAAAAATTTATTACCGAAAATACTTACCTCATCAGGCTTCCATGTCATATAAGCAATATTATTCGGAGTTTCAACATAACCCAGCCTTTCCAATGTGAATGGAGCTCCAGATATTAACTGATACATGAATATAGTACGATCCTGGCCACATGTCACCAGCAGCGTCCGCTGCTCATTTATTGATATCTGAGTCACGGCTTTTGAATGGGGTTTCAGCAACTGCGGTGTAAGTTTAAAAAAAATTATTTATCTAATATTTGTCGATTTCGATGTTATTCCCATAGAGAAAGTTGTTCAGATTGACGGTCTGATCATTCCCTTAAAAAAGTGTCAGCATGTTAAGAAGGACCCTGTATAGGAATCGGAAAATTTCGTCCTTATTTGAAATGAAATATAGATTAATGTACTGTCAGATTCTCACCGATATCAAGTCGATGACATCAGCGTTTGCAGAATCCTCACTGTGAATGGTAAGATCCGAGTGGACTCTGATGTCAATCATAGTCGTCTGTTCCTCCAGACGATCCGGATGGAGTAGCAGGGTCCTTATGATGCCGTCTGCAAACCCCACTATCATAATACGTGAGGTCTCATCCACCTATAAAACAGTTAAATGTACTGTTTGAGAAAGTTTTCTTCAATTACCACAATTAATTTTTTTGTGTAACAAAACCATAAACTCATAATAATATACTACAAGGCTGAAATTGAAATCATTGGCATCCTTAACTAAACCTGGCTTGCACCAAGACGGGTTTAAACTTACCGTGACATTTAGATCAGCATCACATTTAATTTAAATATGTTTAAAGCGTAGCCTTATAGTACCTACCATTTACGTAGCATGGCATCTTTTTGTCGTAAAGAAGAATCGCGCCCGCGCCTCCAGGTGACGTCGCCTGGAGGTGCGGGCGCAATTCTCCAAATAAAACGACGCTATGCTACGTACTATAAGGTTTGTAATTGTGTTATTTTGACTATCCGCCACCGCCACACGTCTCTTCTGTATAAACCGCGCCTAAGACTCTACCTATCAAAATAAACAACTTTTTCAATGGGTTCAAAATAAAAATCGCAACACACTGTTTCATACATTTGAGTTGAGTAGGCATTGCAGTTTAGTATGGAAAATCTGTATTTATTTATTTTTTCTTTGCTCCCATAGCAAAAGTTGTTCAGTTGATGGGTCTTAGTTTAATAGGATGTCAATGATTTCAATTTCATCCTGTAAATATACTTACATCGATAGGAGGATACAGGATGCTTGTTACAGCAGCGGGAAAAATATATCTAGCAAGCAGTAAATGCGTTTCAGTACTGTAAGCTTGTAAAGCCCCATCCTCACCAGCTGTGATCAGTATTGGATGAGTTCTTAAAGCTAACATCCCTATAATAGATCCAGCGTGACACGTCATCACCTTCTGATGATTACATTCAATCTTGTCGATTTCCAACTCCACTGTCCAAATACCACCATTTCCATCCTTGAAATAGTTACTTGAATTAGGTCAAAAGTTTACAATGTCCTAATTTAAGGGTGTAAAATTAAATGCGTTACATATCAAAGGGTGTGCTGCAGACCATCAAACTGAACAACTTTCACTATGGGACCAACATTGAAATCACGAAAAACAAATAGTTGTTTTTGTGGTTGAGTAGCTATCGACATTTTCTGTGAAACAGCGGATTTTTTTCCCACGGAATGGCTGATTTTGTTATTGCGATTTCAGTATTGGTCCCGTAGTGAAATTTGTTCAGTTCGATGGTCGGAAGCACACCCTTTGATTTGTAACGCAGTTAATTTTACACCCCGTAAATTCTGATCATAAATTACATACTTGAGCATACCAAAACATATCCTTCTGATGTTTGAGAGACATTATTTGACAACCTGGCACCTGCAAAGAAATTTTACCTTTAAAGGTGAATGAGCACCGGAGTCGCATAACAGCGGACGCAGCGGACGGATTTCTTGCTTTGTATGGATTTCTATGGAAGTGCGTCCACTGCACTGTCATTATCCGTCAATGTGGCACCCGCAAAATCCGTATTGCTGACCACGCCCCCGCTGCGTCCACTGCGATGCGTATCTACATGAAAAGCACCCTGAACCAAAGAGTTTGCATACGCAAGTCTCAGCGACTGGATTCAGTTCGACGTAAGGATCCTCTTCGGGTGGATCGGCCTGTTCTACTGTATCCCAGTACCAAGCTCTGATGCATCCATCTCGAGCTATAGTAGTCACTTCATCGCCCGCTGGACTCAACATAAATTGTATCTGAAATGAAAATTTGTTGACACGCGGTAATAGTGAGAATGAGGGCAGATTATTTGATACATATGCAATAATAAATAAAAAAGGGAAAGGAAAGGGACGAGTTCTAACAGAATATACAGGGTCCCTCTTAATATGCTGACAGTTTTTCAAGGGGATGACCAGACCATCAAACTGAACAACATTCTCCATGGGTCCAACAACGAAATCGCGAAAAAAAATCTGCTGTTCCATACAAAAGTGCAAACCCACTCGAGCAAATTGTATGGGAAAGCTGATTTTTTTGCGAATTCGATGTTGGTCCCATAGAGAAAGTTGTTCAGTTTGATGGTCAGGTCATCATCCCTTAAAAAACTGGTAGGACCCTGTATTATAAAGTTTTTGATTGGCCAGCACTTTCGCATTTGGACCAAAAATGTGTTAAACGTGACTGATATATTTTAATGACTTATAATTATTACTTACGACGGGTGCATTATGACATGATTTTCTGCCGCGTTGAGTAACTTCCACCTTTACAAGTCCTGCTTCCCAAACTAAAACGTTGCCCCATTCACAGCCAGATAATACCTGAAGTACGAATTAAAACAAATGTACGTTTGTGCCCAATCTGAACATTTTAATACTAAAGTGTGTGTGTGTGTAGACAGTTGCATTACTTTATAGGAACAACTTTCCAAAGAGAACTTCGCAACTTTTTGAAGCCGTTGTGGTCCAGTTGCGAGTAGAAGCCGTGGTGGTCCAGTGGCGAGTAACCTTGCCTGCCGCGCAGGAGTTGATGGTTCGATCCCCGATCGACTCGTACCAGTGAGTTTTCGGAATTTATGTACGATTTGTAACACCACTGGCTTTTCGGTGAACAAAAACATCGTGAGGAAACCTGCATGCTTCAATTTCGAGGCAAGTATTTTACCCACTGTACATTATATGTGGCGACGGGCTCACTCCCGGTCACACTGGAGAGTTTCGGTTCTACTAGTGAAACGTCGATGTTCTGATGTTTCAGAATATCTCTGACTACCCCCTCGGGGAATATAGTCGTGAGCATATGCATGCATGTTTTGGTGTAAAATAAAATAGGTATATTTTATTAATTGATCAGCTGATTGCATATAGTATGGGAAGTCCACAAATTTTATTGCTAATTAACCTTAGGTTTATTAGGGAAAGTTCTTCGATATCATGGGTACAGTCACCCCTATTTAAGTAATGCAACTGTTTACCCTAACACCCTGTTTAAGAATTCGTGTCCTGACCTTTTCATCTGGCATCGGATAGACTCCAAGTACATCACATATTTCAGTTTTACCAAATCTTCCAAGCTCTCCTTTCAATTTGAGACCGGTAAATGTTTGGGCCATTTTCCAGAATTTTATATGTGCCGCACCTAAAATTTTTCTCATAATGCACTTATATTACGTAGATAGTGCATAAATGTAAAAGAAACGAGTATTGTTTGAAACGAACCAGCCGTAGTGAGTTGTCCAGGACAATAAGGTGAAAACATTACTGCATTAACGTCGAAAGTAAATGCGCTAGTTCGAAGAAGAATCTTGTGGCGCTTCCAATTCCAGATCGTTAAATTGTAATCGGGTTCCTTACCCACTGAAGCTAGAAGATCTCCTTCCGGACTGAAAAGAAAAACGAATCTAAAATCCAGGCTTTCCGAGATTTGATTTAAGAGATGTTTATTCCAAAAGCTCCGGAGCGCACTGTTTTTTAGATATCAATGAAATCTATAGTATAAGAGCTTTGCAATTGAAACTTATACGTTTAATAAATCTACTATTGAAATCATATCCCGAGAATTTTGTTTAACTGGTGTAATCCAAACCCAAGTTATGAGGGTTCAAAAAAACGACGAAGCGCTTCGAGAAAAGGTAGGTAGTGCCCTGGCGCTTCGCTTAGCTCGTCTTGGCGGTGCCCCCAGATTCACTTTGATTGACTAATATCCAAAATATAATCAAACTTCGTTTGTATGGAGCGTGCCAACGGTAATATCCCAATCCCAAAATAAACCAAAAATTATGTATTGGATGGGACTCGAACCCGCATCCTGCCAATCCGGGACTAGCTTTCGTTTACTCAAGCAACCGACACTTCTATGGACGCTTCTGACTTTTCCGTCATCTTTCGTCTTCAAGTGACACATTCATTGAAATACCTAAAGTCGAGAATAGAATAAGCATTTTCAGTGCCCTCTCGAAGAACGGCGTCTATCTCCATTTGAGGCCACGTGTAGAGTATGATCAGCGGCTCTTTGTGTGCTTCCTTCCCTTCGGCTATGGCTATGCGGTAATCTGGATCTTTTCTGAAAGACTGAAATTTTTGGTTATGTATGAAGTAGTTGGTAATATGGACCCGGGGCCCAGAGGGTTTAAACGCTGTCATATTCAGGGCGAAAATTAAATGAGGGGCTAGGGGGCCATGAGAGATTAACGAAAAGTAACTGAGAAGTTTCAGTGCGAGGCGAATGCGAGGCGAGACTTTCATAGGACATTTAAAAAAAACGGATGTCCAGCGCCAGTGATTTTCACGCCATCTATCGGGAGGTGTAAATATTAATTAAATGCCGTTCTTTGGTAAGCGCATCACTTGAGAACGGCTGGTTTGAACTGATATGTTTTTTTTTAATGTTCGTGGTACCTACTCCGATTTTCGGAATAAGGATTTTTGTCAGGACAATGTCTGTCGGGTCAGCTAGTAATATAAGGTCCTTTATATACTGACGGCTTTTTAAAGGGATGACCAGACCATCAATCTGAACATGAATAATTTTCTCTATGAAAACAACATCGAAATCGCGATAAAAATATCAGCTGTCCCTTGGCCGTTCCATACATTTGGATCGAGTCGGTTTGCAGTTTTGAGAGACGATTCATTTTTCGCCATTTCGATGTTGGCCCCATAGTGAAAGCTGTTCAGTTTGATGGTCTGACACATCCCCTAAAGTATTGCAACACATTTAAATTTATAACCTCTAGAGTAACTTATGTCGGCAAGCATGTCACAGGTGTAGAACAAATGAATTAATCATTATTCGTATGCAGTCTTGGATTTGGGGGATATAGTAAAACCGGTCAAGTGCGAGTCGGGTTACTCGCGCACCGAGGGTTCCGTACCACACCACCACACAACATAATAACTTGACCTTTAACACGTGACCGACTCACACTTGGCCTGTTTTTATTACTTGTTGTTATACTGTAGAGTTTGCTTTATGAACACACCAAGTTTGACGCTTGTATGTATTACCATTTTTACGATAGAGCGAGAAGAAAAAACGTTGAAAAAACGAGTTTCTTGTGTAAGGACCCCCCTTAAATTATAATTTTATGTCATTTTTATTATTTGTTAACAAACCCGCTGTAATAACTCATATTTTGTGAAAATTTCAACTGTCTAGCTATTACGGTTCAAAAGTTACAGCCCTAAATAGGTAGGACGGACGGACAACGTAGGCTTAGCTTTTGGTACGGAACCCTAAAAACTATCTTCCAAAGTACGTGATCCAATAGTTACAGCGATATTTCCAATAGATCCACCGGTCGTGCTCCTACGAAACCACGTCTGCTTGGTGTTGACGTCCAGGAACGTGATGATGCTGCCTGCCGCCCAGCACACAACGGACTCGTCGCATGCGCATAGGTTGAAGTACTTATGACAGTTGTAGCCATAGGAATGTCTTCATATTGTTAAGGATTATTCAATCAATCAATTATACTTTATTGCACACTTAAACAGAACATCGATTTCAATAAAGATAAAGAATTACTAGTAGGTAGAAATAATGTGGTCTTATCGCTGAAAAGACATTTAGCGCCAACTTTAGGGTAGAGGAATGGACAAACGAAAATAGGTTAATTATTGTATAGCCGTGTGGTTCCGGCTCAGAATATACCATTCCAATTCTTCCCGTGGATGTCGGAAGAGGCGAATAAGCAGGGATTAAAAGTTTCCATCCTGAAACTTAAATTACTACGAGGGAATTTCGGCCAAACATAAAATTTCCGCTAATAGATTTTATGAAATCCCATTCGCCAAAATTCTCTCGTTTCTCCGCTTCGCAGCCTCGCTCCGCTTCAGTGGAGAGACAGCCTTACGGTCGAGAGTTTACCTATATGTATGTAACGATGTGTAATTCTTGTAAACCTGAGTATTTTATGTCATAAAAGGATACTCAAATGTGAACAAATCAAGCGGTAAGGTCGAATCTAAAGAATTAACAGCTCCAGATAGAAAATCATCGGCGTCGTATTCAGAGAGGATGGACTCCTCTTCCACGTGTTCTTCCTCCAACAGCTCAGGCAATGGCTCCACAAACCCTTCTTCATCATACTCGTAATCTGTAATTCGTTAATAAAGAGATAGGTAGGTCATATAAGTATTTTTAAAGCACGGCACTACGCTGTCGCGAGAACTTCTCGACGAGAATTCTCGCCGAAAACTGTCAAGGAAAATTATTACGAATCAAGACGACGCTGCGAGAAGAAAGAAGGGCATCCAATATTCTTGTTCTCGGCCTATTTGGCAAGAATGTGTCGTAGAATGTGATGTGATGTAGCAACGAAGTAAGGCACTATTAGAAAAATTAGTCAAGAACTACTCACACACTAAGTCACTAGTAAAAAAGTTACTTATTTGCAGTGACGTTAAATGGAATCTTATAATGACTTTAATTGTGATTATGACAAGGTTCTAAGGTGACCGTGCAGTCGCCATCAGATATATCGTAGCATACAAGGTGTTCAAATATTTTTGAGCAGTTCAGATATTGTTGATTGGTTATGTGTAATGAAATTATTAAAAAATTAGAACTTCTTAGAAATATTTGACCACCTTGCTTGCTATGATATATCTGATGGCGACTGTACCACAGAAAGTTTTATTTATTTTAATGTACTAAATAAGAATACAGAATAAACATTCTGTGTGTAAGGAAAGTAGTTACAAAATAATAGTTACTGATCATTTGAATACCTATTCAATGATTATTGAATAAAGTTAGTATTTTGTTATTTTACCTTCATCATCTTCGTCGTAGTCTGGATCGTCGGCCATTGCTATTTATATGTAATTCAAGCCGAATTAAAATTAGGTATTTTGGTAGGTAACGAATTCATAACATACAATAAATGAGTTATTGAAAAGAAAACTGTAATTTACTCTTAATTTACTTGAAAAATCAATTTTACTGTTTGTTTGGTTGCCCGGTTACCTTTTATTTTTTAAATTCGGAATAATAATCTAGGTACTCTATGGATTCGGTAAGGGAATCCTTCCACTGAGGTAGGATCAGGAAGCTGGAATCTGGAATAGGTAGGTATATGTAAGGGTATATGGGTAGGATCGTGGGTAGAATCCCTAAATAAGTAAAGCCAATTACCTATTCCAACTTCCAGGTAATGCTTGACCCAATGAAGGTAATACGAGATAAGTCCGAGCTAGGGAAATTCATGAGTAATGGCATCTTTGATGGGTAATGTTAGTGATATTATAATGTTACTGCTGGGTAATGTGTATACCCAGGAAGGAATACCCAAAGAAATTGACTAAAAAGTCGAATCTCCACGAGAAGTCCGAATATATTATTATTCTCTTTGGATTAGTCCCATGTTCTAATTAAACTAACAATACTTATGCCACTTTCCTGCTCCAGATTCATGGAGATTTTTCTTGGAGAGCAGCGAGGATGATGAACGAAGGCCGTCAAACTGAACAACTTTCACTATGGAGCCTACCTCAGAAAACACGAAAAAAATCTGCTGTCCCATACAAAACTGCTGTACTTACCTACCCGACTCAAATGTATGGGACAGCTGATTTTTTTCGCGTTTCCTGAGGTAGGCTCCATAGTGAAAGTTGTTCAGTTTGATGGTCTGAGTTCATCGTTTCAGTATTTGCTTGGCTGTCACTTACACTGTATAGCATATCCTTCAGTCAATGAGTTCAATGCACAGTAAGTAGAAAAATTACAAGGGCACAGTACAAAGAAAAATAAAAGTTTTCGCTTACACTCAGGCCCAGACCAAAGTTTGCATGTTTGCATCATTGACCAAGAAAGTTTTTCTCTACGTATTTTTTTTTTTTTCATATTTACCCGCATTTTCTGAAACTTAGCTAGACGGTCGAGAGCGATTACCAAGCTTTCCTCTATTTCCCTCTCTCACAGCTGATCTCCCCTGAAACTGAAAATAACAGTATTTACAATGGGCTGTTTTAAGTGGGTGGAAGAAGATAAAGGACGAGATCACAGAAACAACGTTCTGAATTACACCCCAATACCTATTTCCAGCTTCCCGATTATACCTAAATCTATGGTCAACGCCCCGCATGACCAAAGAAGTTTAGCATGAGCAATGAGAGACCAATGATAGCAAATAACATGGCTGTATGGGGTAATCCCTTTGCTTTTCACCGAAGTCGATCGAACAACAAAATAAAAAAAGTAGTTTTGAGTTTTGCGCGGGAAGTGAAACGGGTTTTGTTTTTTAATTTTCTTAATTCGTTTTTCCCAGCTATTATTGCGTTAATGTGGTGGAATTAGTATGATAATGTACACACGGCGACACATCAAGCTATGCAAAACCAAAATAAGCTGGCCGCGCGTAGGTAGGGTAATCTATAACGTCGCGCGGCCAGCTTATGTTTTTTTGTGTAGCTTGATGTGTCACCGTGTGTTCCACGGAGAATAATATAGTAAAAGTGAGAAATAAAAAAGGGCGTTTGATCCGGGTTGACATCCCTGCTTAAAACTCCCTTGAATATTAGAATGTGTGAACCACACTCACATTTCACTGTGTAGGTTAAGGGTTAAGAACGAAACGACCGACGAACGTAACGAAAAATACTGAAGATAACGGCTGTAAGGGCTCGATTTCATTGCCTTTCTGTAGCGAAGAACTAAACAACAACATAAAGTAGTTTTGCGCGGAAAGCGAGATGAAAAAGACGGTTGTTTCTTAATTTTCTAAATTCGTTTTTCGTGGCTATTATTCTGGTGGTACAAAAAAAAAACATTTTCAGTTATGCACCTTAGCCCTGTCGGTAGTACTTAAATAATAGATATAGTAAAAGATAGTGATAATTTAATAAAGAAAGGCGCTATCTTTTGATTCGCATTGATATTCTCATTAAAACACCCTTGAGCATTGTAATGTTTGAACCATGGTGCGAACCAGGAAGCTGGAATAGGTATTGTACCACCCGACCCACGCATTGAAAGTTCTAATTTGGTACTATAATGATGAGAATAAAAAGAAAAACTACTGAAGACAACGGCTGCATAGGCTAGATCCCATGGCTTTTACCAAAAAACAACAACTAAAAAAAAAAAAATGTTTTGTTTACAATAATTCCGGTTTGAAAATGAAAATTTTTCGTAGTTGCATTTATTTATCAAATCATTTATACTGAATTTAATATAATTACTTACTAATCAAAGCTTTCTATTCAGTGGATTTGGAATTTGAAATGGGTTTGTGTTACATAAACTTTCAATCACCAATTTACATACTTACCGTTTTTATTAGAAAAGTAACAAACTTATACCATCATGCTAAATTGTTTCAATTTCATTCTTGTTTCTGCTTCTAGATGCCTTTATCAGCGACCCAAATCTACAAATGGAGACGACAAATCGTGCCGGCAACCTGTATTTTCTTCAAGTGAACCCAAACCATTCTGGATCAATGGAATGTATTCCTCTTCAACTAATAATCAACGTAAGAATATGACATGATATATCTTGTTCTGCTGGGCTGCCTGCTACATGCAAAGATTGCCTCTATATATGCTTCTGCTCTCTACTCATGATTTTATGGTTTGCCACTCTATTTTTCAGATACTTTTCAAGATCCAGACTTAAAATTTCATCCTAAATTTATTTAGATTTCTCGCTGCTTAAATTTCTAATATGGGGGAAGCCTATGTCCAGTAGTGGACGTCTATTGGCTCGGATGATTTTGTTGATATTTGTAATGTAGGATATAGGTATCATTCATCGATAAAGTATATGTCCAGATAAACAGTTGAAGCTGCGAATGCATCGAAAAAAATATCAGCCAACAAATCCTTTCCCGCACTGAGATAAGTTGTATGATGCTGTCATGCACACCAACAAACATAAGAAAGTTGGCCCATTTATTTTAGTACAGTAGAAGCCTGAAGCTCTATCTAGATATATACTTTTTCTAAGGTATCATTCATTGACTTAACAACGACTGGACGCAGAGTCAGTGCTCAAGTGTCCGAACCAAAAGAGAAACAAAACGCATAAAGAGAAACAATAACGTGCCAGTCTTTGATTGACAGACCACATTCTGTACTGTAAGAATTTGGCAAAATAAAATAAAAAATGTCATTGGTTATAATTAGAGATCGGATAATCGGATGCATATTTACCTAAAGTTGAGGTGTTGGCTATTATGGAGTGCACTTTTATATCGAAATTTTAGGACATCCCAGGATTTATTTTATTGAAAATATATATTTTTTCTTTTTTAATTTAAATAGTTTTATGAAGTCGCTTCCACACTATGCATCCAATTGGTTATGAATTACCGGATATCCTTGCATACGGGATTTATTAATAAAAAGAAAATTTTAAGAAGCCTTTTCCATAATTTTGCAGCCAAAAATGAAGTTTAGGTAAATATGCATCCTAATATCCAATGTCTAGTTATAATCGTTTATGTAGGTTATTCTGGGACACTTTTTGCGAGAAATTTTTATTAGATACGGCGTCCATAAGTCCATGGTATCATTGGATATTGCAGCTGCCCCTCCCTGCTAATCCTTGGTAATGCCCGTGCATTGACACAAACTTTCACATTTTTAGTAGTCTCTTTACTATAAAGAGATAAAAAGAAGAGTTTTAAGGTTAAATTAATTTTGATTGCAGGATCTGGACCGCAGTAAAGAACATTATTTGAGACCGGTGCAGTTGGATAAGGATTTGCAACTTTTTACTGGTGAGATGAGAATAATGAAGCTAGATTAGAAAATGCTAATAAGTTAACATAATGTTCATATCAAGTTGTAATTTTAACTGTGAATTGGTCATCTCTCTTAGGGATTTAATAAAATCCCTGTTTTTATTATGTTCCTGCAATAATATAGCAATTTTGAAGTAAATGTGATAAGTGTTATGTTTTACAAATTTTAAATTGTTATGTAAGTTTTTGAAGTATTTTCATTACTTATTTGTTTATTTTTAGATGCATGTGCAGCGCCTAGCAGCTCTAAATATATTAATGACGAAGTATTCCAAGAAACATCTAAACTTCAACAAACTCTTGTTGACAAAACATCAAGTCCATCAGCAAATTCAAAACTAAGTGTTCCAAAAATTCCAACAAAATCACTGAAAAACCCAAGTAATCAAGAAAACTGTATGGAACAAAACAATAAAGGCAGATCTAAACATGAAAGAAAACATCAAATAAAATTTGGTAAGAACTATTATGGATATTAATATTTATTGAATTCATTCCTGTGTGGCAAAGGACTCACTCCCTGTCACACTGAACAGAGTTTCGGTACTACTAGTGAAACGTGGATGTTCTTAGGTTTCAGAATATCTCTGACTACCCACTCTGGGAATATAGTCGTGAGCATATGCATTCATTCCATTAACCTGAAATACTAGACTCACAATCTACACTAATATTATAAAGAGAAAAGATTTGTACCTATTTTTGTATGCTTTATGTTTGTAATGAATAGGCTCAAAAAGTACTGGGCCGATTTAAAAAATTCTTTCACCAATAGAATGCTACATTCTTCCAATTTGACATAGGCTACATTTCATTTTGAAAAAAATTAGGGATCCTTGGTAAAATAGACAATTGTCTACCCCGTGCGAAGCCGGGACGGGCTGCTAGTCTACACTAATATTATAAAGAGGAAAGATTTGTACCTATTTTTGTATGTTTGTAATGAATAGGCTCAAAAAGTACTGGGCCGATTTAAAAAATTCTTTCCCCAATATAATGCTACATTCCTCCAATTTGACATAGGCTACATTTCATTTTGAAAAAAATTAGGGTTCCTTGGTAAAATAGACAATTGTCTACCCCGTGCGACGCCGGGACGGGCTGCTAGTCTCATATAAAATCTTAGCTAATTTTTGTCCGAATTGACACATACTTTTTAAACTTCTGCAAAGAGTTTTCAATCACTACTTTTATTTCTAACGTCATAAATCTCAATGGAAAGTAGACCTTATAGTCAAGGTATAAAGTCGTAAAAGCTCTTTTACGACATTGAATCAGATCAATATTTTTAACAATTGTATTTTGAAAAAGGAACAAGATGTCATCCTTCAGATGTTGACAGTACTTTATAGCAGCAACGATGTAGTCAAAATTCTAAGAGAAAGGATCATCTCTCTTTAAGACAGATCCTTTCTCTTAGTCAAAATTATAACCCACACAAAATAAGTATGAATGCTGTAGGGTGGTAATACATCATATTACGTCATATTTGATTATTAAACTTAGTCGTATTTGGTATGTTTATAGTCAGAGAGTTGGCGCGATACTGAGGCATGAGAGGTACTTTTATTAGTTTAGTACCTCTTTTTGGTCTGCCATTTTTGGACCGCTGATTGTGTATCTAGTTCAATTAATCTATATAATATATCTATGATTCATTCCTTAATGGACAAATTTATAAAAATCTAATTGTAACACTTAGAAAAAACTGGCCAAGAGTGTGTCGTACTTTGTCATCCGATTGATCGGAACACGGCCACATGAATTTAGGGACTCTAGCCAGTGTAAAAGTTTATTTTGACCCTCATTTCATATGTTAGATTGTTGTGGATGTGATAATTATGAAGATTTTTTTCTCCATTGTCATCAAATTTCTTTTTTTCGGTTTTTATTACACTACGCGGCAAACATCCCATAATTGATTACTGTTTTATGTGCCAAATAAATAAATAAATCAAATCATTTATTAAGAATGATCTGTTGATCCTGTTTTACAGAAGTCTAGTGATGCAACGAATACGAATACGAATATTCGTATTCGCCGAATAGCAGCCAATCACCGAATATTCGTATTCGGAGAATATCAGGAAGACATTCGTAATTAAATGTTTTCGCAAAACCCACTTAATTTTTGTCAGAAAGACATACATTATCCTACGCTGCCGCTGAATACATTTTTCCAGAAACAGTCAGCTTTCAAATTATCTACTGTGTCTCCAGAAATAATATTTTTCAACGGTTTCGAGGGTCAAAAAAGGGTTTTCTTTTACCACCCATAAAAGTGTCTTTTAATCGGTCTTTTAGAAAGGAACAAAACATTGGTCAGGACTTTAGGAATTTTAGAGCATGTCCGACACGCTGACGATTTTGATTGTTTAAATAATATTTCGAATGATTAAAGTGTCTTTTCAACATTTTTAAATTATTTTTCGCTATTCGTATTTGTATTCGTATTCGCCGAATAGTAAAATCAATATTCGTATTCGTATTCTTATTCGTAAAAGTGGTATTCGTTGCATCACTACAGAAGTCAGTGGTGGGCCTATGCCAGAAATAAAAGTAGCACTACATATCAATCTTATAGTAGCACTTTTTAATAGAGTTCAATTGTTAATAGTTAGTATCATTTCACAGTACACATCGCAGACCGCACGGTACCGCCGCGAGCTATAGCGGTGCTGCCAACTGCATTACAGTTCCGACGTGATTTTATCTCGCCGCGACGATCGCTGCCAGAACGCGTTCGATTCGGACCTTTACAAGGTATGGTACTCTTCCTATCTGTACTTAACGATATGTCTGTATTTCTTTTTGGAATTATAGTTAGAAATATGACGAGGCGAATACGGCAACTTTTTTCTAGTGTCTCTCACGTGACGTATAATCATTCCATTCGTTAACCCAAAAACATGCGAAAAGTTAAACTAGTATTGCAATTTTTGATGATGTCTTTGGATATTGGAAATCATATTGATAAGGCATTGAAATAAAATAAAATAAAACATTGTTTGTTTTAGGCGTAAGGCATGATGTGCTTACTGCAGAGGTTGACAAATTAATGTTGGACTCTGTGGCCACACATACGCCTGTTTTCTTGATAAGTAAAGAAGACAACTCTGTGGTACATATAAATGTGGCTGATAAAGGTAAGCAATCATCTAGCTCAATCTTATTTTTATCCTTTATAAGTTTTCTATCAAATTTAGGAAGTGTATGGAAAAAGCATTCCAAGCGAATTTCGGTCGCGTGGTTTCGGCAGGTGAGCCCCCTGCTGAAATTACGTGACCGAAATTGGCTTTCAATGCTTTTTCCAAATCTAGAATGTCGTTAAATCGTTCTAGGGTGTTTCTACTCTTCATTTGAACTCCGTCATTATCCAAAACATTTTTTTTAACGCAGTTATAAAGCCCGCTGGACCCTAGTATAAGCGCTAAAAAAATATACCTTTTCTTATAAACAAGGCGAAAATATTTGGTGAGGATAATGACAGCGATCAAACGCCGACGCAAAACACCTTCTAGCACGCGATACACCAGTAGGCGGCATTTTTTAGGGTTCCTTAGTCAAACAAGGAATCCTTATACTGTATGCCCCACCTCAATAACTCGCTCATTTTTGCACCTATTGAATCGAATTTTGGTATAAAGACAGATAACTGTAACCCAAAAACAGAAATGTCGTAGTTATGAAGAAAACAATGTTTTTTGACTTTACTTTTGATTAACTTAACTTAAATTTTGTTATCAGATAAATCAAACTGGCTTAGTTTACTACCTCTTGGAGACCTGAACACTGCAAATGTATGGTTGTATGAGGAATCTGGAGAAATATATGGTGTCACCACAAAATCGATTGGGCCTAGGACTCCCCTAGCTCTCGGTTATAGTAAGAAATATGCAGAAGACTATGGATTACCACCTGATCAGCCCATTTTAGATCTTGAGGAAGGTGAGTCCGCAAAAAAAAACACGAATTGAATAAAATTTTTTATGTATAAGGTGGAAAAAGCGACAGACGCGACGCACGGAGGAAAATTTATTTTTGAAAAAAAACGACGTCCACAGATTTTATATAAAAGCTTGCCTGCGCGCATTCGAGACAAAAGAAACAGTTCTCTGTTCATAGAAACTGAAAATTTGAGTGTAAATTTATGAAGTTCCTAGCTTAAACATTGGCTGAGAAGCTTTGTGACCGTTTCAATATGTTTATCAGCCGTTGCTATCCCACAGTTGGGCAAAGGCCTATCATCTTTTTCTTTTTAAAGCAGCCATCAATTTCGACCAGCCAACTAATTTGTCGCTAACTTCTGTTTATATGATTTTAAGGGCCTGTTTCATCACTTCTTGATTGTTATTGATAGCTGATATGTCAAACGATCTGTCATTACGAACTTGTCCAGAAGTGGTGAAAGAGGCCTTAAGCAAAGAAAATATATTCTCTAACAAGAAGCGACATTCAAGCATATGTGCTCGTAAAATGCTCGCGGCTGTGTGCGTATCGTGGAGGAAGCGGGTGTTACGTGGGACGCGCGGGGGTGGAACGATCAGTCTGGAGACTGGCAGTGTCACCTGCCTGCCCTAAGTCCATTATAATTTATCTACATTCTAGAACGTTTGTATTAAAGAAAGGCCGAGACTCTGTTTATTATTTTTACATCTTGCGGGCTTAGGTACTTTTTAATTATGATATATGCAGATTTTGCTGTCCTGACTAGTATAACAATGCCTGCATATTACAGCACTACCCTTAGGGCCTAGACAATGGTGGTGTTTTGAATGCCACCGCGCTATGGGATCTGCGGCTTTACTGGAGCGACACATCGACACTTATCATAAGGTTTGTCCCATCAATGGAATAGCCCATTATTATAATGTTTTTTGAAACTATTCGTTGAAGATGGTAGATTGCATGTCGAATATTAATTCACATAAGATAGGAACAAAAATGTTATTTATTAGCCTAGCAAACTATCTATACATACAAAACAGTTCAGTGACTGACTAATGAACAACGTACAGCCTAAACAATCTGAACAAATAAAAAAACAAGAAATTTGGAATACATATTCTTCAGAGGATGTAGAGGTGCACTAAAAAAGGATTTTTCAAAAGTCCTCTAAAGGGGGCAACGAGGTGTTGAAGTTTTCCGAAAACCACGCGGACTGTATATTTAAAAATAATAAATTTAATTGAACACAGGTTATAAATAGCGGTCTAAAAGACGACAACAAAATAATTGGGTAGGCCAGTGCCCCATAGGTGCCCCATATAGCTTGATGATGAAGATGAAAATAATAATTGTATAATTTATTTGGTGTCAGGATGAAAAACCTGCCCCGCGGCGTCGATATCGTTGTCCGCATTGCACTCGGACATTCTCCAGGCTTTTTACGTAAGTACATTCATGTCGTAACTTAACCTACCCCTGACGCATATGCGCGTTTTGCGGTCCATGCACACCTGGGTGCATAGCGAACGAAGTGAAAGTGAGCACTGGAGTGCTATTTTTGAACTTCACATATCACAATTCATACTTTCTTTACAATGATAAAGAGGGAAAAGATGAACAAAAAGATACCAATACATCTTTTGATGGAATATATCATTATTTACGAAACATTTTAATCGAAAACTTGAAACTGTTTACGTCTGATATGGTTGTATGGGTTCGAGCCCTTGGCCTTTAAAAAAGGCAGGCCCAGTCTTTACAGGATCTTGCTAACGTCCCTATGGAGCGATAAAAATGCCATCTGTCTAACGAACTAAATTTAAAAAAGAACAGAAAACGCTCATTAGGATATGTGATATTTAAAAATAAAAAGTCCAGAGTGAAAATACGAGGGTATCCCGAATGCATCAATCCATGGAATAAGGTTTTTTCATTATGGTGTTCATCATCACTTACGACGATTTTCGTTTGCTCCGTATGAGATTTAAATGGTAGGTTCCTAAGCGATCCTTACTTACCTTTTCTTTAATTTATATTTACTTATAATATTCTACTTCTATAATAAGCATGTAGAATCTACTTTGAATGCCATTAAAATCTTAGATCTTTGCTTTTTACATTAAAGTCTTGAGAAAATTTTACAGTAAAATAAACTCAATTTTTTCTTTCAGATTAAAACGGCACGTACTAAGTTTTTGCACGAGAAAGATTGAGAAATCGTAAGTAAAAAAATATAGTCTTCAACTGTTTGCCCTGAAGTATTTTTTTACATACATACACAAGTTACACAACCTTATGACTACATTTCTTTTCTAACTATGTATAGATAATAATAGTACACTTATCTATTCATATGGCAGTACCCTACGTACCCAACACTGTCGCACCCTACAAGCATCCAAACCGAATTTCAGGAATAAATATATTTGTATTACACGCAGCTTGTGTCCGTCTTACTTGTACTAATCTAACGCACCTACCAAAGCTTAAGCAATGGTTTATACAGAAGAGACGTGTGGCAGTGTCGGATAATCTAAGTAACACAATATAAACCTTGTAGTACGTAGCATAGCGTCGTTTTTGTCGTAAAGGAGAATCGCACCCGCGCCTGCAGGTGACGCGCCTGGAGGCGCAGGCGTAATTCTCCAAACGACGCTATGCTACGTACTATAAGGTTTATAATTGTGTTACTTTGACTATCCGCCACCGCCACACGTCTCTTCTGTATAAACCGCGCCTTAGCACGATAAATCTTTTGCTTTGGGGTAGTCCCATTTTACAATATTATTAATGTCTCACTTTTTGTTTTCAGAGACAAGCCACCAAGTTCACAATCTTCACCAATAAAGATAAATACTCTGTACACAACACAAAACGCAGATGACAGTAAAGTTCCATCCGACGAAAGCCTTCAAAACTATACAAATGGTCTGGATTTCTCTACAAATCTCTTTGACACGGATCGTATGCCTAATCTCGATATATCGGGCAGCTCTAAATCTGAAACTGAATTTAATTCATATGGTATCGGATTTAAGGATGAAAGTCATTTAACAAATTATGTGGGGAACACTAATGGGTCGCACCAGGTAACCTGATATTGTCTCAATAATTATCTTACGAATAATATTTTAAAATATACTTATTAATAATGTTTTTTTTTCTAGAATAAGGAGAAGAGTAGTGAAACGATATTGTTTTCGTGTCCGCACTGCGATAAAACCATAGTTAATTCGAAGAAACGACTGCACCTCAGGTAAGAAGGAAAATTAGGTTACCTTCTAGTTGGCAAAGTAAAGTCCTCCGGTGATCTTAATCTTAACTATGATAAAACTGTAACAGAAGTGTGTCTGTACATTGAAGATATTTACATGAAAGAGATTAGAAGAAAATGAGAATGAAAGAGTTAGAAGATGGTTTTTAGGTATCCCGGACTCCAAATCAACCTTTTTTAGAATTTTTGTCAGTCTGTTTGTTTGTATGTTTGTAACAGCATCACGCAAAAACTACTGAACCGATTTTGATGAAACTTTTATAGTTTGATAGCTTATGATCTGACTTAAAATCTGGTATATAATTTGTGCGGACGAAGTTGCGGGTAAACTCTAGTATTTTTATAATACTGAATTATATAGGGTCCTTCTTAATATGCTGACGGTTTTTAAGAGGATGATCAGACCATGAAACTGAACAACTTTCTCTATGGGACCAATAGAAAAATCGTGAAAAAAATCTGTTGTTCCATACAAAACTGCAATTTTACTCGACTCATTATGTATGGGACAGCTGATTTTATCATCGCGATTTAAACATCGGCCCTATAGAGAAAGTTTTTCAGTTTCATGGTCTGATCATTCTCTTAAAAAACCGTCGGCATATTAAGTTGGACCCTATACTTGTTTTTCCAACTAGAGGCCAGTTCCTATTAAGTTAATTGTATATGGTGTTTACAGACAATGTACAGCTCGGAGATTTGAATGCGAGTGTGGTCACGTTTTCAATAAGAAACAGAGTTTGGAACTCCACATAGACAAGGAACATTCGGACTTGAAATCGAGAACATTAAAAGACGCGGTAGGTTTACTTCAAGTAATATAGATTTAACGACTTTATTGTTCCAAACACGCCTTGCTACTGATTGGAAATGAAACCGTGTAGATACTGAATCATTGTTTTATTACAGGCCAAAATATCCAGTGAAGCATCTTATAAATGTGACGATTGCAAGGTCTCGTTCAAAGTAAGTAATGAGTACGCTTAAAACATTTGTATAATTCAGAATGATAGTGATATTTAATTTTATTTATTCGAGACCGTTGTCGTACGCTGTTTACTACATTTTTCAACCCTTGTGGACGAGACACGCATGACGTTAAAATTTTCATTGATCACATAGTAAGCGACGACCGTCATTTCTTTTAGCCACCTTCATAATCAAATGCAAGTACTTACACTCTCGGCAAGGGATTACGCCCTCGCCTATCGGCTCGAGCTTGCAATCCAGCCTCGAGTGCAACTCAACTTAGCTCACTTGTATCATACCTAACGTACTATTACAATAGTTATTAAACATTTAAGCATACGTCAAACAAAGCCGTCCTTTTTAACGTTATTAATAAAGACAATTTGTGGTGGCAGCGCCGCGGTATGCTGGTCAACCATCTCTGGCGCGTCCACAACACTGTATCCACTACTGTGCCCCTGGAGCGACGCGTCCGTCATTACCCATGCGTCGCCTGTCCTAAGATATACCGCACCGCATCCAAACGCGACCGCCATGTCAAAACTCATCACCCTGGTAAGTGAACCTTATTCAGTCATCTAAAGCTTACATAATCCTCCATTCACTTCTCTCTCGCCTTGTGCAGGGCTTGAAACCGGTACCAAAAGTACCTACCGATTCTGCCCGGTACTTTGCGGTTCTTGCCATTTCGGTCCCTGGGTACCGGTATACCGGTACTACGTATGACATGTCGCCGTGTGTGAGAATACCTATCTTTTTAATACATCTGTTTTCTCACTCAAAAACTAACGTAAAAATTGGTTTGGTGTCTAACTAATATAACTAATAACGATATTGATTAGAAAGTAATAAATATAGGTACTACGTCTGGTACCGGGACCAAAAATACAGGCACAGTATAAAAAAAAGTATCTAGACATACAGTACGGACACTCCCTGCCTCCCACCAACTTTTCACCTCACCCCCTCTGGTTGAATTGTGGTTTCTCTTAAGCAAATGCGTATTCCTGTCTCGCTCGCACTCAACATTATCGCACAGGCTAAACCCTTTTAAATTTTTCACATTTGTTTGAAATGACAGCTATCAGCTGACAGTGTCCAAGGAGATCACGTCGTATAGGTATCCATCTGGTACCGGTATCGCACCAAGGCCAATGGTACCGGTTATAAAAAATACCATTATTTCAAGCCCTGGTCTTGAGCGCTCGGGAACTTTGTATGTTATGTAGCACAAGACATATCCCATCCTGAACCTGATAACATTAGTTTAGCTTGAAAACTAATTTCAACATACAAAATACTTTCGTGAATAAAAGATTTCTCTTAATGCCTTGCGGTAGAACATTTTGGACATTGTTTTAAGATGATATAGTATCTTAAGACAGTTTATTTTTATCCGTCAGATTTGTGATCTTCATTATCTCTCGCTATAGGAGACAATAATATAGTTATAACTCTATAAGACAGTGTATGTAACGCATAAACAGGCACGGAGCTGATTCGGGCAGCGCCTATAGAGGGCGAACGAAGGGCATGTGAGCCCGCATCCTGCTGGGAGTGTCCGCGGCAGTACGCCACACGCGCCAAGCTGCTGCAGCACGTGCGCGGTCATCACCCACATCTGGTAAACATTTGAGATCGTACACAATTTGACATCAAATATGTGATACACAAAACACAATACTGCTCTCCGGATACCTGTGCGTGGCCAGTAGAATATAAGAAAACCATTGACACGAAAAGACAAAGGCCCGTCGATGTATGAATAATCCAAAAATTCGTCCTATTACTTAAGTATTACTCTTCCGAGGAAATCGCGAAGCGAACAAGCGAATACGTGCAGGTTTAGCGCTTAACTGAGTAGGTTCCTTAGGGGTGAAATGTGACAGTACCTTCGCAATGTAGAGCCACAGTCTACAGACGTCATATTTCAGACCCTCATGCAGCGCTCCGCTACCTAAGAAACCTACACAGATAAGCGCTACATGTATAGGTACATTATACATCTATACTTATAAACCAGTTCCGTGACCGACTGACTGACACAACGCTCAGCCTAAACCGCTGAAGCTAGAAAAATGTCAAAGTCAATATAATTTATTCAATATAGGAGCTTGCAGCACACTTATCAAACGTCAAATCTTTGTTAAAGCTACCACCGCGTCGGAACGTGTTGTCGCCGTAGAGAAGATGCGGCCAGAAACTCTACAACATAATACGACTTAATAACTATAACAATATAAATTCTTAAGCTAAAGTTATGTATACAATAATACATAGTCTATTTAATAAAATAATTGATACTATACAGTAAAGTAAATAAACTATAAGCTAGTGACCTCAGACCCAAGCCAAGCATGAAAAGCCAATGCCTAAAAATGGCGCCGTTTCTTTTTCGGCAATTTTTTTTGCGCGGCTATCAATTAAACTTGAATATTTCAGTTCAGAATAAAGTAACCAAGTAAACTTGTTAAAAATGTAGTATCTCTTAACTCAGTCCGAACGAAGATATAAAGGAGAATTTCAGTTGCGGTCATTCGAGCTGAATTTAAAATATCAGACATATTTCAGGAATTGCCGATCCGGAAGAAGTCAACAGTAAAACTAGCATCCAACATGGTAAGCAGTTTGAATAATTATTTAATTTTACTGAAATTATATGGCTGATAAAAATCATTTTTATGGTTTGTCTGTAATTATTAATACTGAAATCTAAAGTAGAAAAGCTTAAAAAAATGTTTGCTGGTTATAGTAAAGTTTCTGACCACCCCTTCTTCTTTCCTCATCATTTTGGATCAATATGTATCTAATGGTAGTACAAGCGGCAATATAATATGTTTAAATACTTTTCAATTCAATAATAATAACCTTATTTTGAGAATTTACGTTTCTCACCATTCGTATGACATCGTATTCGTATTTCTTTCCAGAACAAACAAATCCTGCCATCTCTATCCCAAAACTGCAATTACATTAACAATTAAAATATAATTACTATTTTCTAGTACAAAGAGTTTTATTGAATTACCTAGTGAGAATATATGAAACGATTTTCTTATTGGAAATATACGTTGAAACAAAAGGCTGGAGAAAACACAATTATCAAAAGGTATGGAGTATGTGCAGTGTTTTTATAATGATTTACGGTATAGTATAGCTATTATTAACTACCTACTCTAAGCTGTCACTTATTTTTGTCACTTTATCCTGCCCAATGTTTACATTTTTATACAGCAGCTTTAACATCTGATATATCCTACATCTCTTTCATCGACTTTGTTTTCCATGTGTGTATGATAAAGACAAAAAAACCGGTTTCCGTTCAATCCGTCAGTCGGCGATCAGATCTCTGCAGTGCGGTGTTTTTATTGCACAACGGTTTATCAGTTTTGGCACTAATAAAAGTCCATCCTAAATCGCGTTATCATTGTTAACTATAGTGACAATTTTGTTTTAATTACAGAAATGTTAACGTACCATCTTGTTTAATTAAATTAAAATTCAATAAAAGGCATGCCTAATGGTGGAATGCAATGTATGAGTTGTTTTAAAATGGATTGCGGTGTGCAAGAAGGTATCCCTAGAGACTTCTTAGATTACGATTTCGTCGCTGAAGATGCTCTGGATTTTGAGGTTAGTTTGCAATTATGTTATCATCATTTGTAGTGTAGTGAAGTATAAAATAATAAATGTTTACGCCTACTCACAATACATACATAACTCATTCATTGTTGACTGATGGTATGATTCGATGAATGAGTGAAACGTAGTACCTACGCTGCGTCCCGAATTACGCCGACAGCGCTGTGAGCGCGATAAATGTCGTTCCGATTTGACGTGAGCGCGTCCACAATCGAAAACGTGACGTCATTCATGACGTCACTACCGACGCCATCTTGCAATAACAGTGCTCACGGTTCGTGGCGAGTTTGAGCGACTGTGAGCGAGTTGTCAAAAGTGACCTTTGACAGTCGCTGCGTCCCGAATTCTTGCAATAACAGTGCTCACGGTTCGTGGCGAGTTTGAGCGACTGTGAGCGAGTTGTCAAAAGTGACCTTTGACAGTCGCTGCGTCCCGAATTCTTGCAATAACAGTGCTCACGGTTCGTGGCGAGTTTGAGCGACTGTGAGCGAGTTGTCAAAAGTGACCTTTGACAGTCGCTGCGTCCCGAATTACGCCGACAGCGCTGTGAGCGCGATAAATGTCGTTCCGATTTGACGTGAGCGCGTCCACAATCGAAAACGTGACGTCATTCATGACGTCACTACCGACGCCATCTTGCAATAACAGTGCTCACGGTTCGTGGCGTTAGCACTGTGAGCGAGTTGTCAAAAGTGACGTTTGATAGTTTTGTTCTAGTAAATTTTTGAGCGAATTTTCAAAAGTGACGCTTGACAGTTTTGCTGTCCTATATTTTTGGTTTGTTTAGGTCTCGATTTAGGTTTCTTTAGTAGTACTGGGTTTGATTATGTTCTAAAAAAGATGAATAAAAGTTTAATAACGATTAGTGATGAAGAAAATAATGTGAATATTTGAATGTTGTGGTGTGAACGGTGTGAGCGCGATATCTAGCGTTCCGAATTGGTAGAACGCTATCAGCGCTGTCGGCGCGCTAACGCAAATGAAACGGGTTTTAGCGCTGTAATCGATCACAGCACTGTTTTTATGAATCGGAACACACCGAGTTTGGGTCTAGTAAATTTTTGAGCGAATTTTCAAAAGTGACGCTTGACAGTTTTGCTGTCGTATATTTTTGGTTTGTTTAGGTCTCGATTTAGGTTTCTTTAGTAGTACTGGGTTTGATTATGTTCTAAAAAAGACGAATATAAGTTTAATAACGATTAGTGATGAAGAAAATAATGTGAATATTTGAATGTTGTGGTGTGAACGGTGTGAGCGCGATATCTAGCGTTCCGAATTGGTAGAACGCTATCAGCGCTGTCGGCGCGCTAACGCAAATGAAACTGGTTTTAGCGCTGTAATCGATCACAGCACTGTTTTTATGAATCGGAACACACCGCTAATGGACACTAATGAAATTAGTCTAATAGGAAATACTACAATTTTTCGGCACAGGTACCTACTTTGTTAGGATGTGAATAATATTTTATAAGTACAATTTAAATTAATCCATACACAAAGGTATAGTTGAAAAAATAACATAAATAAATACCAGCTTTGTTTTTATCAAACTCTAACTTAGCCAGCCATCTATTGACGCATTATTAGGACAGCGAGCCATGTTTACACTTTGCCAAGCAGGTAGTTCTTGAGTACACCGCCAGATAGCACCAGCGTTTAAATTGTTTGTGTAAATATTATTTCACGCTTTGGTATAGCCGTGCAACCATCAAAGACACGTCTATCGGTCGACGGCTTCGCCTCCGTCTACACAAAGAATTAAACATTTATACGCTGCAGTCCAAAGAGAATGGAATCACTACGTTTTAAGAGACGGCACTGTCTAACTAGCTTCGAAATCCTAAAATAGTATGAAGCGCGTCTAGTGTTTTCTACCACAACAATAACACTTAAAAATGCAGTCCTACCAACCTAAAGAACATGAAAAGCTTGACAACGTCAAGTTGACGTAACTAGTGCGGAGACACCTTCGTCATTGTCACATTATCGATATTCGATCGAAGTGATGTGCGTGTTTTATCGATATCGAGATCTCAATTAGGCGAGTGGCGGCGAGGCGACGTAATTTAATAACTATTTACTAATAAAACAACAAAAAGAAAGGTAATCAATTTTATTTTAAAATTGTTAATTAGCGTACCTATTTAGTTCAGTTCAGTTAATGAATAAGCGCAAAACCTCATACACCCCAACTGATTTACAACAAAATAATTAGATTGAAACAATAATTTCATTATTTTGATACTTAAAATTTAAAGTTATTCGCATTTTAAGTTTTGAGGCAAAAATGATTTGTTATTATATCAGCAATGAATGAAAGCGCTAACGTGTTCATGGATACATTTTAAGAATCTTGTTTTGGTAGTAAGCAGGGTCAGAGTGCCCGAGCGGTGGGTTGAGATCGAGTTCAGTAAATTTTAAATTTTACAAACAAATTATTTAATATTTTGAAAAAAATACCTATGTTGAAAACATGATAATTTGATTCTGCTCTCAATTCTAAACCAACTACTTTCTAGTTTTGCGTTAATTCATTAACACGTTGCATACAGGGTCCTTTTTTAAATGCTGATACTTTTTCAAGAGGATGATCAGACCATCAAACTAACAACTCGATGGCACCAACATCGAAATCGCGAAAAAAATCTGCTGTTCTAAACAAAACTACAAACCTACTTGAGCCAAAAGTATAGGATGACAGATTTTTTTTTTTCGCGATTTCAATGTGTGTCCCATAGAGAGTTGTTCAGTTTGACGTTCTGATCATCCCCTTAAAAAAGTGTCAGCATACTAAGAAGGACCCTGTATAACCCCCGGCGCAAAAAGAGGGGTGTTAGACGCAAAAATTGTATTTATCTACGGGTGGTTCAGACCATCAAACTGAACAACTTTTGCTATGCAAGCAAACATTAATTCGTAAAAAAAAATCGGTCATATACATCGTGTTAATGAATAAGCGCAAAACCTCATACACCCCAACTGATTTATAACAAAATAATTAGATTGAAACAATAATTTCATTGTTTTGATATTTAAAATTTAATGTTATTCGCATTTTAAGTTTTGAGGCAAACATGATTTGTTATCATTTCAGCAAAAAATGAAAGCGCTAACGTGCTCATGGATACAATTTAAGAACCTTGTTTTGGTCGTAAGTAGGGTGAGAGTGCCCGTGCGGTGGGTTGAGATCGAGTTCAGTAAATTTGAAGGTTTACAATCAAATTACTTAATATTTTGAAAAAAAAATCCTATTTTGAAAATATGATAATTCGATTCTGCTCTCGATTCTAAACAAACTACTTTCTAGTTTTGCGTTAATTCATTAACACGTTGTATATTTGAGTCTAGTAGGCATTGCAGTTTAGTTTGGAACAACCGATATTTTTTTGCGATTTCAGGTTTGCTCCCGTAATAAAAGTTGTTCAGTTTGATGGTCTGAACCACCCGTAGATAAATACAATTTTTTTACGCCATTTGTATATTTCTATTCTACACGTAAATCCAAAAAAATATCACCACGGGACTTTGACTAATTATTATAAGGACTAGCCTTGCGGTAGCATTTCCCTTCTGCCACGGTATAAGCACAATTGATCTTGTGCATTTACATTCAATTTTACACCTTATCACTAAACGAGACAGCCTATAATTGCGAAATAATAACTTCGAACTTAGAACGTTTGGGGTTCACACGAGACTACTTTTCATGATTTTTAACATTCAAAATTAGAATCTAAAGTTATGGGGAATAAAATCCAAAGTTGCGGATTTCATGTTACCTCGCCCCCCGCAAAAAGTGGCAGAAATGTTTGTTAGTAGAATTACACGCGTAACCAGTCCACATATAAATAGTCAAAGCCACGGGACCTTTGTTATTAACTAAGTAGAAATTGCGAACTATTTTAAGAAATACTCTATTTTAGTACAAACTTTACAGTGGTTGTAAACTCATAACCTAAAACAAACAATAAAAAAAAAAATAAAGAAATCCGACACTATACATAAAAAATATACATTTTAGTACTATAA
The DNA here is from genome assembly GCA_963924505.1 of Agonopterix alstromeriana. NCBI lineage: Eukaryota > Metazoa > Arthropoda > Insecta > Lepidoptera > Depressariidae > Agonopterix > Agonopterix alstromeriana. Next base: position 9,307,204 of record OZ004670.1, read on the forward strand.
CTAAAAATACGAAATTTAGTTGAATTCGTTTATAAAGTATAATTAATTTTTTTTTTCGATCTAGCATAAATATTGCTTATTATAAATTATTTCCTTTTGACCTGTATTTTTACTGGGCTACGAACATGCGAACTACAACATTGAACACATTCGGTATCGCGCTAATCATTTGACAGCCCTTAGGCCGAGATTCAGAGACGTTTTTTAAGTTATAGTTCGAACTCCCGTATGTCAAACATACATACATTTTCGCCCTAATTAGTTAAAACTAAGACTAAAAAAATCGTCTCTGAATCTTGGCCTCAGAGCCGTTTTAACAGATCGCTCAGACGTTAGAGGCTGTCAGTCGCACATAGTAAATAAGTCAAGTTTAGTGCGATACGAAATTTAACACAGTTGATTAGAACTGAGATTGAACTTCGATGCTTTAAATTAACACGATCGGTGTCCTGGACTAATTTCACATGGCGGTGAGTTTGAATAAGGTGTCACAGGCCACCAGGCCTCCACCCGAACGGTTATTTAACAAAAACTTAGTCTAGGTGAAAAGTTATTATTCGAATAGTGATATGGTTTTTAAACACTTTAATCTTGCTTTTATGATTCCACCGTTTCCTCCGTTTCTTCCGTTGTGGTTTCTTCGATTGGTTTTTTATGGCCTGAGTGACAATTTCAAGTTCAAGTTGAATACTAGTAGTTGTCAACGTTTTTAACGCACGTGCTTTGCGCAACCTTTCCACTAACGCTTTTTCCCGGTTTGACATCAGTGGTTGTGGATGGACTGTTGAAGATTTTTCTGAAAGCAAAAAGAAAACGATTTTATTTCATAAAGCTAGTAAGTCGCTTAGAGCTTTTTAGCAGTTGTAAATATAATTTTGTTCTAGATTGGCAGTTTTAGAAATGGTTATAGATACCGAATTATAATAAAGGTTCCATAATGGAATTAGTTACGTTTCAGTTTTCGATTTCCTATAGTTTTAGGTGGATACACTTTTGCGATCGAGAACTCTGCATAAGAGCCCCACTATCCTTTAGTCGCCTTCTCTTACACTTATGGAAAGAAATGGGATGTTCCACTTGAAGTCAAACCATCATAGCCTTGCACTAAACGGTACAAATAACTGTCTTACCTTAGAAGTATATCGATACTTAAATTACAAATGGGGTTTTAAGTGACAATCTCGCTACGGATGGATGTTCTGAGGATTCAGAATATCTCTGACTACCCCCTCGGGGAACATAGTCGTGAGCATATGCTATCTCGCTACGGACCTCACTACAGAAGTCTTTACACTACGGACCTTTAATCAGGTGTTTACAAAAAGCAAGGGTGACCTATGTATTCTAAGTTACAAACAACTTAATATACCTACATCCTTCCTGTTGGAAGATATGCTCACGATTTTGTCACAAAAAAAATCTCCAAAATAAAGTAAGTACAGAGCATCAGTCGGTGAAGCGTTGCGGAGAGGTATGAATACTCATCATAGAGGTCCGGGTTCGAATCCGTACGGACGTCATGCCATGTACCAATGAGTTTCTAACTTATACTGGGTGGAACGTAACGAGGCTCTTTCCTTTTAAGGGTGTATTCAGACACTGAAACTAACAACTTTCCCTAAGGAACATGGGTCGAAAACGAAATAAATGTTTGGACCATAGAAACTACTACTACACTCGTTTTATTTTTAATTCTTTGTTTGATTCATAAATGAATTTCTATAATTACAAACCTGCAACTCCTTGTGGCCTTTTTGTTGAAGAAGTCGTTTTGAAGTCCGAGCCCGTAGCAGAAGTAACTACAAAAATGTCAAGATTAATTCACGTTCTTATTCATGTAAACTAATAATATTATGATGACATCAATAGAAGCTTCGCTTAGGAGCAAGCAAGACTTGGAGGATAGATTGGTGCTGGTCTGAAATATATGGCAAATTGGGGAGGAGGTTTAATGCTCTGCAGTGGATTGATTCGGCGTGGGAAAGATGATAATAATCGATTTTCCTAACATATGTAATGTTGTTTTAATATTTATAATTTCCTTCTAAGCGGTAAGTGTTTACATACAATTTTCTTAAAATACGAAAATGTGTCTTTAGCTATTTTAATTTAATCAAAGGTGTTTAGGTGTGTAGACAGACCACACGTAGACTTTCTAGTTGAGCCAAATTTAATGCGATTTCATACAAACAACTACAATAAAGTACACTATGAATAGTCACCTGTTTCTTCAACACGACGACGACGTCCCGAACGAAGTAGATGGTAAACATTCGAAACCAGGGGCAGTGGGTTCTGGAGAGGATGAAATGACTATGATTTTCAATTTATAGACCTTCTAGTTGAGCCAAATTTAATTAATGCTTAATTAATTTAATTTATTTAGCTTGATGCTATTTGGTTTACGATAAGCGAAAGCAATGTATCCTTGCTTTAATACTATCATGTAGATGTAGCAGCATAAGGATATGCTAACGACTATATTTCCCTAGGGGGTAGTCAGAGATGTTCTGAAACCTCGAAACATCCACGTTTTACTCGTAGGACAGAATAGGTAATAGTATTTACCTATAGTTCTACATACTAGTAGGTAGTACTGAAACACTGTCCAGAGGGACGGGAAATGAGCCCGTCGCGTCGGCACTTATAATGAACAGAAGGTACAATACATACCTCGAAATTGAAGCATACGGGTTTCCTCAAGCTGTTTTCCTTCACCGAAAAGCAAGTGGTGTTACAATTCGTACATAAATTCCATAAAATTCATGGGTACGAGTCGGCCTGGACGGGGATCGAACCATCGCCTCCCGAACGGCAGGAATGGTATTCGTTACTGAATTACCACGGCATGTAGATGTCTAATCGCATTATTGTATATTATTTCCAATATTTGAACATATAACTAGTTAATACTAAAATTACTAAGCACTTTATACTTACCGGTCTAGGTCTCTTCTTGCGAACAAAATGTCATTGGACTTTCTCCTTAAGCCGCACACTTCACATTTCTGAGTCGATTTTGCCATTTTATAAACAATTTGGATAAAATGCGCAGAAAATTTCATCAAAATGTTTTCAAACACGCCACGCCATTTTGTTTTGACAAATTCATTAGCGCGCAATGCTACCAATAACTAAATTCAATTTCTTTTTTTAATTTTGGTTGATTCGACTTGTTTAAAAATCTACTTTTTCGGAGACAATGATTGAACTTGCCTAACATTATTTTTGGCAAGCTTATATTTTGTTACGGTTGGTAGCAAATGCTAGACTTGCTTAGTACAACCAAAACTTTGTTCTATCTGTCGAGCGACTGCTGCAGTCTGCACAGAACATCAAACTTTCGTGCACGTAGCGTAGGACGCTCGCGTCTGAGTGAGCGGATATTTTCGTGGCAATGGGGTCTCGTAGAATTGTTTTTGTTTAGTGTCGCTATTCGAAGAGCACGAGCGTTTTACGCGGGTTTGTCAGTGAGATAATTCCTTACCTACATGGATTATGGTTTGTGGGGATAGATGCGGCTGCGGCGCGTTCTGCCGCCGTTTGTTTTGCCGCGCTCGACCGCCAGAGAGTAGTGTTAATGAGGAGACTGCGCCTGTTACCTTGGTAAATGTTTAGCTATGCACTTTAATACGCTAATTGACATTAGTTAATTGTGTACTCACCTTTATTTTATATATTTTATTTGAATCTCCTATGTTGAGTTTCCCTTTTCTAAATTGAAATATACAGGGTGTTACAAAAGTAAAAATAAATATTTAAAACTTTTAAGGCGGTTGTTTATACTATCAACCTGAAAAACATTCACTATGGGACCAACGTCGAAATCGCGAAAAAAAAATTCTGCTGTCCCATACCATTAGCTCGAGTAGATAGCTTTGTAGTTTAGTATGGAACATCAAATTTTTTTTACGCGATTTCGATATTATTGGTCCCATAGTGAAAGTTGTTCAGTTTGATGTTCTAAACCAGCCGCTTAAATGTTTACTTGTATTTTTGTAACACCTATACAAGGTGTTACGTTCCTGCAAATTGCTGGCAAAATCATATGATGCCTTTACCTGTAAACAATATGTTCGATGCACGATAATTTATAAGATAAAGTGGATTAGGCGAGACAATGAGGTAACTATTGATCGTTTTTTAAATACTAATACTTTCCCTGGATTATTTATTAATTTGAAAAATATTTGTACTATCATTCTTACTCAACTTGTTATTTGACGAAAATACTGCGCTGACCTAAGAGGAAGGATCGCTCTTTAAGACTAGAGTGAGCCATACCAATTGTAAAGTGTCCACTTTTTTTGACGTTTAGGTTTGAGTGTGTGGTGTCAATTAGTATGGACAAAAGGCACCAAGTGACATATGGCCTTATGTTTACGGTCACTTTTCACACACACTAGCGCAAAAAAAAATTGGACAGCCGCATAAACAAATATCTATAGTTCCATCTCCTTCTACTATTAAAGGTACGTCATAAGACAAAAGAGACTAACTACAATCGTAAATTTATGCGGACTCTATGGAGATAGGCGCTGACCAATAATACTATATTACAGTACTCTGTGGTACACACATCAAACTATACAAAACCATAATAAGCTGGCCGCGCGTAAGTCGAGTAAAGTATACGGTCGCGCGGCCAGCTTATGTTGGTATTGTATAGCTTGATGTGGCGCCGTGTGTACTATTCTAACTATTTTGAGAAGTTTAGTAGTTTTGTTTGTTGTATTTGTTTCTAAGCTTCATAAATCTAAAAAAAGTTTTAATACCAATACAAAAACGCATCATTTTATTTCCAGTGTGAAGGTTAAAAAGCTGGAGAAGGCTGATGTCATTGCGGTTTTTATTTTCTAGTAGGTAGCGAGCGATGTAGTTGAATAATACGCTGAAGAGCAGATGGTTTATTTTCACCGTTTTAAGTAATTTGTTGAACTCAATTAGTCTATAATAAGAGTAATTTATTTTAATATTCATTTTAAATAGATGATAGCCCTAAATTAGGCCTACTCAACATATACAGGGTCCTTCTTATCAGACCGTCAAACTGAACAACTTTCTCTATGGGACATCATCGAAATCGCGAAAAAAAATCACCTGTCTCATACATTTGGCTCAAGTAGGTTTGCAGTTTTGTATGAAAGAGGTGATTTTTTTCATGATTTCGATGTTGGTGCCATAGAGAAAGTTGTTCAGTTTGACGGTCTGATCATCCCCTTAAAAAAGTGTCAGCATTAAGTTGTTTAATTTAGTTGATTAAGTTGGACCCTATATAAATTAATGTTTAATATAGACCCAGGCGCGGTCCGTAGGGGAAGGTCACAGGGGACTTCCTCTCCCCCCCCCCCCCCCAATCTTCTAATGTGTAATAAAGTCTAATTTAGTCGACATATTTTAATATTAGTAACCCCCTCTAAAATTTCAGGCTGCGACCGCGCCTGTAAACTTAACGTCTAACTTACACTAACCTTACCGTACTTTCGGGATAGCCAGAAACTTTGCTACAACTACAATCCACGTTCCTTATTAATTAGATTCTGCTTTTTATTTAAATTACAGCTTAATGTGATGTTAATTCAACAATTTATGGAAAAATCTATAACTAAAACCGAAATAATAATGAATCTCCTTTCATTACAAGTTTATCTACTATTGCCATTGAGTGTACCAATATATTTTTATTATTCTCGAAAAATAGTCATATCATTGTCTTACAAGTATTATTGTTAAGTCATGTAGGTATACAATACAAAACTAAACCTGAAACTAATGATTAGATATTGTCATACAGCGCCTGGGGAAAAAACGTGGATTAACAGTGAGCAATAGTTTTATCAACAAATTCGAAGTCATAGTCAACGTTTTTCAAAGGATTAATGAGGAATCGTTTTTTCTATAAAGTCAAAGTATTTCTAAGTATTAACAATAAGCAAACAGAATGAATCTCCTCAAAATATTCAGTCCAAGTTAATAGCTACATAATTATATGTATTTTTATATAATGACCTATACGCGCCAACACTTAAAATTGATTAGTTTACTATAAATTGCTATTCCTGTTTGGTTGACTGGAATGGCTGATTCTATATCATTTACCTGACGAAATAAATAAAAACTGGTCAAGGGCCAGTCGGGCTACTCGCGCACCGAGGGTTCCGTACCACATTTTCACACAACACTTACAAGACTTTTTTTTTCTCGGGGACCTTTAGCGCAAGACCGACTCACACTTGGCCTTTTTTTATAATTTGTTGTAATACTGTAGAGTTTTTTCTATAATCACACCAAGTTCGAGGCTTGCATGTATTACCGTTTTAACGATAGAGCGAGAAGAAAAAACGTTGATAAAAGTAGTTTCTTGTATGAGGATGAGGACTCCCCTTAATTTTTAACTTTTTGAAAATTTTATTATTTTCTAGCAAATCCGCCGTAATAACGCACATTCTGTGAAAATTTCAACTGCTATTACATTTCAAGAGTTACAGCCCTAAATAGGTAGGACGGTCGGACAACATAGGCTTAGTAATAGGGTCCCGTTGTCACCCTTTGGGTACGGAACCATAAAAACCTCGCCATGTTGCGATAAATCATATAAATAAATACAATATAGGGTCCTTCTTAATATGCTGACACTTTTTTAAGGGGATGATCAGACCATCAAACTGAACAACATTCTCTATGGGACAAATGTCGAAATCGCGAAAAAAAAAATCGTTGTTCCACACAAAACTGCAAACCTTACTCGAGGCAAATGTATGGGACAGCAGATTTTTTTTTGCGATTTCGACATTGGTCCTATAGAGAAAGTTGTTCAGTTGGATGGTATGATTATCCTCTTAAAAAACTGTCAGCATATTAAGTTAGACCCTGTATAAGAGCCACCGCACACCTGGCGAAGTGCGCAGCGCAGATAATTTTTCACTGCCAAATCATTATCGATTTTGCTTGTGTTGAAATAACATCGAAATTTAATTAACACAACTACTAGTCCCCGAGAGCATCGAAGCGACTTGAGGTGAAAGTTGTATTAATTTATATACCGTGTTATTTCAACGCAAGCAAAGTCGATAACGGTTTGGCAGTGAAAAATGTTCTGCACTGCTCTTCGCCAGGTGTGCGCCGGCCCTTAAAGGTTATATATATATATAACCTTAAGGTTAGACGGCCAGTTACACGTAAGTACGGTCATTAAAGATAATCTTCCATTTAATCCCTTGCTACAATGATATTCTACCTATACAACGTGTTAATGAATAAGCTCAAAACCTCATACACCCCAACTGATTTATCAAAATAATTAGATTGTACTTAACAATGATTTCATTATTTTGATAGTTAAAATTTAAAGTTATTCGCATTTTAAGTTTTGAGGCAAAAATGATTTGTTATCATTTCAGCAATTAATGAAAGCGCTAACGTGCTCATGGATACATTTTAAGAATCTTGTTTTGGTAGTAAGTAGGGTGAGAGTGCCAGAGCGGTGGGTTGAGATCAAGTTCATCAAATTTTAAATTTCACTAAATTATTACTTAATATTTTTTAAAAAAATCCTATGTTGAAACCATGATAATTCGATTCTGCTCTCTATTCTAAACAAACTACTTTCTAGTTTTGCGTTAATTCATTAACACGTTGTATACACATGGAATGGACTCACCACGTCATACAATAACAAAACCATAAAATGGCACATGTCGATAATGATTTGGCACATATCACCTTAGTACGCCTCAGTTATGCTCGGCTGTCATACATTGCCGTTGACAGTCCAGTCCTTTCAAATATCCTCTACCCTCACTAAGCAGTAAAACAATTAAGCACATTCTAGCGGTCCCGTTAATAGCGCACTGATGCGAAGTCCTTGTTTATAGAATGTCAATAACAGCATAAGAATTATTGGAGGATTATCTGTAATGAACATACGTGTAACTGGCAGATAGGTAGTCTAAAATATTGTAGCGCCCCCAAAGCAGGTCTTAGGGTTCCATAGTCAAACAAGTAATTCCACTTATACAATGGCTACGGAACTCTACCATGGGCGTTTCCGACACGCTCTTGGCCGGTTTTATTGTATGTTTCTGTAGGGCTATTGTGTAAGTTTCCGATTATATCGTTTACAAGATCAGTAATGTATTATGACTGAGGTAATTTTTATGTAATTTATATTTTGTTTCTGTGATCATCATATCCATTGTCTGAAATTATTTACGTAAGAAGCAGATTTGCTAAGAACTGCCATAAAACACTATTGGCCAGTTGCCCGCACGTTAATTAAATTTAATCCTCTTTTAAATCTCTTGCTAGCTTTTACTACGTCAACAAGACAAAAAGTGACAGCAAGAGATTTAGTGGAGGATTAACTTTAATGAACTTACGTGCAAATGGCAGTATGTCTATTTGATACTACCGATTGAATTCACGTGTTTCCGAAGCAATGTAATCCGATGGAGTCTGATTTGAAGACTTCAAAATCTGCACCCTAACGCACGCACTGAATGAAGTCACATTCCGTATCGTTGTTATCATTGTTCATGTTAGAATTCGGCAGTACGAACTTACATGTAACAGGTAAAGTCAATCTATCAAACAAGTGAATCTTGGACACGTTATTTAAAGTACCTACTCGAGATTTATTTTATTTGTCTGTAAGTCTATGCATTTAAATTGTATCAGGCTTGCCGAATACCTGGCCATTAAAATATAAAAACACCGCTGAAGAAACATTGACCCGAAAACAAGAACACTAATTGTACAGACAGAAGTAAATACAGGTGTAAAATTAAATTCGTTACGTACCGAACTGACCATCAAACTGAACAACTTTTAGTAAGTATAGAAATGTCGGAATCGCGAAAAAAAATCTGCTCTTAGAAAATACTAGCGATTCGCCCAAAACGTAAAAAAACGTTTTTTTCTCGATTTTAATGTTAGCCCCATAGTAACAGATATTCAGTTTGATTGTCTAATCTAAAGCAACCTTTTTAAATATTTTACACCATAATTATTATTCAGTACTATATCATAAAATGTTAGTTAATAAAACCCTGGCACCAATTAAGGCTGACCTACGTCTCTATGACCTCACCGTAGTGATTCAATGTTGACCCAAGATGGCTAAGAATTCGTGCTTTGTATTACGATTTGGTTTGCAATGCCCACATGCCTACATGTAAATGCATAATAATGTAGTTATGCAGACGGATAGTCGGTGGAGGACTTTATAGTTTTTGAAAATAGTCTCCAGCAATTAATGTACATCATTTTTTTTTAGGAAAAGTACCAAAATTCGAAAACCATTTGGAGATTATGTCATAAAAAGCTTAAATAGAAATGAATACATTTTTCTATCGAGAAATAATTCTCGAGTTATTAGAAAAATACTGAAAAATTACGTTCGTGGCTGAATGAGATGCATTTCCTTTGCCTTTATCTGATTCTTATCGTTAGAACTACTTTGAATTTTATTCCATTTCTTTGATTTGATTGTTAAAATAGTCTCGTGAGAACCTCGAACGCGACTAGTGTGCAGTTATTGTTTCGAAATTATAGGCTGTCTCGTTTAGTGATAAGGTATAAAATTGTATGCAAATGCATATGATCAATTGATCTTGTATCGTGGCAGATGGGAAATGCTACCGCAAGGCTGGTCGCTAATTAGGTATATTGTCTAAGCATTAGAATCAATACATTTCTTCATCCATCGTCTTGGTGGGGCCTAAATAGGGGGAAAACAAACACAAACTAACGAGACTTCATAAATACACGATAATTAATCATAGTACCTACCACATAATACGGACCAAATGAAATAGGTACGTTGAAGGCGTTAGTCATCGTATCCAGTAAGCACCAAAGAAGTTTCGTTTAAACGAAAAGATTGCTTTGTCTTCGCAGCCGTACCTATACCATATCACACGGCGCCCTTTTAGTTAGTGGTATACCTATGTTTAGTGCTTTGACTATTTATATGTGGACTGGTTACGCGTGTAATTCTACTAACAAACATGTCTGCCACTTTTTGCGGGTGGCGAGGTAACATGAAATCCGCAACTTTGGATTTTATTCCCCATAACTTTAGATTCTAATTTTGAATGTTAAAAATCATGAAAAGTAGTCTCGTGTGAACCCCAAACGTTCTAAGTTCGAAGTTATTATTTCGCAATTATAGGCTGTCTCGTTTAGTGATAAGGTGTAAAATTGAATGTAAATGCACAAGATCAATTGTGCTTATACCGTGGCAGAGGGGAAATGCTACCGCAAGGCTAGTCCTTATAATAATTAGTAAAAGGTTTAGTGCGATCAATAGACGAGAACAGTTTATTACAGTTAGATTTTAGTTTGATATACAAATAATACAAACGGGAATAACTTCACACCATTCACAATAATAACAAAGGCCAATAAAGGTATGCTTATTATTAGATAGACGTTATATTTACGATTACCATATTTTACGCTTCTTTATCGTAAAGATAAGATGCCTAGTCATATCCGATGTAAACATTTGCTCAGAATTAATAATAACTGAAGTAGCTCAGCCCATAGGCAGCCGTCAATCGTATCAAAGCATATTATGTTCTAACTTTGTACATATGTGCCCCAGTTCAGAATAAGAAGTAATACGTATGTGATGGCTAAAGATTAGAAGTTTCTTTAAACGTTTTTCGCAACAAGGTGTGTATATACATAGTAGGCTGATGAAAATGAGGCTAATAGGTGCTATGTGATTAGCTTAGGATTAGCTGAAGTTAAAAGATAGTACACTTTTCGTGATAGGGTTAAGATTAGGGTCTCTTACAAATCTCTTCTTCCTGCCCTTATCCCATTACTTGGGGTCAGCGCAATATGTAGTCTTCGTACGGCAGAGTATTTGACTATACAATATGATGGAGCTAATGTTGTTTCAGTTACACTAACCTAACATATCAGTTTAATAAAACTACTGAGAAGTTTACTCCGAATGCGTAAATGCGCGCTGCATACAAATGAAGTCTGGTAATATTTTCAATACTAACCAATGATTTTTTTCAGAAACAATCTAGAAACTAATCTCTATGCTTGTATGAAGTCCGATTTTCGTTTTAATGCTAGGATTAATTTAAGATTTGTATGGAAATCTTTGAGGCACTGTAACTTTAAAACTATACATTTAAAACGAAAATCTGATCATAAAGACTAGTTTTTAGATTGTTTCTGAAAAATTTAATTGATTTTAATTGGTTAGTATTGAAAATATCACCAGACTTCGTTTGTATGGAGCACGCTCTGAATTATATTCCGAACAAAACCGCTTTATGTAAACTTGATTCATTTCGACGCTGATAAAATAAAGTTCGTAATAATTGTTACAGCGACAGTTAGCTGAATCGAGAGATGTGAAATTTACTCAGACCCTATATGAGCCCTTGTCTATAGGATCGCACATAGTCTGTACGGGCACGCCCAACGAAGATATACCATGGTAAGTGTGCATTTACTTTTTGATAATAAGAGTGTCATATGTAACAAGGTCGTAGCCGTGGGGGTCCAGTGGCGAGTAACCTTGCCTTCCGTGCAGGTGGCGGTACGATTTGTAACACCCCTGGCTTTTCGGTGAAGGAAAACATCGTGAGGAAACCTACATGCTTCAATTTCGAGGCATGTATTGTACCCACCGTCCATTACAAGTGGCGACGGGCTCACTCCCCGTCGCACCGCCCGTCCGTTTCGGTACTACTGGTGAAACGTGGATGTTATGTGGTTTCAGAATATCTCTGACTACCCCCTCGGGGAATATAGTCGTGAGCATATGCTATGTGTAACAAGGTACTTGAAATATTGTCCTGTGATTAACCTAAAAGTTCTAAAGCACAGATAGTTGTTATGTTTAAATTTACTATTATTAGATGTGTGTTTCTGGCACAGATTTTTAAGAATTTCAACAACTGCAACGTTATTGCAACCATGTTTTAAGTAGATAAATACTTTTCTTTCTATTAATTTTACATTTACAAGGCACATTTACCTACCTGTTGGGTTTGATCTAAAGTTTGGTCTCTTTGGACTAATACGACGATGGATTTTTTATCGTTTTTGCCGGTATTCCCTAATTAATCAAGTCAGACGATAATCGCCCACTGCTGGGCATAGGCCTACTTTTAGCTGCGCATTTTTTACGATCCTAAGTACATGTAATGCAAATGTCTTTATGGCAAATATAAAATATGCGCGAAAGATTACGCATGTATAAGGAAAATAAAATGTTCCTCGAAACAATGTCACGCAAACCCCAAGATAGTAAAAACTTATGGCCTGTGTAACATAATTGATATTAAAATTTATTTTAAATTGTACATTATATTGGACAGGGAAGAAATTTACGATTAGACTTTCTCGAGAAGTTAACAGGATATATTATAATAAAGATAGAGAGCATTGGCGGAGCGTTGCGGAGGGGTACACTCAATCATGATGGGTTCGAATCCGCACGGATAACATGCAATCTACCAATTTTTATACGTAATACAGACTACTCATACGGTGAAGGAAAACACAGTGAGGAAACTCTGATGCGTACACCAAACAGCATTGAGCACGTGTGGTGGACTTACGCCCATACACCCTCCCTGAGGCTTACCCTTCTACGCCCTACCTACTACCTACCTAGGCCTACGCCTATGCCCTGCAGTGGGACGTATATAGGCGGATGACGACCTGCCTGATTGCTTTTCCTTAGCAGTGACCAAATTCTTGTCCAGTATGTCATTTAGTGAGCCGTCTGTGAACTCAATATTCGTCTCGAAGTCGAAGCACATATTATGTTTGTATTGAAAAAAATCATGTGAATTTCCAGGTTCGCGGTGAACATAGGCTGTGGACCCGAGGACGTCCCTCGCGCCGATATCGCGGTGCACTTCAACGTGCGTCTGCCGCAGTGCTACGTGGTGAGGAACACGCGAAGACATGAGAAATGGGGACTCGAGGAGACTACCGCTTTTAAGTAGGTTTTGTGTAAGATAACTCAAGTTGAATATCACTAGTTGTTTCTAGGTTAATTACTAACCACTTACCCCACTCAACTTCTGGGTTAGAGCACCTTTATCTCCCCATACGGCATGTATCATACTGCTCCTAAATTATGTTCTGTGCACCATTAGCTGCCATTCTGTCACTAGTGGATTCATGCATTCATATAAGCTATACACTGAGATGGAACCTAAAGTAACTGGAATTTTGACATCATAGCCAACATTATTTGCAATCGAAATTATAAAACCGTTTCTACAGATTGCGTTTGATCATGGTTAATTTGCGTTTTAATAGCCATAGATAAGCTAAGAAATTTCCTGTCCCTGGTTATCCTTCCTACTAATATTATGCTTCCATGCTGTTGCATGCAAGCATAATATTAGTTGCGGATCTCTATCTGTTTATTTAAGGTTTTGACGAAGCATGTTGCTGATTACCGGCTGTTGTATTATTATTGACGAAGCTTGTGCTGACTACTTATTTTGTGTAGACATTAAAGAATTATTTTATTATAAAATGTAGGGTATATTATGCATGAGACGATGTTTGGATGTTGGTGGCCCAATCTCTCATAAACGGTTGAACGGATTTGGATGAAATTTGGCACACAGATATTCTGGATTAACACAGGATACTTTTTAGATTCAACGCAAACGAAGTCGCGGGCAACGGCTAGTAAAAGAATATGTGCAGAACTAAGGTGTGTTAACGAGTTGACGACATCGTAAAGAGTGCTGGGAACATTTTTGTGACATTGGCTTATGGCCAGGGAAAATTGCGAAATAATGTATCGTCTTTTGTAATTCATTTTTTCTGAATAAGATTCTTTTATTATAAATATTACTGTACACCGACATAGAAGCGTTAGGACAAGAGAGTGCATCCTGTGTTTAGTGCGCACACCTTATGCAATTCAAAATATCCTGCGTACCCGACTGATACCGCATTGGGCACGCATGGTGGACTAACGTCCATTCACTTTGAGGGTAGGCATGTGCTCTGCAGTGGGACATACATGGGCTGAGGAATCCGTCATCACAGTATACAATTTGTGGACTCTTTTCTCATTATGAAGTAGGTACTCCTAAAAATATATCTAAAAGCATTAATAATACCGTTACAAATTGTCGATGACAGATATGAGTAAACTCGGAGCTCAGTCTCGTTACCATTTGAAAACTAAATACATTTTCAACACGCACTTATCGCACCGCTTTTAGGTTCATAATGCAGATTTTAAAACACGCGTGCGTTCTTAACGTTACCGTACTAGTAAGGTAATACCGCATGAACTAATTTGATAACACTCACAGGCGGGAAAGAAATCTGGGCGCATAAACCTTTTTTTTTGCAAGTGCATTGAAAAACGTCGTAGGAAACGCGTAAGCGTTGCTCATTAGTCTCGACTTGTGGACAGCCCTCGCCTGCGACTCGTGCTGCGATCCAGCTTCGACTGTAATGACTAACTTAGCGCACTTGTCTCATAATATACTATTTTAATTTGCAGATTATTTCCCTTCAAACTGGGCCAGACTTTCACGATAGAAGTGTTAGTAGACGAGAAGGAGACTCTGTGGGCAGTGGACGGGGAGCATTACTGCAGCTTCGCGCATAGAAACCCGAGTCCATTCATCGCGAACTGGGTCCAAGTGACGGGAATCAGAGATGCCACGTTGAACGTCCAGAAAGTCGATGTGTATCCTACTTTAGCTCCCTCGATGGTCGAGGTAGGTTCCACTACTGTACGATTGAGTACGATTTTATATTTCACTTCTTCTTTACTATTAGAATATTTCATAAAACCAACTAAAATTGAACGCTACGCTACGCTCTTGTCGGTTGAGTATTCGCCAATCCTGTCTCTTTTCCGCTAGAGTTCTTGATATGACACGACATCAACCTTTTCCTTCACTCTCTGTCTGGGTCTTCCTCTGCCTTTTTTCTCCTCTGTAATCTGTACTGGGTAGTAATTTTTAAATTTCAATTCTGTCTTGTGTTCCAACCCACACTTATTCGAATTCTATAACTGCAGACTTGCTATAGACCACCAACTTCATATCGTTTTTTTGTTACGTTCCTTTACTATTACTGCACACACAGACGCTCTCAGCTGATGGTAAACAATCGCTGTAACGGGCATGATGATGATGTTTTTTTTTCGTAACATTTTTCTGCATGAATTGAATCATTCAGACTTCCGGATGTTTCATACAGAAAAAGTCAAAGTTGAAGTCAAATCGTATTTTGGTATGCTAATTTTAAAGTCCTCATAGAAAATAAAAATAAAAATTGTATACTAGTTCACATTACATTATATTTCGCATGTAAAATGTGCAAGGATCCAAACACGTCGGTGAAGAAACGAAATTGCCAGACTTGAACCTAAAGTTTACATTAATTTGATTCTGATCCAAGTCCACTATTATTTAAAGGAACTAATTTCTTTCATAGGTGCCTATGAGAGCGAGCCTCGACGCGCCAGCAGAAAACGAACCTAGCTGGCGACCCAACGTCACGGCAACGTTGTCAAATGGCGTTCCTGAGGAACACCAAATTGTTGTTCATGGAAAGTAAGTGCAATTCGGTTTGCCCTCATAAAATTTATTTTAGTTTTAGAATACAAAGTTTGTTAAGTTATTTGATATCAATATATTATGGCGTGTCTCTTGCTACAAAGAAAAAACATAGCTTCACTTTTTGTTTGAAGTCAAAATTGTATGGGGCGACGCCATTTTGTATCATGTTTTTGTGTAATGTCTGCTAAAAAACAAGCGCTGAAGACCTACCTTTAGATAGGTCTCCACGCCGTTGACTATCTATTTACTTAATTTAATGGCGATTGGTTATTCCTTTGTACTCGTTTTGTATGTTTTTTTTTTTTACAAATATTTCATATTAATGTACAGACTCCGTCCGATCCTGCACTCGTTCGCCATCGACCTAATGGACGGCGGCAAGGAGTGGCCGTTCCCGAACATCCACGTGCACGTTAACGTGCGCGCATACGACGAGTCGCACCGCGAGCGGCAGCTGGTCGTGCTCAACGCCTGGTTCGGTGCCTGGGGCCTGGAGCGCCGCCAGCGCACCGCCAGGCTGATACCAGGCTCTAAGGTTTGTGTGTCTATTGTTAGGGGGTAAATCTAACCTATCTCCTCCCCTGGATACGTGCTTACTTCTTATATACTCTTCATCTGATTTTTTAATTAACCAAACAATCTTTACTTTCACAGGCAACATTCAGGATCATGCGGAGTCCATCAGAATGGTCGATATACGCCGACGACATCCTCATAGGGGAGTTAGGTTACCGAGGTTCCCCCGCCGGCGTGAGAGCAGTACGGGTCCGCGGGGACCTATACCCTGAACAGATCTACGTCTGTCCTTCCAGCACTACCCCGACGAGGGAAAACACATAGAGGGCTAGGAAGATAAATCTGCGCTTTACTACTAATATTGCCAACTTTTTTTCTAAAAAAGATGGGACAGCTAACAGACTACAATTATAAAGAAGTACAGAATTATCGTGTTAGCACTCTACTGGAATGAGAATGGAAATAGATCTGTTTTAAACTATGATGAGTGGATGCCACACAATGGAAATGCATTTAATATTTTAAATGTTTTCGAATACGCGAACGAGATTGATAGTAGAATAATTTGTGAGGATAAGGTTTATGAATTGTTGCCCTTTGGTGTTGTTGTTTACATAATGTAAGATGACAATGTCTGATTAGATTTTTGGAAGTTACTAGACTGTTTTAACATTTTATAGTGCTTAAGCTTGAGAATCCTGTTGTTCGTCTGTGTCTGTTAATCGTCGTTGTAAACTTAAAATCTCACGTGTAAAAAGTAACTTTTCGAGTAAATCGAAAATGAGACCTGAATCAGTGAAATAGTAAGATAAAGATATTTGCATAGGAGTTTTTGCGAACGGCAGCCATTCAAAATCGCTTGTCAAATATCAGAAACACATATTCGGCAAAAATGACGCGGGACTTTTTAAATTTATAGCGACGTAATATAACTAAATTAGTATACATCAGGGTGTAAGTGACAGCCTAGCAAATAATGAAACGGTGAATTCAGACGATCAAACTGAACAACTTTCACTATGGAGCCACCCTCAGGAAACGCGAAAACAAATCAGCTGCTCCATACAAAACAGATGTACTTACCTACTCGACTCAAATGTAACAGCAGATTTTTTTTTCGCGTTTCCTGTCCTGAGGGTGGTTCCATAGTGAAAGGTGTTCAGTTTGATGGTCTGAATTCATTGTTTCAGTAATTGCTAGGCTGTTACTTAAACCCTGTATTAAAAATGTTTGTCAATTATAATTTATAAGGCACTGGACGAAATGATTGTAGTATCAAAAAAACTCACTATGCAGCGCAGTCTTTAAGAAATTAATCTGCCCAATGCCATTTATGAAATAAGACAAACATGGATAGACTATCTATTCTGAAATAACGTAATCTTTTGCTGTATTTTATTAATTGTAAGGTTGATGATTGATTATACATAAACTTGAGAGACATTTATTAATTTTAAGCAAAACTAATATTAAATAAAAAAAATTATTTATAAACCACTATCCAATCCATGTTAGTTTAATCAAATTGCAAACCAAAGCACACCCTATATACGTTATAAATGATCTTGTACGTACTGTGATGTTAAACTACCAGTAATCGCTAGATGGCTTATAATTGCAGTGATATTATATGATTGTATCGACAATAAATGTTGTAATATTGTTCTTGTTGCATTTCTTTCCAAATATTATTCTGATCTCTGAATCCATTTACCCAAATATTTTTCTGTTTTGCAGTGTAGTGTTTTTGTGGACAAAATGATATTTACCCTAGGCTTGCATGTCCGCATCATTGCACTGCACGCCGAAACCCTAAACATAGTTCAGAATCTTTGTTACTTCGCTACCAAATGAAAATCTCAAGACTACTCGGGGAATATAGTCATGAGAACATGCATGCATGCAAACATGCGAACCTAAAGTTTTATGATTTGCTCTAGTACGCAGTAGAAAGCAGTGACAGGAAATAGGTATATAGTCTACATAATCGGTTTTGGACTATAGTCCCCATGGGCCGTTGTTAGCCGCGTACCCATAGACCCGCCTAGCCTCTGCTGTTTCCCCCGATCGATGTCACCCGATACTGTCGCGTGATAATACAATACACGGTAGCGATGCCAACTTGGACATATTCTTAATGATTTGTGATGCCGACGCGCGACTGCATCGTTACGGTCGTCGGTCCCGCGATTGTAGTGATACAGTAGCGTGATTGTATTACTTCCGTCGCGCATTGGAAATGCGACAAGCGCGATATAACCGCGATGTAGTAGCGCGATCACGAACCGCGCTGGCAACTTGGCAAACGGAATGAAAAAGGTATTGTATGATGCTCAGATTAATATGTCATCCATCCATCATAAATAAATAAAGAAATTAACGAATGGTTCAAAAAGACCAGTATCCAGAACCGTTAAAGATATCATTAAAAAAATTTAATTTGACAGTTGAAGTTGACAGCTGTTTGTACCTGTCACCGATACTGTCACTATAAATCAGTGTTGCAAAAGCTACCGATTTTTCGGTAGATCTACCGATTTCAGTTACCGTCTACCGATATACCGATTTTAGGCTGTGATCTACCGATTTATTTTACAGCAGATGTTTTAGCCAAATCTTGAAGTATTTTGCCTTTTTGTGTGGCAGATGCTAAGAAATTAGGGTTAGTTATGAATCTTATTAAACCTTATTAGAAAGTCGGGACTTTCCCTTGGAAGTTATGGAAAAAGTTCATTCGTTTTAAATCCCTTTGGAGATATTAGGATAGAACTACATTTTCGATACAACTAAAATGACACAAAAGTCTTTCACTTTCTCAAGTTTCAAGTTTTGGTCAATACGCAACTGGCACGGGAACAAAATTATAAAGTGTCAGCATGTCTCATAGTTCAGAATTTGATGGCGAATGAGCACTACTGTAGAAAAAAAAGGGACCTAAAACCAGAACTTTTTAAACATTCCTTAACTTTAACATCGTGAGGAAACCGGCATGCTTCAATTTCGAGGCATGTATTGTACCCACTGTCCATTATGTGGCGACGGGCTCACCCCCCGTCACACTGGACAGAGTTTCGGTACTACTGGTGAAACGTGGATGTTCTGAGGTTTCAGATTATCTCTGACTACCCCCTCGAGGAATATAGTCGTGAGCATATGCATGCATGCCTTAACTTTAAGACGATCTACCGGTTTCTACCGATTTTTAGACACAGATTTTACCGATTTTATTAAAGTTACTTTTGCAACACTGCTATAAATATTTCGTGAAATTTTGAATAAAAATAACAAGAAAATTCCAATATAAAGCCGGAATTAATTAATTCTGGTGAACTTTATCGTTACTGACACACCACCTCATAGCGGACACCAGTAGCAGCAAAACTCGGTACATTGAGCTTATTTAATGTTTGACCTTCTCAAGGTGACCGATATCTTTGCTCGTATACCTCCCTCGCGATAAAACTAAGTCTTACCTCTCAGTCAGGGTTTGCTATCTAGACAGGCCGCTTGTTTGTTGCAGAAAAATGAGCGTGCAGTCTGATTCCGAAAAACGTAAGCAGATCTCCGTGAGGGGTATCGTTGCTGTGGAAAATGTAGGTGAGGTGAAGAAGGCATTCAACCGGCACGTGCACTACACTCTGGTGAAAGACAGAAATGTCGCGACGCCGAGGGACTACTATTTCGCGCTGGCCCACACGGTCCGGGACCACCTGGTCTCCCGTTGGATTCGTACACAGCAGTTCTACTATGAGAAGGACCCTAAGGTTATTTATTTAAATTATACCCTTATTAATATGCTGACGTTGATGGCCAGATCATAAAACTAAACAACTTTCTCTATGTGACTAATATTGAAATAAAATAAAAATCTGATTCAAACAAAATTGCAAACCTAAAATGTATAAGACCGGAGATTTTGGTTTTTTTGTGACTTTTGTTTTGGTCCCACAGTAAGTTTTTCAGTTTGGCGACCTTAAAAAACAATCACTGATGAGTGAAAAGTTTGTTAATTATTTATTTCTTTTTAAAGTTCTGGTCTCTGCCTACCCCACTGGGAAAGAAGTGTGACGTTATAGATAAAATTAAGAAACAATTTTGAAAGAAACGGTGTCTCAGAGTTTAATTAATCTCACAGCGTGTCTACTACCTTTCCCTGGAGTACTACATGGGCCGGTCGCTCCAGAACACCATGATCAACTTGGGCATCCAGGGTACCGTTGATGAAGCTCTGTACCAGCTTGGCCTGGACATCGAGGAGTTGGAAGAGCTTGAGGAAGATGCTGGCCTCGGAAATGGAGGTCTGGGCCGTCTTGCTGCCTGCTTCCTTGACTCTATGGCCACTTTGGGAATGGCTGCCTATGGCTATGGTAAGTATTGTTGAGTTCAATTTTATTTACATTTTGAAATATTAATCTGTTGTTTCATTCACAAGTCGTTAATTCATGGCTTTTGAGTTTAGGTCAATTTGAGTGTCTCCATAAAATTAGTAACAATGTTGATTATTTTTATTAAAATTTTTTAGTCTTATTGACTAAAACTTGACTTTTTTAGGATGATGATAATTTAAATTCTAATTATCTATTATATAGGGTCCTTCTTAATATGCTGACACTTTTTAAGGGGATGATCAGACCGTCAAACTGAACACCTTTCTCTATGGGACCAACATCGAAATCGCGAAAATAAAATCTGCTATCCCATACATTTAGCTCAAGTAGGTGTTCAGTTTTGTATGGAAGAGCTGATTTTTTTTTCGCGATTTCGTGTTGGTCCAATAGTGAAAGTTGTTCAGTTTGACGGTCTGATCATCCCCTTAAAAAAGTGTCAGCATATTAAGTTGGACCCTGTATAAATTCACTAAAAATATTTTACTTGGGCACTTATAATCAGTTGGAAACAAATAATTGTAGTCTCTAGCTTGGAAGTTTATTGTCAGATTGTTTAATGAAGTCAATTGGCAATTGAGCTAATATCCAACTCAAATAGCCTGAGTCTAAATAGTCTATGACTTTCAGGGGTTATTGGTTCTTTGCTACAATGCTTATTTTTTACAAAATTTGCAATCACAAGTCTTTGTTGTTGTGAATTCAAAACAACATTTCATATACTAACCATTGAGTATATAACATACAGTAGCTATAAGTAATTGAAGCAGCTGACAGCCGCGTTTTGGCGGTGCGCCAATTACAAATGTGCAGAATATCTGCTACCATACAGGCAGACTGTTATTGTAAAAATATCTCCCGCAGATGGAGGATATAAACATGCTGTAAATGTTTTCTGGGACAGAATCACCTTTGGCATTTACATAAATACTTTAGTAACAACTGTCCTCAAATAAAACACTTTTTACTTCATTCAAACTATAGCAAAAATAAAATGAGAGCCACTTTTACTACTTACATAAATCACATTTCTATTTGCGTAGATGACCACATACCGACAACACAGGTCAGTTAGGTTGTTAACCTCTAATTTTTACACTGAAAATAAATGTTTATTTTGTGATAGGTATAAGATATGAGTACGGTATCTTCGCCCAGAAGATCGAGAACGGAGAGCAGCAGGAGGAGCCTGATGACTGGCTCCGGTATGGAAACCCTTGGGAGAAGGCACGCCCCGAGTTTATGTTGCCCGTCAACTTCTATGGGCGGGTGGTCGATACGCCAGACGGCAAGAAATGGGTTGACACCCAGGTGGGTTAATGTTACACAAATTGGTTTTTAAACTTATTTAATACTAGCAGCCCGTCCCGGCTTCGCACGGGGTAGACAATTGTCTATTTTACCAAGGATCCCTAATTTTTTTCAAAATGAAATGTAGCCTATGTCAAATTGGAAGAATGTAGCATTCTATTGGTGAAAGAATTTTTTAAATCGGCCCAGTACTTTTTGAGCCTATTCATTACAAACGTACAAACATACAAAAATAGGTACAAATCTTTCCTCTTTATAATATTAGTGTAGATTAATGTTATTTCCTAATCAAGCCTCGCCAGTCAGTAGACTAGGAGGGTTGGCCAGAGATATATTATATGGGTGCAATATGAATTCTAAGTACCTAAAATTTTAAAGGTAACAGCTTTGATCTGCTTACACTCTGTATACGTTCTTTTGTAATATTAAATTAGAATAACACCCCACTTTTTGCGTCATGAGGTATATAACAAACTCGAATAGTTCATCACTTAAAAGATTTATAAATGTCTTCACTTCGTTAATAGTATTAGTATTCGTTAGTAGTAGAAAAAACAATAAAGCGGGGTATCTCTGTGGTCGCGACATCGAAAGGCCAATCGAGCGCGGTGTGCGGGCCCGGGCGATCAGGGCACCGGCAATTTGGTAATTCGCTTTGTTGGTACCGCACGCAGGCAAGTCGGTACCGGGACGCACTCCCCACGGTCCTAGGACACTGCGCTCTAATGACCTGTCGATGTCGCGACCGCTGAGCTCACTATTTAGTTTTTTCGCTATGCCCAAACTCTGTCCAGTGTGACAGGTAGTGAACCTGTCGCCACTTTTTAGCATGCATATGCTCACGACTATATTCGGGGATATAGTCAGAGATATTCTGAAACCTCAGAACATCCACGTTTCACCAGTAGTACCGAAACTCTGTCCAGTGTGACGGGGGGTGAAGCATGCAGGTTTCCTCACGATGTTTTCAACGCCACTTTTTAATGGACATTAAACTCAATACAATCGATTGCTTAGAAGTAAATAAAAATTGTGATATGGTAACATGCGTTAATGTTATCATAATCACAAATTTTAATTTACTTTATACCGGTTATCACCTGTAGTCGTCCGTTGTCTAAAATTTATTTAGTTACTCAAGGAAAGATAAAACTACTTCCGTTTTTATCTCAAGAATCAATGACCTCTGAGGAATGCTATTATGATGTGTGTTACATTGTCAAGTGGAGAGAGTTTGTTTATTAGAGAGAAATGATAAAACCTTTATTACTATTAGGTATCTATAATGGTACTTTAATTATGTAATTAGTTTACTAATGAATTAATTGGCGTAATAAAATGCATAATATTATTGCATTATCCCTATCTCCATTTAATAACTAGTTCGTCTTCCAAATAACTACGTGAGATAGGAATTTCCTCCTTGTAATTTTTCGTTTCATGACCTGTTTTTTTACCCGACTGCGCGACGCAAAGGAAGGGTAATGTTTTATCAGCCTATGTATGCATGTAAGTTTGTTCCTTTATGGTACTCTAGAGTCCAAACGCGTGAGCCGATTTTGATGATTCTTACGTCAATCGATTTGTCTTAATGTTGCGAGTTTCACTAAAGACATGAGAGTAATCTTGGAGTAATCCAAATTCAATATGGCGACTAACAGACGCCATATTGTGAAAAAGAAAAAAATGAAAGTTGACGAACTATAATGTATCTTGGGGTATCATTGAATAGGTATTTGAAAATCATCTTTAGGTTTCTCTTATCATTTTTTATTTCGAATGACCATTTAGGATCTATAACGACTTAAAGTTGAAAAAACTAAAGTGTAAAATTAAAAAAAATCCACAAACCCGTAGAAAATTAACTTAAATAAAAAATGAAAAGAAAAATAACATAACCAGCAGTCTAGATCTCTGTTAAGTAATATTGAAACGATTTTAACAGTCAGTAGTCGGGACCCATTAAACATTTTAGACCGGATAAACTTTTCCCAATAATGGGCCCCGATTGTTAAAGTCACTTCATATTACTTAACAGAAATCTAGACTACTAATCTTCTTTTTTTTTCTTTTCAGTTTTTATTTGTATTATTGTAAATTGTATAGAAAATATTGAACTTAACTCTTATCTACCGAAAAAGTTATTAAGACCACAATAAGATTACTTACATTTACATATAAACTCACGACCATAATCCCATTCGCGTGGTCAGAAGCTTCGTTACAATTACCTACTACGTAAAGGATCTCATACATGTGGAGCAAAAATCAAAGTTGCACGGCAAGACCTAGAATTATTTGCAATAGCTCAGTCGTATAAACCTTAAACTGTTAGTATGGACTTAACCCTGTAACCGCATTTCTGAGTATAGGTAGTTATTGGAATTTGCAATATGAAAAAGGTATGGGTCTTGCTCTTGCCTGACGTCCTTTTAAGCATGCGATTGTTCAATACTCACTTTTAGCTTATTGAACGTTTTCACGATGGAATGACAACCTACGCTACGGGTAGAAATGGGGTGGCCCATTCCAAGCCAACACCAACCAAATGGATGACATTTCATAACTTTTCCAAAAATGCCACCGCAGACTTGTATGAGGATGTGGACAAAATAATCCATGAACATATAACATATATGATTTTCAGTAATTGCAAATACCTTTAGATTACATTGTTTACTTCGTGATTTTATATCACAATTCAACACTAAGAGAACATGCGCGTATCATTCACATAAATTATAAAACACATGCGTCAACATAGTCAAATCACCAATAAAATATGTTTTGTACAGTTTAATAACATCGAGACGTCATGAACTTTGATTGATACTGAATAGCCTCTTATCTCAATCAAGAGTATAAACAGGGAAATGTCTGTTGTTTACGCTTCTTAGTCTTAATCTATTTCCATACCGACCCTTTTGCTACATATTGCATTCTGATGACGATATTTGTAACATTTCAATGTCCTTAATTATGCAATAGCGAAATGCATAGGGACATTTTTGACTTCTCTTTCGCGATCAAACAGCTCGTTCCATTTCAATAAATCAACACTTGGCGTTGAGATGGGTCAAGACCTAGACTGATAAAGGATACAATTTATATGTTTACGTAAACAAAATCGAACATAAGCAAAGCGAAAGTATCTACTTTTGCCTTCGAATACTGTCCTAGAAATAAAATTGTATTATGCTTTGTACTCAGTTGGTGTTCGCAATGCCCTATGACAACCCCATCCCCGGATACAGAAACAATCACGTCAATACTCTGAGACTGTGGTCCGCTAAGAGTCCGGTCGATTTCAACCTTCGATTCTGTAAGTTAAACGTACATTTAAAATTAATAAAAAAAAATATTTGTTTTGTTTAAATAATTCATCAATTTATTTTTATTTAATTTCAGTCAACTCTGGTGACTACATTCAGGCGGTACTTGATAGGAACGTCGCCGAAAACATTTCCAGAGTTCTGTACCCCAACGATAACTTCTTTGAGGGCAAAGAGTTGCGTCTAAAGCAAGAGTACTTCATGTGCGCAGCAACCCTTCAGGACATCCTCAGGAGATTCAAAGCATCCAAGTTCGGATCCCGTGAAGCTGTCAGAACTACATTCGAAAGCCTTCCCGATAAAGTCGCCATCCAGCTAAACGATACTCACCCGGCTCTAGCTATTCCTGAACTTTTGAGGATTTTGATTGACGTTGAGAAATTATCATTCGATGAAGCCTGGAAGCTCGTCCATAAGTGCTGCGCGTACACTAACCATACAGTATTACCCGAAGCTTTGGAAAGGTGGCCTTGCTCTATGCTCGAGAACGTTCTTCCCAGGCATATGGAGCTGATCTATCACATAAACTTCCTTCACCTGCAGGAGGTTCAGAAGCGCTGGCCGGGTGACATGGACCGTATGCGCCGCATGTCGTTAATCGAAGAAGAAGGAGACAAGCGCGTCAACATGGCCCATCTGTCCGTGGTGGGCTCTCACGCGGTCAACGGTGTCGCCGCCATTCACTCCGAAATCCTCAAAGCTACCCTCTTCCGCGACTTCTACGAGATGTGGCCGGAAAAGTTCCAGAACAAAACCAACGGTATCACGCCCCGTCGCTGGCTGCTGCTCTGCAACCCCGGACTTTCTGACCTTATTTGCGACAAGATCGGCGAAGATTGGACCGTGCACCTCGACCAGCTGCAGGGGTTGAAGAAATGGGCGAAGGACCCGACTTTCCAGCGGGCTGTTATGAAAGTAAAGCAGGAGAACAAATTGCGGTTGGCTTCTTTGATCGAGAGGGATACTGGTGTGAAGATAAATCCGGCGTCGATGTTCGACGTGCAGGTGAAGCGTATCCACGAGTACAAGCGGCAGCTGCTCAACATCCTGCACGTGATCACGCTGTACAACAGGATCAAGCGCGACCCCGCCGCTCCCTTCACACCGAGGACCGTTATGATTGGAGGAAAGGCGGCTCCTGGCTACTACATTGCTAAGCAGATGATTGCTTTAGCGTGCGCTGTTGGCAACACTGTAAGTATACAAAATTCAATAATTTTTCTTCAAAATAATACAAATAACTTTTAGACGTCATTGTTTTGACTCCACAACCGCGTTGTAGAGGATATGCAGCCAGAAACTACAACATACGTCTTTTAAACAAAACAAAATATACAAAGTACCGACCTTACCTACTACGAAATAAATACAACATTGAATTACATAACGTAATATTGCCAAGAGATGACCAGGCATTTTGTTCATTCATATATGTAATCATCGAGTTTATAAGAAGCCTTTTTACAGAGGATCTGCTTAACATAGGACTTAAACTTTTTGTCAGACAGTTTAGAATCGTATCAATGTCGTGTGGGGTATCAGTTGAAACTAATTTATTGGAAATAAAATTACAACAAAAACAAATGCAATATAAAATGTATACTTACATAAAACATAATTATCAAATTGGCAACATACCTCGTCCAAAAAGATTTACACTTAAAAATACACGACAAGCTTCGTCACAAGAAAGTACACATAAAATCATAAACACGTTTCGTCAGCAAAATAATAACCCTGTCGTATTTTATTGTATATCATGACATGAAAGATGTGTTGACCTTACTGAGCCGAAAATGTGGGAATACTTATTAATTTGTATTTATTGTGTTGTAATTATTTTAGAATGGATCTTAGTAAAAGTAAAATACGAATAATTCGTTTAATGCACAGGTGAACAACGACCCCGACGTGGGCGACAAGTTGAAGCTGATCTACTTGGAGAACTACCGAGTGACGCTTGCTGAGCGCATCATGCCGGCCGCTGACCTCAGCGAACAGGTCGGTTTCACATCCTTAAATCTTAACTATTATAAAACTGTAACAGAATAGTCTGTACATTGAAGATATTTAGAAAAAAAAGATTACGATATGGTTTTTAGATGTCCCTGACTCCAAATCAACCATTTATAGAATTTTTGTCCGTCTGTTTGTGTGTTTGTTTGTGCGAGAATCACGCAAAAACTACTGAACCGATTTTGATGAAATTTTTTTGTTTGATAGCTTATGATCTGACTTAAAATCTGGTATATAACTTGTGCGGACGAAGTTGCGGGTTAACTCTAGTCATATAAATAAAAGATATGAATTTTTTAGACCCACCAGGGCTAGCGTACCACGCACAACAGAGCGACAAATCAAGAAAATTGTCATGTGGCTCACTTTTGCATATGCAAACTTGCAAAGTAACAGAGACAGGCACGTCTCAATTTTTTACATTTTCTCGGAGGTGGCATGCTAGGACTCCTGGTCGAACTATGGTCTTTTTCCGAACATTAGTGTATTAGGTATAAGGACATCTTTTATCACGAAATATGGAAAAGTGGCAAAAATAAGGCCAAAGTAAAATCCTTACTCTGGCTATAAAATATGTAAATATTTTCTGTTTGGCTTACCTTAGTTTTTATTTTATTGGAAAACTTAAGCAATATAATGTACTATAACTTAATTTCAAATAAGGACGACGAGATTTTCCGATTCCTATTTAGCTTTCTGGGAAATTCTGATTAGCAAATATACTTTATTTATCTGAAATACCAAATGTAATTAATTTATTGGATACTTATACTATCCGACATATCTTGGATAGTACTAAAGCTGTTCTAAGAATAAGTGAGAGTAAGTGCTTCAAATCTCGGTTTCTGTCATTCAAAATAGCCTTAAAATTTCGTTGCTATTTGGAATGGAGTATAGTTACAAAAATACAAAGCAGGAAGCCAATTACAGGTTTTCACTGATATACTTATTTTGATATTTATCTTTAATTTGTTTTTTGGTCACCGTAAAAGTCAATACGAAAGACGACATAAACTATAACGATATAGTATGATAATGAGCACTATTCACTTAAAAAATAAGTTTCAAAATACATCTAGCTACTTATTTTGGTGTTCTTTTGTTACACAGAAAAATTCAACGGTTCATTATTAGTGTCAGTTTTGATTGATTATTGTCACGGCATCATGTACAGACGGCGAGAGATCAACCTACCCGTATTTGAACTCTATGTCCATGAACATTAAGTTCAACTATGGGTGACGATCTGTCGCCGTGTGTACATCCTTTTAAAAAC
Organism: Agonopterix alstromeriana; assembly: GCA_963924505.1. Taxonomy (NCBI): domain Eukaryota; kingdom Metazoa; phylum Arthropoda; class Insecta; order Lepidoptera; family Depressariidae; genus Agonopterix; species Agonopterix alstromeriana. Next base: position 9,335,627 of record OZ004670.1, read on the forward strand.
ATTTCCATTTTGAAGTAACTTCCTCTATGGGCAACAATGAATGGACGCGTGTCTCGCATCTAAATTAAGCATGCAGAATAAGGAACTTGTTTTTTCAACTAAATGATATACGGTCAAAAACTCATCCAAAATAGGTTACAGCGCATTATCATATGTATCACGTAATATAACAAATGGTTGCTCTTTCCTGGGCTTTGTAATAGCAGCTCTTTTGCATTAGTTGATAAGCTATAGAGTTTTTAATTTATTATATTATGTTAGGTACCTTATGTCTCATATGAGTTGTTAATAACGTCCCAAGAGATGTATGGGCACCATTCCTGGAATAATTTATGCAAAGTTGCGACTATTAGTGTTTCAATGTATATTATTAAAATTCTGCACTAAACTCTGCCAACAAAAAAAGCTGCACAGACCATCAAACTGAACAACTTTTTCAGTAGGAAACATCACACACATCAACATCATCATCATGGGTTTGTGTGCCATACATTTAGCTCGAGTAAGTTTACAGTTTTGTATCAATAAAAACAAATCAAAACAATATAATTTTATTTCAGACACAGTCCATACATTGTTGGTATATCCTGTATGGAACAGTAGTTTTTCTCGCGATTTTGACATTGATCCCATAGAGAAAGTTGTTCAGATTGATCTTAGTCTGATCGTCAAAAGAGTTTCACCAAATTTTTGTTGGACCTAATATAACCAAGCAATAACGTCTATTATCCGAGCCCTATCCCCAAATAGTAGGGGTGACAGGATGAAATGATGATGACATACTACTCTGTCAAGAAAGTACCGGGAAAAGTTCAATAATACACAAAATGTTAGTTATTCATCCACATTTATTGTATCACCTTCAAAGTATGCTCCTTCAGAAACGATACACTTACGCCAACGAATAATCTAATCATCAAAACATTTTTAAACGCTTTTTCCGGAATATAGTTCAGTTCTCGCCGCAAATTCTCCTTTATATTTCCGAACGAAAACGGGTGCCACGAAATGGTAATTTGAGTTTAGGAAAAAGAAAGAAGTCGGCTGGAGCCATATCTGGTGAATAAGGTGGTGACTCGATGGTATTTGTTGAGTTATTGGTTAAAAATTCGTTCACAATTATGGACTTGTGCGAAGGCGCATTATCGCGTGGTGCAAAATCCAAGAATTTTCTTTCCACAAATCTGGCCTTTTTCGTCTAATTTGTTCTCTTAAACGCCGCATAACGTACAAATAATATTCTTTATTTACTATTTGACCCTTCGGCAAGAATTCCGAGTGCACAACACCGCGATAGTCAAAAAAAAACAGTCAATCATCCATTCCCGATACGTTCTTGACTGAGTGTTCGTTCTAAATCTGAAGCGTCACTATTCCATCGATAGATCTCTACAGCGGGTACGGAGGCGTCGGGCACCGGTAACATGAAGTTCATGTTGAACGGAGCCCTGACCATCGGCACCATGGACGGCGCCAACGTCGAGATGGCAGAGGAAGCCGGCGAACAGAACATGTTCATCTTCGGCATGAGGGTACCCGACGTAGAGGCTTTACAGAAGCGCGGGTTTGTATTACATTCTATTGTATTCTAATCTTTAAATTGTGGCTCCATTGTGGTTTAGCCAATATCTAGATTATATAGCAAATGTGCTTGACGTTGTTCGATAACAGATATTTTGACGATCTCAAGGATTTTTTGGAACAAAAACACAAATTTGAACCACCACAAATATAGCGGAGCCACGTGGTCACGTAACCCGCGCGCAGAACACGTCCGCACGTAAATGCTCTAGGCACGCGACTTCTTTTATTTCATTACATTTTAACTGCCTGGACAAAAACAGACTCCCACACCAAGAAGATAAAATGTATTTTAAAATATGTAGTTTTTAGGGTTTTGTACCCAAATGTTGCAAACGGGATCCAATTACTAAGCCGTCCGTCTGTCTGTGTGTCAGTCTGTCTTAATTTTTTTTTGGAAAAACAGAATGACACATATTAATTTATGACAAAATCAGAATAATTATTATTCTTGTACTTGGTTGAAATTTGTCAATTTATTGACCAATAAAGTTACAAGTAGTATGAAATTCACAACGAAGACATGCTTTATAATGAACTAAAAAGGTTGTAAAGAATTTTATCTTTCTTTACAACCTTATGCTATGCCCTCTAGACCAATTTTGCATAAACTTCATAACATAATTTACATCGACCCAGATACAACGCGTACGAGTATTACGAGAAGAACCCGGAGTTGAGGCAGTGCATCGAGCAGATCCGCAGCGGTTTCTTCTCGCCCGACGAGCCGGGCCGCTTCGCGCACCTGGCCGACGTGCTGCTGCAGCATGACCGCTTCCTCCACCTCGCTGACTTCGACGCGTACATCGAGGCTCAGCAGAAGGTCTCCGATGTTTACCAGGTTAGTTCATGCTAGTTGCAGCTGGAATATTTTAATGGTCTATTCTGCTAACCCGTAATCTTACTAGATGATTTTCTTCTTCACTCATATTAGATGATTTTCTTCTTCACCGCCAAGCTGGTGATGATGAAAAGTACATAAATTCGTTAGAACTTAGTGGTTCAGGCCTGGAATCAAACCGCCGTTTTGTGATTGAGGCACAAGCTCTCTTCCATGGGTGCCAACCGTTTTTCTTTGAACGCCGTCGGGTCACAATAACAATAGATCTTCTATTGTTTGTCGGTCATTTGGCAGTAAAAGATTTAATTTCCTAAGGTTTTCCAAGTCAGATGTTTAAAACTCCAGACTTTTCCTTATTATCTAGTTGGGAAACATTTCCTTATTATCTGGCGTTTAATAATCCGGAATCGATTATCTTGGTCCAGATGGCGGCTTTACCATCTGTTGCAGATGATTTAAGCAGTGTTATAGAAGACAATCTTGTCCAGACACTCATTTAATAAAACGCGTTTCGATTGTATATTTTTAGGTATTCGTAATAGTATTGTATTCGCTCCGTAGTTTTCTAATTGTTTGTATAAATGTCATGAACTAATCGTTATTACATCTACCACAGAACCAAGCCAAGTGGGCTGAGATGGCGATCATGAACATCGCCTCCTCCGGCAAGTTCTCTTCGGACCGCACCATTGCGGAGTACGCGCGGGAGATCTGGGACGTCGAGCCCTCATGGGAGAAACTGCCAGCACCCCACGAAACAGCCTAAACGCATCCACAACCTGCGATACTCACCGTCGAAGCTATCGGTTCATTAATTTATATTTCATTCATAATATTACTTAAGTACAATGATATCTCTTAGTGTCTCAATTTTAGAGAGATGCCTTATGTACGATAGTACTCACTGCTATTAAAAAGAAGCTTCTGTCGTGCAATGGCATTATATTTGATATTTCTCTGTGTGATGGTCGAGATACACTCTTAGATATTGTTGAACTATGATATTACTTTTACGCAAAAGCACACAGTCTCCGCTGGCTTCGCCACTTAAAGATTGGGTGAAGATCGTCATGTCAGTAGGTCTAGCGTGCCACGCATGAGAAAGCGACAAACCGACAAAACCGTCATCACTCGCTTTCTCATACTCAAAGTAACAAAGGACAGAGGCACATCTCGATTTTAGTCGTTTTCTCGGGTGTAAAATGCTAGGTAAACAGGAGAACATACCTGGGTCGACCTACTGGTTGTCGTTCAGTGGGTCGCCCCGCCCGTCACCCCCTAGCATGATTTCTCTACTTACGTGCGACTCAGCCGTTTTCCATACTTACTCATCGAGGCAAGCGCGACTGAAAAGCGCGGGAAGGGGTTATTTTCTATGTGGCGAAGGCGCATCGCGCGCGATTCATGCTTGGGCTGCAGGTATCGATAGGTAGTTGAAGCTGACCTACGTGAACTTCAAGCCAGCTACTGGCGAGAGATCGCACAGGATGAAAAAGTGACGTTCTCGTTTTGGAGGCCAAGACCCACTTTGAGTTGCTGATCCAGCAGAGTTATGATTTATGATATTACTTTTGAGCGTTATTTTTATCAGTGCTCGAATTTATTTTGTATTTGAATGCGTTAAGGACATGTTTGGTTAATCTTAAAAAAGCCAGTTCGTTTTGGTAAAGACGTCTTTATTTACACGAAAACAGAAGCGTGCCGTTTATTTCAGAAGCAATAAAAATCTATTTCAGTGCCTAATTTGATCTCTCCATTTGCTTTCTTTCATGGAATTCGATCTTTCGTAAAAAAGCTTCTAAGCTGTAACGTTTATTTTCGATTTTCTATTGAAACATTTATATTTTCCAATCGGGAAGGCAGTGTTGTGTAGTAGTCAAATACCTCCTTGACTGAAGTGAATTCAACCAGTGATTATAAGGTTCAATTTGGCATCTGTCCTTTCCCTAACTTTCTTCTCTCTCTCTAGTCCTAATGTTGATGAATAGGCAATAAGTATAAGTAGTAAATTGACGCTTGTACTGTTTAAATAATTGCACTTTGGAAATTTTAAACTCGTTGAGTACTAGGTACTTTCACGTAAATTGTTGTTAGTTACATAGTTTAAATTTTTAGAGACAAAATTTTAAAATGTTTATTTTATTTTATTTATCTGTTTACGATGAAGAGTTTATCCTGTTGAGAATTTATGAACATATATATTGAATACGTGAACACCTTTATAATATTTAAGTATGGAGTAGCTATTTTATTTAATCGAGAATAATAAGTACTTTATAAGACAATATTAATATCTACAATTAATAAAAATATGTACCTCTATGTAGATATTATTTGTACTTTTCGTGAGAAAAGATATAAGTGCCATGGTTTGATTGTCGACTTCCGAAGTATTTATGAAGTATGTCACTTGTCTACGTTTATGTGCCATATATTTTTATCTAAATTTATTTTATTCTCTATGGTTTTTCAAGAGAAGTATCAATGTTGGTCTAAACGACATAATTTTAAGACAATTTTTTTCTATTAAAATGTAAAAATACTGCCATAAACAATTTATTATTACCAAAATTGTTATTTTACTGAACTTTTTAATAAACTTGTATGGTAATCAGACCGATTTTGATTTTACTAAGATGACCTTAGTTTGCCCTCAGGGCGTTGCTATATAATATTATGTACTCTTTCATATAATTATGTACTTCCAATCATATACTCGTTATACAGGGTCCTTCTTAATATGCTGACACTTTTTTAAGGGCCATACAGAAAGTTTTTCAGTTTGACAGTCTGATCATCCCCTTAAAAAATTTTCAGCATAATAAGTTGACCCTATATTTTTGAGTTTTAAATTATTTTATAGCATTTGCTGATTTTGTTGTATTTACGAATCATCGACTAATTCCTCCTTACTAACAGCGAATTCACGGTTATTGTCTTCATATCCTGTAACCTTGCATTTGCACGCAAAAGGCGATTAATCTCGTGCGTGCGCATTGTACGCGTCCTGTCAATCCTGCCTATCCTGCCAATTCCTGCCCTCGCTGAAAACCGCTCTTACTCGGCCAGGATCGTCCCTGGACAGTCAAGTGCGAGAGGGACGGCGCATATCTTCGTCCCTATCTATAGTCGGGTGTCATCGGCCGTTTCATAGCTGGTCTGGTACTAGTGACTCATTCCGCGTCTGTAGTTCGGACGAGTCGGTTGTGCCGCTCGTCTTCCGCGTGTGTTGTTGTTAAAGTGTTGTGGGCGCCGCTCTGAGCCGCCTCTCGCTCCTCCCTGGTAAGCTCCTAAGAACTATATAAAACTCCTTTTCGTTGCGGTTTTGTGTGACAAAATTGATCCTGAATGCATAGCCGGCGGACGGAACGCGCGAGTTCGATCGATAACGATGTTTTCTTGAACGCGTAGACTCGCTCATATCAGCACAAGACTTATTACACGGATATAATAAACTCAATGTTTTGATAATACCTCGCCAATTTCCTTAATAAAACTTCGTAGAACACGCCTGAGTCACTTTCTTTGATTTAACCACAGCCATGTGTAAACCTCGGCTCGTGTTGACCGCAAGTTCATATTAAATATAGTAGCGTTTTTAAACGGAATAAACTAATAAAAGTGAATGGATACTATTATAATTCAATGCCCATTCAGAAAACGCGATCTGTCCTTATCTAAGCAAAACAAAACATTAGGTGGGTGGCGGATATTGAGAAACTGCGGCCGGTCACATTTTCAATCAAATTTATTGATTTCGCCAGACTGAATTTTTGTTGTTCGAGATACTTTTATTTATACAATTTTACACTACTTAACGATTCAGTTAACTATTGAAAATCCATGGCAGTTGAGTTTTGAACAACTTGCTTCATGATAAACACTCGTTCTAATACAACTTTGTACCTAGATGAAATCTAGCTTCGTGAATTCGCGAAGAAATTTTGCAAAGAGGCTTCTTAAAGCACCAATAGGTTTAATAAGTACCTAACTACCTATTAGATGCATGACAATGGTATTAGGGAGAGTTAAGACGGAATCAAGCCATAGTTAAGCTAATAATTTTCTAGCTAGGCCGTGAAATTGCAAGTCTCTATAGGTCGTCTGCAACTGCGAGCTAAACTTTCGCTATTCGCTGTAATTTCTTTTGTAACGTATAGATATATTATACATTATTGCATATTGTGTAGTAGAATCGGAAGAAATAGGTAATAATTACAATTTGTATTTTGCTTCTTTAACTTTTATTTATTGTAATGCACCTACTTAGACCCCATTTTATCCAATCCCTAGAAATAATTTCTGGATATTGCAGCTTATAAGTGGAAGTCGCTTCTAAATCGGTTTAACAGTTTTTGCGTAATGCTCGGCTCCAACAAACTAACAACAATTTTAGAAAATAGTTTTATTGGGAGAGTTCGGTCCCCTATCCAAACTTATTTTTTAGGGATCCGTACCTCAAAAGGAAAAATCGGAACCCTTATATCGGATCACTTTGTTGTCCGTATGTCTGTTTGTAAAATATCAGCAATACTCAACACTTTTACCGTTTACTAATAAGATAAGATTAAACATAGTAATCGTTACACTTAGAAATAAATAATTGTTTATTTGAACTAAAATGTTCCCTTCTTTGTGCGGTTACCTACGACATTACTCTTACAACAGTTCTAAAAATTGATCTTATTAAAATACACACACTTTGTTCGTCATTGTCCCATCGATTTTCGACAAGGGAGGGTCCGGCCCTCATGGCACATCGACCTTCCCCCATTTACCGACATTAACACACTGGGGTTACTGAATTCATGTGGAACTTATACAAATATCTCTACGTATACCATCGTCTTTGAATAAACACATGAAAGAATTTACGACTGCGCAATATCGAACTGTTGACTCTACCAAGAAAAATATTACATACGCGCAATTTCTAGTCCAATGACTTTTTTATATTAGAATGTTTTACATTATAATTTCAAACATGAACATAACAAAAAATATATGGTGGCCCAATAGCATGTCTAGAATATATTAGGTAGATACCTATAATAGCTAACGAGCTGCGAAATATCGTATTGGTCATGTAATTCACGATCGTGTAAGCGAGTAAAATCACCGCGTTTTTATTCTACTAAAAACATATCGTAAGCAAATCTGTCTGCAACCCCGCACACATGGTGGCTTTTATCCAAACAAGCCTGTTTCACAAGAGCAGGTGCAAAACGTTCCAAAAGCTGACGGAGCGAGTTTTTGTTATTATGAGCAGGCAGGTAGTAAACCTTTTCGTTTAAATGCGAGTACACTTCCTTTATTAATCTAACTATTCACTATAAGAGTGTCAAACATTTTTTGGCAGAAACTATTTAATGGTATTCTTTGATCAATTAGTGTCCAAGCACGGTGTCCAAGTCGTTAAAAACCTCTCTCTCATCTTTATCTGTGAGAAACCTGGAGTGCTTATATTTTTATTTCAATCATCCTGATTTGCATGACTAACGATTAATTTATAAATTCCATTGAGTTTATATCAATTTCGAATATTATGCATTAGGATGTAGGTACATAAAATAATATAAAAAACTCGCCAAGAGCGTGTCGGACTCCCCCATGATAGGGTTCCGTAGCCATTGTATAAGTAAGTAAAATAAGAAAAAAAAAAACAGTATAATAGAGTATCTTATCTAAAAGAAAATTTTGGAACATAACGATAGCGCGATTTATATTCCTGCAACGCCATCTAGTTTATTAAAAAAACTATTTTTTTCCAACCCCCATTGCGTTGTATGGGGGTCAAAAAAATTTGTTGAAAAAAAAGACTTAATTACTGTTTTTGGGTTACCTGTTATCCGTCTTCATGCCAAATTTCGATTCAATAGGTGCAAAAATGAGCGAGTTATTGAGGCGGGGCGGGGCATACATACATACAGACAGACAAACAAAATGGACGAAAGTACAAGGGATTGTTTGACTACGGAACCCTAAAAATAGCACTCCTGTGCTGTACCACAGAGTATTTCTTATACTGTGTGTGCTTGAATTAATTTATCGTCTTTCCGACGGATGAAACTATTAACTGTATATTAATATTGGAATATTAATTCCAAATGATTTAAACAGATCATTTCACTTTACTACGCAGATCCAACCGTGCTCTAACGAATTTATCCGTGTTTCTAGCTCAAAAGATCCCATTAAATTGAATGCTTTGCTAGGCTCTATTGAACGTCTAAATTGGCAATTTGCTTCCAAATGGTTGTCAGCCTGATCGAATTTCAACGAATATCGAGTTATCACGCTAGCGCTGCTGTTTCCAGATATAGCTTCGAATGTGGTGCCTAAAAGCATATACTGCATTGAATGCATCGATGCAAGGAAATGTATATTCACTAAAATATCGACAGCTTATTAAAAGCCACGCTTTTGTGGAAGCAGTATTTAATACAGTTTTTAATTTCAAGTATCTTGCCCTCTTGTAAGATATGATTACGGATTCCTAAATGACAAACTCATTTCGTCGCTTCTGAGTAAACTCGTAAGTCTCACTTGAAACATTCAGGCAAAATATATCGAGTTTGATACTGTCAAGCGACCATTTAGCGAACTCCTCAAAAGACATTTCAGAATACATAACTATCAACGTATAACGGTTCAGATGTTCATGACATCTCGGCTGCGCATAAAAGTGGGTGCGTGGCATGGAGGGGGTTACAGGATGAACGGGACGCTATCCCCCACTTTACGCCGGGGGTGGTGGTGGACTGCGGAGCAGCCCTGCCTCCCAGACGGCATGGCTTGGAGTGTAGGGAGGCAGCGATCAATTCCATCTCGGAGATTGTGTAGGAGACTTAGGCTCGGTTGTACTTTACGTAGACATAGAGACGCTGGTCGTGCACTAGGAATTTAATACGATTTCCGCTGACTTTCTTTTTACATTGTAAGTATACAGGGTGTAAAATTAAATACGTTACATATCTTTGGTGGTGCTTCAGACCATCAAACTGAACAACTTTCTCTATGGAGCCATATATCGAAATCGCAATAAAACATCTGTTGCATATATTTGGATCGAGTAACCGTTGACGTTTATAAATGGAAAAGGTTATTTTTTTCGCGATTTCTATGTTGATTCATTGTGAAAATTGTTTATTTTGATGGTCTGAAACATAGTAAGATACGTGACGCATTGAATTTTACACCTTACTTGCCCTACAGGCCGCATGTTGGTAGATTTTTTTTTTTTTTTTTTTTTTTTTTTTTTTTTTTTTTGAATGACTTATACAGCTTTGCTCAGGGAGCATTTACTGCTTTTTACGCGGACTATTGGAGGGACCGGAAGGGTCGCCGAGACAGGCTCTTAGTAAGAATTTAGCCTACCTTTATGATTTTATGTTTTGACTATCAATCCACCTGTGCAAGTTTGATTTATGAATAGGTCAATTCAATACAATCAATTCTAAAATAATAACAGTTAGACACTGTCAAAATGTAATGTAAGTAGGCAATTGTAGGCCTTATTACATGGAAATTACCTATTATTTTTGGCAATATTTTGACTGGCTCGGCTACAGGCGGAACGGTGCCGTTATCTAAACATAACTCATCCTGTTATCATTTCTGAATTTGCTACCTAGGTAAACACATCAATTGAACTTTATTCACGATTATTTACCAATCGCTTTCTTATCTACCATCTCTAATTCTTTAAAATCAGCTTTATATCTACGTTATAATACTTGGATACGTTTTAATTCTAATCTATGGGTATAGTAAGTGCATTATACTATATTGCAGAATTTAAATGCCTTACATATACTTTAAAGGTTGCTTCAGAAAATAAAACTGAATAACATTTACCATAAGGAAACAACTTAGAAATCGCAAAAAAACATTGTTATTCCATAGAAAATGCCAAGACCTGATTTTTTTTAGTGATTTCAATATTGGTCTCGTTTGATGGTCCGAAGCACCCTTTAATATGTAACGAATTTAAGTTTACTTCCTGTATAAATTTACTAGAGAACCAATACTCGGTTCAAACATGAAAGTACCGTGGCCATTTCTGGATAATGGTTCCCAAAATAACATTCCCGTCACTCATGCAATGCTCGTATGCGTTCCATGAGATACTTGCTGGTTGCCGGAATTATGAAATAAAATTTTATGTTCCGCTCCACTCATCGAAAGGAACTTCCAAAGATAACTGATGAGTACAGAGAAACATGAAGTTGATTATTAAGATTGATATCTGCAGGAAATTTGGTTGAAAGCACAAACTGACTGACTGAATTAGATCTCCTATCGCTCTAGGTATCGTTTATCCTTAGAATATACTACTCCACATCCTCTAGAAATTGCGTTAGTACCTACTTGAAAGTTACGTTATTTGTACTAAAGCTTCAAAATGGTTCATTGTTTGACCGTTTTCTTTGATTTGATACAAGTGCTGACACGGACGGAAGGCTGAAAGATTTTCTCCTTCACTACGCTTATCATATGAAAATTATATCTAAAAGTGTATTTAACATTTATGTGTGTTTGTTGCTAATTGATACTACAATATGAAGGGTCCTTCTTAATATGCTGACACTTTTTTAAGGGGATGACCAGACCATCAAACTGAACAACTTTCTCTATGGGAAGAACCAACATCAAAATCGCGAAAAAAAAATCAGCTGTCCCATTCGTTTGGCTCGAGTAAGTTTGCAGTTTTGTATGGAAGAGCTGATTTATTTTTCGCGATTTCGTGTTTGCTCCCATTGTAAAAGTTGTTCAGTTGGATGGTCTGACAAACCCCTGAAAATTTGTCGAATCATTTCAATTTCACCCTGTATATGATTATCTATACTTCATTCCAAATAAGGACGACGAGATTTTCCGTTTCCTATTTAGCTTTCTGGCCAATTCTGATTACCAAATGTAAATCATTTATTGGATACATATACTATCCCACATTTCTTGGACGTTACTAAAGCTGTTCTAAGAATAAGTAAGAGGAAGTGTTTCAAATCTCTGTTTCTCTAATGCAAAATAGCCTTAAAATTTCGTTGCTATTTTGAATGGAGTATAGCTAGTCTATGCGGTTTCACCAACACAAGCTGTGAATTCTTCTTTAAATTGCTTGAGATCAAATTGAAGACAAATTGGCGTGATGATGTCACTGTCATCCGCTTTATACTCATGTTGGTAAAGGACGGACGCGCATAATAGTTGCACCAAGGGACAATTTATTAAGTTGATTCTTCATAGCATATTTTATTACGAAAGATAGAGCTGAACTCTTATTCTATTAATATTTTAGATTCATTATCTTAGTAGGTAGGTATATAAAAAATATGTAAATACTATAAATATTATAATATGGCATAACTCGGTCTATCGTTTTATACTGGCCTTCTCAAATAAATATACAGTAAAATTAAACGAATTTCCTATAGAAGGTGAAATTGATATCATTAGGATCCTTTGAAACTAAGAGTCTACTCACCAAACTGAACATCTTTTAGTATGGGAGCAATGAGATCGGAGCAAAAAAAAATCTGCTGTTGTATACATTTGAGTCGAGCAGGCATTGCAGTTTGGTATGGAACAGCAGATTTTGTTGTTGCTCTGATCGGTTTGCTCCCATAGTAAAAGTTGTTCAGTTTGATGGGTAAAATCTTAGTTTAAAAAGGATGCTAATTTCACCCTGTAGATAATATGCTTACGGTTTTTTGAAGGGGATGATCAGACCATCAAACTGAACCACCTTCTCTATGGGACCAAGGTCGAAAAAAAATCAGCTCTTCCATATAAAACTGCAATCCTGCTTGACCAAGATGTATGGGTCAGCTATTTTTTTTTCCCTATATTGATGTTGGTGCCATAGAAAAAGTTGCTTAGTTTAATCTTGTGTATGTAACGTAGGAAGGAATTACATACTTATTCGTAGGCGCCATTTTAATCAACGTGTAAGCTCCCCGTTTTAACAATATTAAAATGGAGGGTCGGAGAGCGCAAAGGCCTTGAAAGATTTGAGGGTAAAACACCCTCATTTATTTATTTCATTCAAAGTCATGCACGTTGTAATCGTAGTAACACAATATTTGTACAATGCTTATCCCAAAGTATAATTATTCTAAGCAAGTAGCAAATACTGATAGAACATGGTATGTTTATCTAAACTATTATAAAACTTAAAAGAAGCGTATCTTTACATTGAAGATATTTACCGATTTTGGTGCAACTTTTTTGTATGGAAGCTTATGATTTGACTTAAAATATGGTATATTATTAATGCGGACGAAATCGCGGGTAAAAGCTTAATAATTGAAGGTATCGTATAAAGTGCATCAACCAAAACAAAAGGACGTTTTTTGGGGAGCCGTAGCCGGTGTGTATTTACAATATTAACATAGCGTGACGAGGCGCAGTTCCGCCTATAAACAACCAAACGGCTAACTTTAATGGACATTTACTCGACCTACTGTTTATTTTGAGCACGCATTCCGGTTTTACCAAAATATCTAAAGTTATAACTATTCCTTTTTAACAACTAAGTATATACAACGTGTTAATGAATAAGCACAAAACCTCATACACCGCAACTGATTTATAACAAAATAATTAGATTGAAACTAATAATTTCATTATTTTGATAGTTAAAATTTAAAGTTATTCGCATTTTAAGTTTTGAGGCATAAATGATTTGTTATCATTTCATCAATGAATGAAATAATGGGTACAATTTAAGAATCTTGTTTTGGTAGTAAGTAGGGTGAGAGTGCCCGACCGGTGGGTTGAGATCGAGTTCAGTAAATTTTTAATTTCTAGTTTTGCGTTAATTCATTAACACGTATAAATCTCGGATTATTGTTTTTTCTATAACACTATATGGATTCCCTGAAATTTCTACATTTTCACCCCCTTTTTCAAACGCGATCATCATCATCATCAGCCTATACACGTACCACTGCAGGGCACAAGCCTCCAAGGGTGTATATGAGTTAGTCCACCAACGCGTGCCCAATGCGGATTGGTAGACTTTACATACGCAACAAAATGTCTTCTTCAACGGATACAAGATTCCTTCCCCGTCCAGGATGTTTTCCACCGTTTGAGCGTTTTTAACATAATCGGATCTATTACTCTAAAAACTCTCAATCATAACAAATTATTTCTTGTATTAACCTTATATTTCCTTGTTTCAGATTCGGGCTGTGCCCGGCCGCATAGCGGCTCGTCGAGTTTTTGTTTTTAGTTGAAAGAGTGTCAATTTGTTTTGAGTTCTGCAAGTGACCAAAGTGCTAAGTGTTGTGTCCAAGTGACTGTGCTAAATATGGCCGTACTTATCGGATTCACCGCCCTCGTGGCACTGATCGCGTGTGGTGAGTACCTTCGCATTTTATGTACCCATAAAGTTAGGACCTTGAGTGCAGCAGAGATCAGCACAGAGATAAAATTATTGTCTGATATTGAAACCGCAATTTCATTTAGCATTAAAAATTTCTTAGTAGATTTGTTATCATTATTGTGGATCCGAAATTAAGGGAAAGTTATTTATTATTTATTTAATTATTTAACACTTTATTGTACACATAACATTATAAACTAGAAAGATAGATTAGATAGATTGTAGCTTAGTTAGATTGTATTAGTATTCAAAAGACTCAATAGTGTATAACGATACACTATGAATGCCTTTTGGATTACTCCTTTGAATTACTATAGGCTTTATTTGCTCTATAATTCGTCATTAAGTAGGCACTATAAGGCAAGTAACCTATCTGGTGTAACTCAGTACACAAAAAAACACATCAAGACCAATCAAAAAGATGCACATCTTAAACACTGATTGCATCCATGTACCGAGCAATAAATAACTTTCAATAAAGCCAACCTCGCGCAAACATGGTCTAAATCTAGTTCTGCACACAACTGGTTCTATTAGCCTATTCATAAACAACGCTGTACAATATTCATTACGTGTTATATAGGATGAAATTATTCACGAGACTTTGCCGGCGGGTAATGAGCAGCGAGAAATGTTCACCGCCGGCATGCGACGTAGGTACCTATTCTGCGGGGTGGAAGTGGAAACCAAGCCACCCTGTGACGTCACAGATCGATACAGCGGCCGGGCAACGAACTAATATCTGCACGTCACTACGTTCACAAACCTCTGGAATTCTTCTTTTTTATTCAGTATTCTAAGCTAGCAACTTTACTAACGCACGACGAATGAAACCTATTTAAAAGAGGGATTATCATTGAACCGGTTTTGAGTATTAGCACGGATTAGTTTGCTCCCGTGGTAAAAGTTGTTCAGTTTGATGGGTAGAGTATGTGGTTTAAAGGTTTGTTGAGGATACTTTTCCTTACATCCTGTATAGGGTGACCAATTTTTAGGGGTGGTTCGGAGAGTTCAGCCCATCAAACTGAACAACTTTTACTATGGGTGCAAGCCTGAAATTGCAAAAAAGGAATCTACTGTTTTCATACATTTGAGTCGATTAGGCACTGCAGTTTAGTTAGTATGGAGCAGTTGATTTTCATGTGATTTCACGTTTGCTTCCATAGTAAAAGTTGTTCAGTTTGATGGTTTGAGCCACCCTTAAAAAGTTGTCGACTTATTTCAATTTCACCTATGTGTAGGTACTATTATAAAACTGTAAAGGAGCAGTTTCCTTAGGTTCCTACATCTAGTACCTACCTACCTAAATTGGTTAATTAAAGTTATTTCGGAAATTATTTCTCGGGTCAGGTTTAAGTGAAGTTTGGGTAACTATTGTTACTACTTGGAACCCAAACATTTAAACTTCTGTCTTTTATGAGCGCTGCGCTAGCTTATTTTTGTACTGTTTTCACTTTTCAAAGCCTAAGATTAAATTGTAAAACTGCGATCCTTTTATCTTGGAAATCTTGGAATTCATCACGCGGACAAAGTCTTATGCAGACGATAATCCACGCTGCTCTCTGTCTGTGTGCCGGTTCATTTCGTGTGGGCGAGGCCGTCAGGTTCACTAGATGTTAGGTTTAACACAAACACCAGACCGTTGGCCTTTCCTCGCTGCTGTCGATGTCGAGGTCACGGCCGTTACTTCTGGAGATGAATGTTATAAAGGTTAAGTTTTTCTCCCTCTCGATGCGGGAATTCAGAGGAGACAATCATACTGGC
This sequence comes from Agonopterix alstromeriana, assembly GCA_963924505.1. Taxonomy (NCBI): domain Eukaryota; kingdom Metazoa; phylum Arthropoda; class Insecta; order Lepidoptera; family Depressariidae; genus Agonopterix; species Agonopterix alstromeriana. The sequence goes on from OZ004670.1 coordinate 9,351,205, forward strand.
TATAGTGTATCTTTATAACCAAGCAAGATAATTTCAAGAGTGTAATATTTTGCATCCAATGGTCACGGATGCTGTTGACACCTACCTATTAAATTGTTTTCGAAATCAGTAACTTCGCGTATTTTTCTCTGGACGCGGAGAAAAATAAACGGCCAAACTGATGTCAATTTTCGTCGAACACGACTTGTTTCAATATACCTATAGCTTTTCGTAATCCTAAGATGTGAAAAGAAAATACAAAGTAGGTATCAGGGCAGAAAACGTGAAGCTACAGCAATAACGATCTCTTCAAGATCTTCATTCAAAGATAGAAGAAAGACTCTAAAGATGTAGAGATGCATTACGTTGAAGATTTATCTCTAGTCGGTTTACACAAACGTGCATTAGCGTCGGAACGTAACCATAAATATTAAGCAGTATTGTGTATTTGTTTCTACTATTCCGGTATTTTTCTAGACAGCAGTAAGTTATTTACGTTCTGTAGATAAAATAAACAGAAGTTCTGTCTCCTAAATATAGTTAGATAAAAGCTCGGTCAGGGTACAGTCAACATTAAAAGTTCTTATTTACCTTATTGGAATAGTGTTAGTTCTTTCAGCATTTGTGGCAGGTTGTATGATGCATGGCGTGACTATGTCGCATTTCGTGGCCCTTGTATTTTAGGATAATCAAATGTTTCTTTCTTCTAAATCTAACGAATAAATCTTGATGCTTATCAAGTATGTGCTGATATTCTTGTTTATTTTCTCTCACCAACTAGTCAAGCAGGTTAGTCAGATGTTTAAACAAGACTTTAGAACCTGATTTATAAAAACGACTTTATTTTGCATTAGATTAAACATTAGACTCTAGCCGTATTGAAGAACATACTCGTAATTGCAGTTTACTAACTTTTTTATGTTCAGTTTCTAAATAATAGTGCTTACTTTGTCCTTTGTTAATCCTATCCTACCCACGATTAAGTGTATTGCCCGTTAACTGTAATATAACTCGTAACATAATCCGATTAACATAATAGCACCCAGGTAGTCACTTAATGAGTTAAACTAGGTACTTGTATGTTAATCTGGCACCTGTAAACCTCGTGCACTTTATGCAATTCAATCTAGATTTGGTATGTAGATTACCGTCTGTTAGTTGGTAAATGTTTGCTATAGGAAATTCACACTTATGAATGCGCTGCGATTCATCCCAGTTTTTAGGGTTCCGTTGTCAACAAGGGACCCTTATAGTTTCGCCATGTCCGTCCGTCTGCCAGTCTGTCCGCTTAGCTCCAAGACGCTTAGTACTAGAAAGCTGTAATTTGACATGGGTATACATATTTATCACGCCGCCAAAGCGGTAAACTAAAATCTAAAAATATTTTTTTTAGCGTACCTCCCCTACACGAAAAGTGGGGACGCTTTATTAGCCGTTAAACTGTAGTATAAAACAAAGAGACCCGTTCTTAGTCGGGCAACTACGGAACCCTACCCTGTGCGTGGCCCGACACGCACGTGGCCGGTTTTTTATAATAAAAATATTTCTTGGTATTACGTTTTGTATACTAGGAAACAACCTGCGTGATGCATTACAAGCCTGAGCTAATAGGTAGTACGAGTATACATTAAATGTGACTAATGGAAAAATGACCACAGAAAACATGAGAAGTCTTAGAATTAAATTATAAACATAATATTTCGGAATAACGATATCAATGATTCACATTAAGAGAATACACTCGTCAGGGCGCTCGAGCGCGCTGCATACAAGCGACGTTCCGTCCTAGTTTGAACATTTAGTAATTAAAGTAAAAATAAATTTGATCACACAATCTAGAAACCAATATCTATGTCGGTACTTTGTCTGACTTCGGTTTAAATATTTAGTTTCAATGCCAGGATTAGGTAATTTAAGATTTGTATTGAAATCTTTGAACCACGGTAGCTTTGGAACTACCCAAATATTTATACGGAAATCTGACAAGGTACAGGCATAGATATTGGTTTCTAGATTGTGTTAACAGCACTTTATTTTACTTTAATTATTTAATGTTCAAACTAGGACGGCATGACTGAACTTCGTTTTGTAGTGAGCGCTTTATCATGAATATCCTTGTAATAGTAGACTAGAGAAATTACGTCATTAATTACTTCGCCTACAATTCAATGTAAAGTTTGTCAAGGCTTCTCGCAATGTGTGCCATTATATTTATCCAATTAAAACAAAGCGTTTGTCCGCTCTACTAACTCTGTTGTTTAGTAACTTTTTTTTTACTCAGAAAAATATGATTCAAGGACTTTGTTGACCAGGAGCCCGTAAGTTAAAACATCGAAGTTCTATTCTTATCCAATTTCAGTTCTAATCACATATCAAACCAATTACTATTCAACTGTGCTGAATTCCGCATCGCGCTAAACTCTATGCAACTGACAGCTCTTAACGTCTGAGCGATCTGTCAAAACGGCTTGTCAAGAGCAGTACCGCGATAAGCACAATACCAAATATCTCAAAAGTGATGGGTTCGTACGTAGTCCAATCACGGTTCAATCACCGAGCCATGAGCCATCACCATGAGCGCTCGCTTCGCATACGCAAAGTAAGATAGACGAGGCACGTCTCGATTTTTGTCGTTACATCGCTTTGTTTATTTGGTTTTATTGTATTATCAATATCATCATCATCATCATCAGCCGATGTAGTCCACTGCTGGCCATAGGCCTCCTCCAAGGATCGCCACAACGACCGGTCCTGCGCTGCCCTCATCCAACGGGTTCCCGCCGCCTACGCCTTTACCAGGTTGTCGGTCCACCGGCCTACCCACGCTGCTTATCAGTTTATCAACCTTAGAATATCACATAACCTTGTCAAATTAGGTGTAGGTACCTACTGTAATACTGATGAACTTACTTATCAATGTGTCATTTGCTATTAATGTTATCGATGTTATGTTATCGTTTACATTAAAGTTAAACCTCCGTCAAACAGAACGCGGGTCATTTGGCAAAGGTTTCAATAACACGGGCTTACAACGTTATACATTTACGTGTTATTAAATTCATTGTATTTATTATACTGGCGCTCGTTGGCGTAGTGCAGCTTCGGTATTGGAAACAATCACCGAAGTCAGGTCCGGTCAGTCTTTGGATGGGTGACCGTTTAGTGGTATTTCATCACGAGCGTTTCCGTGCTTCGGAGAAGGCACGTTAAGTAGTTGGTCTCGGATATGTCAGATGGTGTTGTAACTATTGGTTAAGCCAGGTCAGGCCTATTAAGGCGGCTTAAAAATTCTCTGACAGCATGTTGACCACTAACTTACCTCCATCAACACGCACTGGGCCCGCGTAGTGGAGTATGGTCCACTCCCTCTCACCCTTATTCGTGAGAAGAGGCCTTTCCCTGCAGTGGGATTCTACAGGCTATAACTTACTTTATTATACTGAAAGACTTTGTCGTAATTTGTTTGAGTGACCTCAGGTACTTGAATGGATCAACAGTGGGGATCATCTATCTGCTACCTATTAAACTATGACGCTACTGTTGTCATTCAATTTTCCAATTCAGATTGTGGCATGTATTCACGCCTTCTAAATCTACTCTACATGACTCTACACAAAGAGCAAAAGGAAGAGCCTACGAATAAGAAAGTACAGCTGCATTTAAGATAAGCCGGGAATAGGGGAACGATGACTTGAATATACTTAACTACAAGTTAGAAAAACTCCAGTGTTTACTTTTGCACCAGCTTTACAAACAGCATACCAAAATCCGAAGCGCTCGTTGGCCTAGTGGAGCTTCGGTATTGGAAACGATAACTGAAGTTAAGCAACGCCATGTCCGGTCAGTCTTTGGGTGGGTGACCGTTTAGTGGTATTTCATCTCGAGCGTTTCCGTGCTTCGGAAGGCACGTTAAGAAATTGTAATTTATCGTTAAGCCAGGTTAGAGGCCTATTAAGGCGGCTTGAAAATTCTCTGACAGCAAGTTGACTACTAACTTGCCTCCACCAACACGCACTGGACCCGCGTGGTGGAGTATGGCCCACTCCCTCTCAACTTTATTCGTGAAAAGAGACCTTTGCCCTGCATTAGTACCTATTCTACAGGCTGTAACTTACTATACCTAAATCCCTGAACACAGCATACTCAGCAAACTTTACATGCAACGTTTCTTATTTCCTATTTAGGTATTTACAAAAATAAGTTATAGCTGCAAAAATGCTATGCAATAACATTCACATTATACAGTTATGTATTTACATAAAATATGACTACTGTGCAGTTTTAGCTTTCTGGGTCAATTAGCGGAAACTAGAGACTATGTGAGATTTACATAATTGATGCCAAAATATATGAGATTATTTCAGGCTAATTCTACTTAGAATCGAAATCTGCAACTGAAATGTTTGTAGCAGCACCGCTGCAAAGTCGCGCTGCTTTCTTATTAACACAAAGATAACAAGTAAAGAGCTTATTTTTATGAAGAATGTGAAGAATCTCCTGCTTTTGAAGGAAGCACATAAATCTACAGGAAATGATGTTGCAACAAATAGATAAGGATAAGAAGGTAGATAAAGATCTAAATTCAGTAGCGCTCTTGGAATTTCGTCGGGTGAATGACCGCAAAGTTTTATGGCCCATAGTCTGCTGGATGGAGTCATAATAACCACGATGCTGAGCATGTGCTAATGGATTAAGTGTACTTGCCGAAACATTGTTGAAACTCAATGTGTTTTGAATATTGCTAATCTTTAACATAAATTGATAACACATTTGGTTACAATAAAAGATAAAAGGTTACAAAAAGGAATCATGTCTGCCAATTTATATGCAACATTAGACCTTAGGTATAGTAACATTATAGACTAACTACCTACTGTGTACCTACTCGATTATCTAATCTTTTTTGTAAAATAGATATCTAAATCAGGACTTGTAGTACCTATACATACAAATAAAATGCATGCTTCCAAAGTTAATGCTCGAGAATACTTTCTCAACAAGGAATAGATACTACCTATTTATTAACTAACATTTTAGCGAGAAACTATACCGATATCACTACTCATATCATATATGATATATATCGAATGTTGGTATCATAAACGGAATACTTATGTTATTTATTATTACCTTATATTGCTAACATTCTACATGGTACTTGCTTCAATCGTATATTGGTGGAATTTGTCGTCAGTTTTGACTTCGCAATTCTCAAAATGAACATTCACCATCCACCCTTGTTCTCTTGGAATTTTCAATTTAGGTATATTGAGATCGTTTTTGATACAAGTTCCTTTATAATATTATTAATACCTTGTTCACACATGTATTGTGTTACCTATTTAGTAGTTTCGCAGTTTTCAAATTTAACCATGGCCTATCGAATATTGAAAACCCGCCTCAAAATTTATTGTTCTGGAATATCTTAAATGTAGGCACAGGCAGAGCTCTTTCACAATTGTATACACAGTTAGGTACTTGTTTATCTGCTAACCTTATAAAAGAGTTCAGTGACTGACTGACAGACAACAGATGTAGGGGTGCACTCAGAAAGGATTTTTCGAAAATCGATTCCTAAAGGGGTAATCCACGCGGACGAAGTCAAGATTCAAAAGCTCGTAATTCTATACATACTCGTATAATAATCTAGTTATCACGGACTGTAACTCGCCACACCTTAGCTGTGGACAAAGGTTAAATACGCACATAGACACTGTTGGAATTATTGGTCAATAACGTATTAATAGCATAATACTAGTAGTCTATGATACTATACTTACCTACCCATACCTAGTATGTGTACATTATGCAACGTTTTTAGAATTTATATACGAATTCCTATTGTGAACTCGCGTCCTACCTATTCGCCTATCTAAAGGTGGAAACACACTTCGTTATGTGCTATTTTTTTTGCCGCTACGCTGTATTCGCCCAAATATTTGAACAACAAACATGTGATCCACACGTGCGTGCGAATAAAGCAAATATAGCCGAATGAGCCCTCCATACTTCGTTGTAAGCGGCAGAATAACGCGCATAACAAATAACACATAACGAAGTGTGGTTCCACCATAAAGGTAACTACAAAACCTGGCTCATATAACATAATATTACATAACTGACTCCGTCATGCATAATGTATAACTAAATTCTGGCACAACAATACAATATACCATGCTTAGTTTGACGGTGTAGTTAGTTGCATGCAGCGCAGGGAACATCCGAAACTTTGAACTCCGGTTCATGCTATGTTCGACAAACAGCCGTAGCGCTAACGGGCTAACTTAGGCTGTCTCGCAAGCTGACTGGATCAATGTTTCATGTTACTAATAACAATTAAAGATGCATCATTATGGTGAGTACGTTTTAGTCGCGTGAGTCTGTATCAAATTATTATTACCTGGTGGTAATAATACCTATTATTACCTGCCTATTGTATGTAAATTATACGTCTCCTAGTTGAACCATAAACAAATTAACTAACGGTCAGTTGTACGTACGTTCATTAAAGTTAATCCTCCATTAAATCTCTGGCTAGCTTTTACTACGTCAACAAGATAAAAAATGACAGCAAGAGATTTAATGGAGTATTAACTTTAATGAACGTGCGTGTAACTGGCAGTAAGACATTAAAGAATCTTGTCCATTTGATTACGCAATAGTTAAGTTTGTATGCTCTACAGATATAATACGTAAGTGAAACCTGTTTGTTGTTGAAAGTGTAATGAAAACTGAAACTGAACTAAACGATTGTTTCGACTGCATACTTGATACTGACATGCTCTCATACCTCACCTGTTATGAATTCTACCAGCTGACGAAATATTTGTTATCATTCGTTATCGCGCTCGTGCCCTGCATCGTAGGTACTCGGGTGATATGCTCTTGGGTAATTTATTTTCCTACTAAGTAAGTATATGTAGGATTAGAACACCGATGCTTTAATATCATATAAGTTGCTCATATAAGAGTACAGATGTACCTACTCTTATTTGAATAGATAGCTTTGTTTCTGTGATAATTTGTTAAGTTCTGTTTTAGTTATAGACGATTTGTTATGCAAGTATGGGATGACGTATTAGCAAAGATTACTAAACGTTTTGTTTTGGTCAACCTTATATAATTTTTGCGCAACATGATCGCATTTGTTTCATTCGTGAATGGCATCAGTCCGCCAAATACCTGTATAAATTTTGTCTCATCGCGAATTACGCTGAAACGATACTCCTGAACTTCCAAGATTTAAAAGCTTGGATTTTGCAAGTTCTACCTTGGTGGGACCTACTCAGTAACTCCAAAGTAGTTCAGACACATTAGAAGTGCATCGTGATAAGATTGGCGAGTGCCACCGTTGCTCTAAAAGAAATAAGCTCAACTATCATAATTCAATCTCTTTATTAATTGCATACACCGGCTGACATAGTAAAACGAAGAAGTCTATTTAGTCTTGCAGTAGAAATCGTTACAAGTGCCGTGATAAATCGTTTCTGATTCGGTCCGTTTCAAAATACGGTTGGGATGAAACACATCTGTCGTAGCTTCGACCAATCAGGAGCGTGCGCGGGCGCACATCTGTCGTGCTCAGCCGTACGCCCGCTCTTTTTGTGTTCCTTTTGTCGCTATTTTTTGTCTTCAACCTCGAGTGGATGTGCAAAGGAAAGGATATTTAAATCTTTTGTAAAGGTTTTTGTTTGAATTCAGTGGCACAATTATTTGAACTTAATTTAAATATAATCTAAATAATTTCAGTACAGAAAGTAGTTTAGAGATTCATAGTTTCTAGTTTGTCTTCTTCTTTTCGTATCAGCTTGAGTTATATGGTATGATAATCACTCATGCGGTAGAGGCTGACTGCCCAGGGAGAGCCAGAAGAACTCAGATTTCATCACATGGAGAGGCTCTTTCCTTGCAACCTCCTAATTTATCTTATAAACATCCTATTTAGACAAACAATTTCTTAGTTAGAATCAAGTAGGTATAAGTCTCTTGTAGAGTCATCATATAGTCAGGCATCACATAGGCATAAAGCAAGGCAGACAGCGGATCTAGTTTTATATTTAAACACAAGTCCGTTGCAGTCTCTCATTACAGAGTCAACCGTGAGGCGACAGTTAATTACACCGGAAACACATATGAAATGAGGCCAGTAATTAACACATACTGAAGTGTCATACCATTCATATACATGCCTTATTAGTAATATATTTCGTTGCACGACGAAGTCCCGCCTACCAAGCCGTTTACATACTTACAAACAAGGCTTATAAGAGTTATTTCAGGTGTTGTTGTCATATTGGTGGCATTGAAACTGAGGGTAGTACTCGCTTTGTAAAGGAGAATCGCAAGGGCATATTTTATTCAGAGTTAGAGGAAGGCAATCAAAAACAGCCACCAGGAGGATAATAGATACCTATCAACATAATACATAATCAATTCATCCCGTTGGGAGGTTTTGACGACAAAAATAAGCATGGAATGAGTAGTGATACACGTCTAAGGATGGCTTACACCAAAACGTATTACACCAAAAACGTAGTAAAAATACCAAAAGGCTTAAAATCATGTCTAATTTAAATATGATTGTCACGTATGAGTGTGTGAGACAGAGCTTCATTATATACGTTTAAGCCTATATATGTTGTCGTGTTGGTGCAATGCAAGCCATCCTAGAGGTCAAAGATGAACAAAACGTACTTAAAATAACTGTACGAAAACAGAGGCTGGAAAGAAGTAAAGAAAGCAAGAAAGAAAATATTTTTTCTGTGGAAAGTATTCATAAAAGCATTCAGATTAATCACAAAAATATAGCGATCAGCACAAGCGTCGTCTATAACAAAGACACACAAACAGACATAAATCAGCAACAAGCTTCGTCATTACAATGAAATACAAGCTCAGTCAAACAACCCACCCCTTTTCGATCCTGGCGCAAAGGAGCCCATAATGCTAGCAGCGTTACCACGTTGCATTGCAACGGCTAGCCTCTGCTATTACAACAAAACACACTGATAATTATAATTACCTATGCGGTAAAACTAAACTAAAATACACAATTTAATTATTAAGATCAGTGTATGTCGCAGCAGCAAATAGGGCTCAACGAGCTCAGCGCTGATTTTCTGTCGTACCAGAAGTGCCATTTCTGAAACTCGCACCCCCAAAATCATGATCGAATGATGCATATGGAGACAGTTAAAAATAATTTAAACGTGCGACTCTCAAAAATACCTCAAGGAAGCATCAGTTAGGGCGTTGGTACTCGCATTGTATTACTATAGCAGGCTTCTTCGTTACGAACTGAACTGGGTCGAGATCTGGTAAACTAGTGCATAGGGTCGTGAGTCGTGACGTGACTGAGTGCCCTCTTGGGTTTCTATTTAAGGCCCGGCTGAGTCGGCTGTAGCGCTGAAATAGCTTTCTACGCTATGCCATATAGGCTACCGTGTACTTATAGCACACTAGTTGTTTCCCGCAAAGTCGTAGGTATGCGTGGAATTTTTGAGCCTATGTCCTCTGGGTTAAAGCTGTCTTTACAGCAAATTTCATCAAAATCGATTCAAAGGTTTAGTCATGAAAACGTAACGGACAAACAGACAGAGAGACTTACGAATCTTAATATTAGTTAGGACACAGCATCTATGAAATGAAAGAACAATAAGTACAGTAACTAGTAAAGCGTTAATCTTAAATTAACGCTTTACTAGTTACACGTCCAGTTACGGTCAAAATAAAAAGCATGATCAAAAAGGATTAGTTTGATTATGTAGGTATCTACAATTATTATAGTATTATATAATATTATAGGACGTATTGTAGGTAGGTGGTAATCATCAAATTGCTCAGGCAGTTGCATTTTGCAATAATCTAATATGTAACAGACATTTACACATCCTGTGTCTACCTCGGTGTCCATCAAACCCCATTAACTCTATGGTGTCAAGTAGATATTCGACTCGCACATAACATCCTTTCCACAACACAGCCGACCTTAGACCAATACCAAACTAACAAACCATTCGTTGTCCACAGGATCAGTGTTATGCGAGGATGAGACAATAGGCCCAATTTTCATAAAGGAACCCCCAAACCGAGTGGACTTCAGCAATACGACCGGAGCCGTAGTGGAGTGCGCCGCACGAGGATCCCCTGCCCCTGACGTCATCTGGGTGCGAGCTGATGGAACTGCTGTTGGAGATGTCCCTGGATTACGACAGGTCTGTTCATTCTAATATTTAAAACACTATAAGACTAAGTAGAAACAACTTCGACATGGAGGCCGCTATACGTATCCAATTATGATGGGCTGCTTTCGGGAAAATCTGTCGTATATTTTCCTCAGCCTTATCACAATTCCTCAAAACGAAGGTATTCAATCAGTGTCCTGCCAGTGATGACCTATGGTGCGAAAACGTGGACCCGGATGATAGGATTAGTTCATCAATTCAAAGGCGCTCAGCGAGCTATGGAGAGAGCTATGCTCGGTGTTTCCCTGAGAGGAAGTTTCACATCTGGAATGAGGTGATACGTTAGAGAACTAAAGTGATTGACATAGCTCAGAAAATTATCAAGCTAAAGAGGCAATATGCTGGTCATATCTGCCGAAAAACTGACAACAAATGGGGTGTCAGAGTTCTAGAGTGGAGACCACGAACGGGCAGGCGTAGACGACCTAAAAAAGGTAGCAGGGAGCGACTGAATGAGGACGGCCGAGGATAAAGTTTTGTAGCTCGCCTTGGGAGAGGCCTATGTTCGGCAGTGGACAATGATAGGCTGATGATGAAAACTTTTTTTATTTTTATTCTAGAAGTGTATTTAGACGTAATTCTGTTAGATAGGCATAATTACTTTATATAACCATAATTATGATATATATAAACATAATTATGATTCATCGAGCATGGAAATTAAAATAAACATGTATCCAAAAGCATGGAAGTTTAGGTATCTCTTTGAACTTTGTCTAATCCGCATATTATGATGGTACAGTCTTCACACGAATACACCTAAGTATTAGGTTTACTTATATTATGTGTTAATTCAGAGCTTTGCTTGTCTATTTTTGCCTGTGTTAAGATAACATTATTACACTGAGAAAAAAATGCTACGTACACGTTGCCCAATGAAGCTTCATTGTGAAGTACGAGACAACTTAGATACTGATGCAACACTCGTAATCAGTATCGCGTCGTAAGCTACGTGGTACGTAAGCTGCGACGGGCTACGTATAAGCTGCGACGGGCTACGTATAAGCTGCGACGGGCTACGTATACATAGCATTGTTTTCTCAGTGTATCAGCAATAACATCGAAGAACGTTTAAGGTTTATCCACTCATAATTATAGGATCTTTATATACTGACTGACTCATTTTTAAGGGTATGATCTGACCATCAAACTATCGATCACGATCAGAATAACTTTCTCTATCCGGGACTAACACCAAATAGCAAAAAAATAAAAAACTTATGTCCAATACGTTTGGGATGAGTAACTTTGCAGTTTTGTATGAAACAGCAGATTGATTTTCCTTTTTTTTTTGTTTTATAGAGTAAATGGTTCAGTTTTATCCCATCATTTCCGTAAACAAACCGTCAGCATTTTGAGGAAGACCCTATATTCCCGGGTGTGTCAAGCGCATTTAAAAAAATCTTTGAATGCAGTTTTACATGCATCAGTTTTACTTTTTTTTTTAAATAAAGTAATGTTTCCTTTCAGTAATATTTGCCATCATTATTATTTAGAGTACTTTCCCTCCAACCACGGCCTTTTTTTTCCACCCTGTTTACGAATATGTCTCTGGGCCTTTCTACCATAATATTAATCATCTGCAGGTGCTGCCGAATGGAAACTTGGTGTTCCCGCCGTTCCGTGCCGAGGACTACAGACAAGAGGTTCACGCTCAGGTGTATGCCTGTCTCGCTCGGAACCCTGTCGGTACTATTCACTCCCGGGATGTCAACGTACGAGCTGGTATGTTCAAATCTTTATTGATTTAGAAGTTTTTGCTGAATCATAACTTGGAATTTCCTTATATGAGGAATTTTATTATGGAATGTTTGCTTCAAATTGAGTCCTTATTAAATTTAATGACGTTCCAGTATAGAAACAAGGTATACAGGGTGTAAAATTAAATGCGTTACAGATTTAACAGGGTGCTTTAGACCATCAAACTGACCAACTTTCACTATGGGACCAACACTGAAATCTTTTCGCTATTTTTATGTTCATATCATAGTGAAAGTTGTTCAGTTTGATGGTCTGAAGCACCCTCTTAAGTATGTAACGCATTTAATTTAACACAATGTATAACTAACAAGTTACAATCAATAACATGACTTCGACTTGGCAAAATATATTAATTAGCTCCATCTTGCCCCTTGAAATGAAAGTAAAAACCAAAATTGATGTTTCTTTACCTACAAGTAGGTACTCTTCCTACTTACTTATTAGTAGTCGTAGCAAAATTTGCGAACGACCTGAAAGGGGGTTGTGAGTTTAAGCACACCCTGGACACTGTCAGCTGATAGCTGTCATTTCATACAAATGGTAAAAATTTAAAAGAAGAGTTAAGCATGTGCGATACTGTTGCGAGCGAGACAGGAATACGCATTTGCTTAGGAGGTAACCACGAAGTAACCAGAGGGGGCTAGGAAAAAAGGTGTTGGGAGGCAGTGTCCGTACTGTGCTTAGTACTAGATACTCTTTCTTATACTGTGGTTTAAGCGTGCAGTGTACCTAATTACACTTATTCAACCAAATTTTACTAACGGCAAAGTAAGATGCTAAAGCCTTTTCTTTTATTCACAATAATCTAAAAGGAAATTCAAAGTTATAATATAAGTAATGAAGTGACGTAAGATTCAAGAAATCAATAATGTATGACTCATATAATTTGCATGATGCATTATTCTATTTTTATCAAAAAATGTACTGTAATAAAGCAATTCGATATAAATGCTAAGTGCGAAAGGATGAAAGGACGAAGAAATTCAGAACCCATTATATTCAAAATCACACAAATAAAATACTCCTGATGAAAAATTATCAAATTATTTCAGCCAATCCTCAATTTGTAGTTTACTGCTGAATTTTTTCGTTCGTATCAATATTCACATTAAAACCTTATTGTTTCTATAGGTATTAATGAATAAAGCGTTGAAGCGATTACACAATTTGGAAAAATGTACCAAGTGACATAACTTATATAAATCATCACATAAAAAAAGCTAGAAGTAAAGATTTAGTAGGTTAACATTTCGATGAGGTAATTTGAAACTATCACAACATTTATAACATTGGATATGAAGATGATAAAGTCACTTGATGCCCTTCGTCTCTTGACTCCACGACCCATGTTCGTTTGTAATTTGATATTGTTACTGTCAGATACACTACATAATTTATGACTCATATAACGACATCTTCACGTGACTTTTTTTTTAGAAAACTGTCAGACTGCACTCTGAAGAATGTATCACCATACATTCGTGATCTGAATATAATACCATACTTTCGAGATTATTTACTTTTGGCTTTCGCGTTTCAAGGAATATGTCAAATAACTGCCAAGCCGTTTAACTTTATATGACCAATTAATAACTAAATCATTGGCTCTCCATGAGATCTCATAACTTTTTAAGAGTACCGGTAGAGTAAAGGATTGTGAGTATTGGCAAAATTTTGTACATGAAATGTTTTGATGGGATGTTAAATTAGTATAAACCATGTTACGTTCGTTGTGTTACGTTCGTCATTCATAAATAAAATACTCAATTCACTAACGTCTCACTTACTTCAAGTAGGACTATTTTATAAACTGTAAAGCGATAAAGTGTGACTTTGTTATGAGTTATGGTTATGACTTGTGGAATGTATTGGTACTACCACTATTACAATGAGAAACATGATATTAATGTTTCAGTGCTGAGCCGTTTTGCAATTGCTACCCTTAGGGACCTCGCGCACTAGACGACCACGACTCGACAAAGTAAACTATATACAGCGTGTTAATGAATTAACGCAAAACTAGAAAGTTGTTTGTTTAGAATCGAGAGCAGAATCGAATTAGAATTTTTTCAAGATAGGTAATTTTTTTCAAAATATTAAATAATTTGTTTGTAAAATTAAAAATTTACCTAACTCGATCTCAACCCACCGCACGGGCACACTCACTTACTACCAAACCAAGATTCTTAAAATGTATTCATGAGCACGCTTTCATTCATTGCTGAAATTATAACAAATTAGTTTTGCCTGAAAACTTAAAACGCGAATAACATAAAATTTTAACTATCAAAATAATGAAATTATTGTTTCAATCTAATTATTTTCTTATAAACGGTTGGGGTGTATGAGGTTTTGAGCGTATTCATTAACACGTTGTATTAACTGGTCGTGGTCACGACCTGACCAGTTTTCATAGTTTTCTTGGTCGGTGCGGCCACTGGTCGTGATCGCGATCGTCTAGTGCGCGAGGTCCCTAAATCGGACGATAACAATATCGTATTCCACTCCTATATTATATTTATGACATTTATAAGTGTCGCACGGTAAATACCTACTTTTTTTTCTGAAAATTATATTTGTTAAAAATATTATCTGACAGTTATTGACTGCACTAAGAAGGATTAAGTACCTTAAAATCTTTCTCTTACCGAAAGAATTATAAGTAGGTAGCTAAAGTAGATTCGGGAATATATCTTTAAATATATTTATCATGCTCTTTATGAACTACTTAGGCTACAATAAAGATGTCAAATCCAAAAGGGACGAGCATTAAAACGGTTGATTGGTCATCGCAGGGCGCTGGCCTTTACGACTGATGGCTAAATAGGGTCAATTATATAATCAAGCAGTTAGTTGTTAAAGCTCAGGTCGATTGATTTAACAGCTGTTGTGCTATTGCACCAAATTATGACTTAATAGTGAGATAATTGGCTTATTACAAGCTTCAGATACGGTAGGTACTTGACGTAAAATTTTAAGTTATTGCAAAGACATTTTTGAATCTAAAAAACCAATAATATTATTGGTTCTTGTTATTTTATCGATTAGATTTACAAAGAATTGGTAAATAAAATAAATCATCAAAAACCGATTGTTTGCGAATTTCACTGCTAACCTTTTCACGTTCTTATAGGTTGCCGACATTGTGTTTTATAGTCAAGTTTTGTTATGGTTTTGCACGTAGGTTTGTTAACTATTTCCGATGTAAATTAGCCCCTATTGTGTAATCGCTTGCACTTGCCGATTGAATAATGAATAACAATGTTATTATCGTATTAACACACACATTATTATTTAGACTTATTAAGGATCCCTTAATTAATATCCTTATTTGTTTTTATTAAAGTACTTATTCATCTTCTTGCTTAGTTATAATTTATAAATAAGCAATTTGAACAAATAATGGACGTTGATTAAGGGTGTCAATAAAATGTATTATACGAGTAATGTCTTGTTTCAGCAACATATTTGGTTTATTTTAACCAGTTTTAGTATCAAGTGATTAAAATTTGTGTACATTATATTTGTTTGTAATTAAATCAGTGGTTGCCCAACATTACGACACTGACGTCAACAAGGAGTATGTCATTATGGGGAACAGTATCGTGCTCAAGTGTCAGGTTCCGTCCTTCGTCGCCGATTTCGTTGAGGTTCTCTCTTGGCACACGGACGATAACGAAGACTTCTTCCCGGGAAATAACTATGGTTAATCCCTTACAACAATTAGTTATTCTTTCCCCATTTTCTCCTCTTCCTATTTACACATTCATATTATAAACAAAACTGTTTCGCAGTGGTGCAGCAACAATATGAATCTGAAGTTAACAACGAATATGTAATTCGCGGAAATTCCGCTATTGTTAAGTGCTCCATTCCGTCGTTCGTGGCGGATTTCGTCAACGTCGTCTCCTGGCAAGACGAATCTGGCAGTTCCTTTACCATGGATGATTCCAAAGATAATGGTACCGCTAATATAAAATGCATTTTGGCATCCACAATTCCCTTCCTAAGAAATTGCCCATCCTGGACTATAAATTCTAAAAACGTATTCGTAACTATTCCAGTTGTAACACAATACTTCGAGGCAGAAGTGGTCTCAGAATACGTAATCCGCGGGAACACAGCTGTACTTAAATGCAATATACCTTCTTTCGTCGCCGATTTTGTCAAAGTGGAGGCCTGGGTCGACTCAGACGGCAGCGAATACTTACATACCGATGACATCGGTCGGTACTTACCGTTATATGTTGCTACATTACCTCCATAATCCTCTACTTCCCCATCACTTCATCGTTGAAAATTACTAAGGTTGGAAATGGAACCTAAAACGTTTTAGATGTCTTCTTTCAGTCGTAAATCAATTCTACGAAGCTGAGATACTCACTGAATATGTGATACGAGGCAATGCTGCCGTCCTTAAATGTTCGATTCCATCCTTCGTCGCTGATTTCGTAAAAGTGGAAGCGTGGATCGACGAAGAAGGAACAGTGATTACCCATTCCGAGGACCTCGGTAACAATGGCGTCACTAAACAATGAGCTGTCCACTTCCCGCACTAAACGCCAGTCCCTACACCTCGACCTGTCAGTCCCATCTAAGTACCTGATTGTTATTCTTCAGTTGTATCGCAGTATTACGTGACCGAACCCGAAAATGAGTACGTGATTAGAGGGAATGCTGCTATTGTCCGTTGCAAGATTCCATCCTTTGTTAGTGACTTCGTCCACGTGGAAAGCTGGATTATGGATGACGGACAAATACTCACATTAAACAATACCAATTCCATTGAGGGTACCTTATCTAAATATATTTACTAATATCTTTGTCCTATCAAAATTTCCCGATGTTTTTATTTCCTTGAGTTTTATTGTTGATTTTAATTCTTTTGCCTAGTGGTATCGCAGCCGTACGAAGCGGAGGCTGACAATGAATATGTAATTCGCGGAAACGCTGCTCTTATGAAATGTGAAGTGCCAAGTTTCGTCTCTGACTTTGTGTTTGTCGAAATGTGGATGGACAGCGAAGGCGGCACATACCACCCTGGAAATAACGAGGGTAATTCCTCACAAAAAAGATAGATCTTTTACCTCGATCCTAAAGTCCTTTTTCATGTTTTTCGTAGCGGTGCTTCAAGCATATGAGGCTAGAGTCAACGATGAATTTGTTTTGCGAGGCAACACGGCAATTCTTAAATGCATCGTGCCATCGTTTGTAGCGGACTTCATTAATGTTATGGCCTGGATTATGGACAATGACACTGTTAGCGCTGAAGGCTATTCTAATTATGAGCCTGGTAGTACAAACTCATAGAAAATGTTCCTCTCCATCCAACAATCCTCACCATTTCCAAATTATTTCAATAAGTTGTATTTCCGCAGTGGTTCATCAGAGTTATGAGCCTCGTGTGACCGACGAAGATGTTCTGCGAGGAAATTCAGCTATTGTTAAGTGTGTGATTCCATCATTCGTGGCTGATTACGTTCAGGTCGTGGAGTGGATGACTAGCGAAGAGTCCCTCTCTGCTTTTACGTTGAACGGCTCAGAGGCCAATTACGGTAATGGAGAGCGCCCGCGCGACCCCAATTGTTCCTATCCGCTCTCCTTCAAATCCCCGAGGCTAACATTGATGTTTTCAATTGAGTCTAACATTACATATTATACAATTTCAGCCGTTAACCAGTTCTACGAGTCGCAGGTTTATGACATGTATGTGATTCGAGGCAATGCTGCAGTATTCAAATGTCATATTCCATCGTTTGTTTCGGACCATGTACAAGTCGTCTCGTGGCACGATACTGAAGGCGGAGAGTATCAAATAAATGAAAATTACGGTATTAATGGCGTCCGTAATACACCGTTTGCCCTTTACGTCCTATCCCGTGTCGTTATTTCCAAATAGTCATATGGATTAACGGCGTTTTAAATAGTTCTTGAATGTTTAATAGATAAGAGGCATTTTCGTATTCCAGTTGTGTCGCAGGCCTATACAGTCATGCTAGTGGACGAGAATGTCTTGCGGGGTAACGCCGCTATCGTTAAATGTCTCATCCCAAGTTTCGTGACAGAATATGTATCAGTTGCCTCCTGGATAATCTCTGAAGGGGACGATGAAACAGAAATTAAAACAAATGATACAGTTAACAATGAGGGTATTTAACGCCTAAACTTATAATTTTCAAAACTACTTCCGTCCTGTCCTCTCCTCCAAAATCTAACTTTTGTTTTATAGGGTTTAAGGAAGTAGTGAGATAAATCTGGAATGTTTAATGTATAAATAGATTTTTTGATATTCCAGTGGTGTCTCAGTCTTATACGGTGCACTTAGTTGAAGAGAACGTATTGAGGGGGAACGCTGCCATCGTAAAATGTCTCATTCCAAGTTTCGTGACAGAATATGTATTTGTCGCCTCTTGGATAATCTCTGAGGGAGACGATGAAACTGAAATTAAGGCAAATGATACTATGAACCAAGAGGGTATTCTTCTCTTGAACTTTAACTACCACTACCGCATCCGTTATCCTGGAACCTCCTTCGAAATCTGACATTTGTTTTCGGTATTCCCTTTGCAGTCGTATCTCAAGCCTACACGGTAAATCTCATGGAAGAGAGTGTGTTACGAGGTAACGCGGCTATCCTGAAATGTCACATTTCAACCTTTGTCACTGAGTACGTCAGCGTTTCATCTTGGATTATCTCCGAGGGAGATGTCGATGAATTGGAAATTAAAGCAGAAGAAAACGATTTGGGT
This sequence comes from Agonopterix alstromeriana, assembly GCA_963924505.1. NCBI lineage: Eukaryota > Metazoa > Arthropoda > Insecta > Lepidoptera > Depressariidae > Agonopterix > Agonopterix alstromeriana. The sequence continues at coordinate 9,369,938 of OZ004670.1, forward strand.
ACTCTCGCTGATAGGATTCTAATTACAACATACCTTTTCCCTATTTCCTCAATATTTCCTTTGTAGGGTTATAGGTTGATTCGATTATAGTCTTTTGATATCACAGTATATTGTTTTTCAGTTGTATCTCAAGCATACACTGTCAACTTGATGGAAGAGAATGTTCTGCGTGGAAATGCAGCAATCGTCAAATGTCACATACCGAGTTTTGTTACTGAATACGTTACTGTATCATCGTGGATCATATCAGAAGGCGACGTGGATGAATTAGAGATTAAAGTTGACGATTCAACTAATTTGGGTATTCAATAAACTTCGCATCACTCCTCAAATTCCCTTCACGTCAATTTCCTGTAGAATTTTAGGGATATGTTTAAGTCATAAATGTCATAGTTTTTCCATTCTCGTAATACTTTAAGGTTAGTAATTTCATTTCAGTGGTATCACAATCATACACTGTAAATCTTTGGGAAGAAAATGTCTTACGCGGAAATGCTGCTATCCTGAAATGTCACATTCCAAGTTTTGTCACCGAGTATGTCACGGTCACTACCTGGATTGTTTCCGAAGGGGATACAGATGAGATGGAAATAAACATCAATTCTGATTCTAATTTAGGTAACAGCCTACTCGCGCGCATTCCTTCCTTCGCCCGTTTTATCCTTCCTGTGCAGTGTACAATCCTATATATTATGCCGACGTCTTAAAATAAACGTTCGATTCGGCTCCACCCCTCATTACAAATATGTAGATCGTTACTAATGTCGGAAGTTATAAGTTTTAGACAATTAGCCAATCTGTTCCTCCCATTTCCAATTTCAATTTTATATTTATTGCAGTCGTTTCACAAGCGTACGACGTAAAATTTTGGGAAGAATACGTTTTGCGTGGTAACGCTGCAATCTTGAAATGTCAAATTCCAAGCTACGTTGCCGAGTATGTCGCTGTCGCTTCTTGGATAATCTCAGAAGACGAAAATGAGAAGGAGATCAGAGTTAATAGCACGTCGGATTTAGGTACTTTTGTCCACTTGGCCTTCTCCTTTTATACACCTGTCCACATCAAATCCTTTTCAATCATCGTTGTTAGGTCGTATTTGTACATTAGGTTAATTTAAACTTCATCAGCATAAGGATAGAATTCTTCGTAGAAATATAAATCTGACTTTAGACAAATTGTTGCAGTTGTGTCCCAATCATATGCTGTAAATCTGATGGAGGAATATGTCCTGCGAGGTAACGCGGCTATTTTGAAATGTCACATACCAAGCTTCGTATCTGAGTACGTTATGGTCGTCTCGTGGATTATAAGTGAAGGTGAAGAAGAGGTCGAGATCAAACTTGATTCTGCTCTCGATGAGAGTATTAACGGTATGAACTTTTAAGATGCGTCTCTTCTGAATTTCATCCCATTGTCAATTTCCTCCAAAATTGGAAAATGATTGCAAAGGTCCTTTCATATCGTCAGGAGTAATCTTTGGAGATATCGATTAGGTCTTGCTCCTTAAAAGGCTTCCCGTGGCTCCATGGGCCTCACGGCCTACCTTTTCCCTTTGTCCTTCTTCCTTAGGATAATGCATGTAATGAAATTAGTAAGTAAATTGCAACCTTATGTTGTGCTGCTATTAAATTTCGATTTTCAACAATAATTAGAAAACATGAAATTCATTTTATAAATTTTCTCTTTTAACAAATATCTATAACCTGTTTAATTGTTTCACAGAGGGGAAATACTTAGTACTGCCATCAGGAGAATTGCATATCAGAGACGTAGGACCCGAGGATGGTTACAAATCGTACCAATGTAGAACAAAGCATAGACTGACTGGCGAAACTAGATTATCTGCTACCAAGGGACGTCTTGTCATCACCGGTAAGTTCTTCTTTGTGGATATATTTTTAAGTAGAGCAGTGAATTCATTAAACATTTTGACTTACTAATTTACTGCATGGCAGCGTGACGCTAACGCGCCATAGTTGTTTCTATTTACGCGCATTTGAACGTGATAAATGTGTGCGATATAGTCTTATAGCGTGCATCGTGCTACGGCCACAGGAGTAGATTAAAGACGAGATACAATAGAAATACAACATAAACTTGAAATTACTTTGACGTAAATGAATTCATTGCACTACGTACCCAACTATGAAAGATAAAAATCATGTTAACGAAAAGCAGTTAAGTAATTGTGAACCAGAAAATGGTTTTGAAATTAGTTTGAAACAATAAATTAATCATCTAGATTTATTTGAGTATAATTTTCACTGTTGGGAAATAAATAAATAAATTCGGAAATAAATTGAATGCCTATTCAAATATAATTAAAATAGAACATTTTCAGTAAAAGTAACTTTTAAAATTATGGACCTAATTAAGCACTAAGCGTATTGCTTTAGTCATCTTATTAATATTAGAACTTTGCTGAGAATACTCTGTTTTAATTCATTGTATGTGATATTGTGATATACATGAATCAATATCATGTATAGCACAATACTACTTCTTTCTTTTACCCACAGTACTTTAAATCTCGAATCTTGATATTCAATAAACAGCATTGTTAACTTAAAGAACATCGAATCTTTCTTAATCAAAAGAAAAGAACTAAAATGAGATTTTGAGTAATGTGGTAAGTTTATGGACACAAACGACATTTGTGTTCCGTAAACTTTAATTTGAATTACAACTTGCCTGAATGTTGGGATAGGGTACCCTGCAGAGCCTTGACTCACGCGATAATAAAATCTAAACACATCGGAATAGAGACGAGTAGGGGTGAATCAGGGCGCATTTTTCCATCTTATTTGCATCTCTTATCCAATTGGAGTCCAATCATCGTCATCGCCTTCTCCCAACATGCGCAGAGCCGGTGGGCCGGGTGCCCCCTAAGTTCCCTAGCGCACAGACGACCAGCGGATTCCAGTTTAGCGTGGACACCAGCCTCGCAGTTCTGTGCGCTGCACAGGCTTTCCCTGCACCCATGTACCGGTAAGATAGTTCTTAACAGTAACGTCATTTTGCGTTCCTCAGAGCCAATAGGGCGCGTGCCTCCTAAGCTGTCTACAGCACAAGTGGGCATGATGTTTGTCACCATTTCGGGTTCCGCTTTTGCGTTGCAATGCCCCGCTCAGGCGTTCCCTGTCCCCGTGTTCAGGTAATGTCGGCCTTATCTACTTTCTTATGTTTTGTAAACATTTCTAGAACCGGTTGGCCGCGTACCTCCCAAGTTTGCTTCTGTTTTGACGGGAATTAAGTTCGAGGTTAAGAAAAACGACTCGTACGCTTTGCAGTGTCCTGCTCAAGCATTCCCAACCCCACTATTCAGGTGACTGTTATATTAAAATGTTATTTCTTGCAACTTCTGTAGAGCCCGTCGGACGCGTCCCTCCTAAATTTGCATCCGTGCTGATGGGAACAATGATGGGTGTTAAGAAAAGTGAATCATATGCTTTGCAATGCCCAGCCCAAGCGTTCCCAGTTCCGCTCTTCAGGTATTTCAGAAATCATTTCGATTTCTTTTGAAGATTAGTTTTCTGTTTTGTATCTGCGTTGTGCTTGTATTCAATATTTGTCCCATGTACAAAATAAAATTCTCGTTTTAACCCGCGGGAATAACATTGAATTGGGATAAGTTTGCTTCGGAACCCTACTATGGCGCCAATAGTAGGTATCTCTAAAGAACCCATGGTAAATAAGTAGGTACCTTCTTAGTCGTATTTTCAAGTTTTTCGCTAATAAGTCTTGCGCTAGCGTTTCCTGCCCCAATGTTTAGGTAAGACGTACATAAAAAGGTATTTTAAACTGATACGTTATTTCCGTAGAACCGTTGGGAAGAGTCTCTCCAAAATTTGCAACAGGTGATATAAGTAGGACGTTCGTAGCCAACAAGGACGATGGCGTCCCATTGCTTTGTCCTGCGCAAGGGTTCCCTGCTCCACTATTTAGGTAATTTATTAAACTGTTCATAAAATTTTCTGATAAACAGAACCGTTGGGAAAAGTCTCACCGAAATTTCCATCGATGGAAACGGGCCGCAGCTTTACTTTTGCCTCGAATTCGTGTGTGACATTGCTCTGTCCAGCCCAAGCCTATCCGACTCCATTGTTCAGGTACCTTTATTTATGATAACTGTTGTTTTCTTAGAGCCTGTGGGGCGAGTACAACCAAAATTTCCTTCGATGGATAGTTCGAGAAGTTTCAGCGCTATGCTTAACACCAGTTTGACGATATTATGTCCAGCTCAGGCCTTCCCAGTCCCACTGTTCAGGTAAAGTTTCAGTTACTATTCAATCATTATTAAACAACGGTTTATTCTTAGAGCCTGTTGGTCGTGTTTCACCTAAATTTACGACTGGTGACAAAAGTCGCGCATTTGATGCTAATGGAGGCGATAACATCACGCTTTTGTGCCCAGCGCAAGCATTCCCTGCCCCAGCTTTCAGGTATAACATTGATTCGTATATTTTCGTAAATTATATTTTCTTCGTAGAACCCGTGGGTAGTGCTGCTCCGAAAGTAGCTACTAAAGTGATTGACATCACGGATACGTCGTTCAATACCACCGTTACATTGCTTTGCCCGGCACAAGCATTTCCTGTCCCACTATTCAGGTAAATTCAGATAAATTTAAGTCTATGTCGTAATAGGCGAATTTGTTTTGTGTTCAGAACCAGTAGGAAGAGTCCCTCCGAAGTTTCCCACTATGGATAATAGTAGAGGCTTCAATGCATTTGTTAATGCTAGCGTAACGCTGTTATGTCCGGCTCAAGCCTTCCCAGTTCCTCTATCCAGGTAAAAGTGACTGACGTTTTAACATTTTATTTTAGAGCCAATTAATAGTGCTGCACCAAAAGTTCCGACTAAAACGATAGAGTTTGTGGAATTCTCGATGGAATCCAGCGTTACGTTGCTTTGTCTGGCGCAAGCGTTTCCTGTTCCGCTGTTTAGGTGAGTTTCCATATTAAAAACGCGTTTGTTTTAGAACCTGTCGGTCTGAAAGCCCCTACATTCTCTACGGATTTCAAAATGGCGTGGTATGTTAAGGATCTTATGCAAGGCTTCGCGTTACTATGTCCAGCGCAGGCATACCCGGCCCCTTTATTCAGGTACCTAATCTATTAACTTTTATGATTTTAGAACCAATCGGCTCCAAAAGTCCATCTTTTTCGAGTGTTTCGAAATTAGCGTGGTTTGAGATTCCAACTGTTCAGGATTATGCACTTACTTGTCCAGCCCAAGGGTTCCCTGTTCCATTATTTAGGTGAGGGCTACATTCATAAAGTTTACCATTCCATATTTCAGAGCCAGTCGGTTCCAAATCACCAACGTTTTCAACAGATGACAGATTAGCATGGTTTATAAGATCCGTAGGACACAGTTTAGCTCTACTTTGTCGGGCCCAGGGATTCCCTGTTCCAATTTACAGGTACCTATTGAAATTGATATAATTTTTCAATAAATTAATAATAAATTTAATTCTAGAGCCCATTGGATCCAAGGCACCGTCATTTTCTACCGATAATAAATTTTCTTGGTATGTGAGAAAAATCGGCCAGGATCTAGACATTTTGTGTCCGGCTCAGGGCTTTCCGGTACCGCTGTTCAGGTGAATAAATGTACCTCTTTTTCTTTCAATTATAGAACCCGTCGGCTCAAAGTCTCCTACATTCTCGAATGACGTTCAGTTCTCAGGAATAACCCGTATTTCTGGCCAAGATTTTGCTCTTTTATGTCAAGCTCAAGCGTTTCCCGTCCCATTATTCAGGTAAGATAATCACTGCCAAGTATAACTCACGGTTATCAAAAATTGTCACAGAACCAGTCGGATCAAAGGCGCCATCGTTTTCGCTGGAATTTAAAAGCACTACGGTAACAAAAGCGGCAGATCAGGCTTTAGCTCTTTTGTGTCAGGCACAAGCTCATCCTTCCCCCATATTCAAGTGAGTGTCGCACGTAACTCAGTAGATTCATTTTTCGGTTTAGAACCAGTAACTGCGAGAGCACCTGCCTTCCCTACTGCCGCATCGTCGTACAATAATGATATCGAGGCAAAAACAGGCGGGTCGATGCTTTGCCAGGCACAAGGGTATCCTCAACCAATTTTCAGGTAGGTTTGTCAGCAAAATATTTATGTCAAGCTTTATTTTAGAACCCGTCGGAGCGAAAGCACCTTCTTTTTCCACCGATTCCAAGAGCAGTACATTTATTCGTGAAATCGGACATAGTTTCGCGTTGCTCTGTCAGGCACAAGCGTCCCCAATGCCTATTTTTAGGTAAGTTAGTGTCAATAATAGTGTTATTTTTCTTGCGCAGAGCCCGTGGGTTCCAAGCCACCTACCTTCTCCACTGACTTTACTTTATCAGCGGTAACGAGGCATAGGGGTCAAAGTTTTGCAATGATGTGTCAAGCCCAAGCTTTTCCTTTACCTATTTTCAGGCAAGTGTCTTTTAGAATTTAACTGTTATAATATCCTTCTACCATTTTTCGCACAAGCTGTAATAAATCTCGATACCTTGCTCTTGATTTTGAGTTGTGTTAGTAAGTAAATCGTGTCATATCGTGATATTATTTTCTACAGAGCCGGTTGGGTCTAAGGCTCCTTCTTTTTCAACTGAGTCAGCCCTTTCATCCCTTAAGAGACACGAAGATCAAAGTTTTGCTCTACTTTGTCAAGCTCAAGCTTTCCCCGTACCGATTTTCAGGCAAGTTTTATAATAACTTTATGCTCATTACATTACGACATAGTCAAAAACGGTGAACTCAATGATTTGCTTGGGACAAGAGTATCCTTAACCAATCTTATAGTTAGCGTTTTTTAACACTGTTTTTGCTCGATTCTTGTAGAACCCGTTGGAGCAAAAGCGCCTTCTTTTTCCACTGATTCTAAGGGCAGTATTTTTATTCGTGAAATCGGACATAGTTTCGCGTTACTCTGTCAGGCACAAGCATCTCCAATGCCAATTTTTAGGTAAGTTTGTATCAATAACATATATTTTCCCTGTACAGAGCCCGTGGGTTCCAAGCCACCAACCTTCTCCACTGACTTTACAATAGCAGCGGTAACGAGGTATAAGGGGCACAGTTTCGCATTGATGTGTCAGGCCCAGGCTTTTCCTATACCTATTTTCAGGCAAGTGTCTTCGAGAATAACATGTATCCCCCATTTTAGCCTTCGATTATATTAAAAAGACGTAATGATCAGGTGCAAATCCCGTTTTCTTACTCTAGACCTAGGATTGTTGTGTTCGTCAGGTATATCTTGTCGTGTTTTGTAAGTATTTTTTGGACGAGCCAGGTGGATCCATGACTCCATCGTTTTATTCGGGGCAATGTTTTCATCTCTTGAGAAGGACCGATTTCTGTTCTTACTTTTTCAAGCATAAGCTTTTCCTCGATTGATTTTCAGGCAAGTTTTAAAATTCGTTTACCTTTTGAAATTAGACAATCTACAAACATTTTATAGAACCAGTTGGTGCAAAATCTCCAACGTTTTCTTCTGAGTCAATGGGAAGCATATTTCGGAAACGCATTGGACAAGGTTTCGCTCTTCTGTGTCAAGCTCAAAGTTTTCCCGCTCCAATTTTCAGGCAAGTATTTACCTTTTATTTATTTTATTTAATTGGATCCCCAATTTAAATCGCAGAACCAGTTGGCTTCAAAGCACCTACGTTCTCTACGGACGCTCGTAGCATATCTTTCACTCGCACCATCGATCAAAGCTTTGGGTTACTATGTCAAGCTCAGGCCTACCCGGCACCATTATTCAGGCAAGTTTTTTTAATAGATCAATATACTGTTTTTCACATCCATCAAGCGCTGTCTTCTATTCAGGCAAGTTCGTTTCTTTTGATTAATAAAAATATCCTTCAGAACCAATCGGAAGCGCTGCTCCAAGTATCACATCCACACCAAAGGCAGCTGTACACTACCCTCAAAAAACTACGTTAGCACTTTTATGCCCTGCGCAAGGATTTCCTGTCCCAATATCAAGGTGCGTTGATTTTACTCTCGTATTGCAGAACCAACGAATAAAATTGCACCGCGCAGTGATAAAAACAGAAAATTTGAGGGCGGTGAAATCTTTTTAGTTTTTCAATCAGAGTCAGTTTATCTCACTTGTGAAGTAGCTGCATATCCACCGCCTATTTTTAGGTAAGTTCTGATACTTTTTATTCCAATATACACCAAAACACACGCATGGGCTCTGAATAGGGTTTTTTCTCTGAATAGATTTTGATAATCTGGTTTTTCTATAGGTATTTGTTTCGTAGTCAATATTTTCTTAAGAGCGGTCTCCATCATTACAGAACCTACCAATAAGATTGCGCCTAAGAAAGATTCCACTAAGATCTTCGAAGGTTGGGAGGTCGTCTCCGTGCCGCAAACTGATGTAGTGTACTTGACTTGTCAAGTTGCCGCTTTCCCTGCACCTCTGTTTAGGTGAGTGAGGATTAGATCAGACAGTGACGGTTGGTTTGTATTCCAGAACCGTCGGGTAGGACCGCGCCAAAAATGACAGGCGACGGGCTCAATCGACAAGTAGGTCACGGCGATGAAAGTCTAGCACTCCTGTGTGATGTTCAAGCCTACCCAGCTCCTTTGATGAGGTACAGCTCTTTTGCTCGCTAACGGTTCATGGCCGGCCGGCGGCAACTCACGCATTCATCTATCACGTAGCCACACCATACCATCCGAATTTTGTACTGATGTGCGTTGTTATTACAGTCTGTTGCGGCGGGGGCCCCGCCCGTGTGTGACATGATGGCGTGATGAAACGCGGCCGGCCGCGCGCCTCTAATAAGGTCCCCAGACAAAGTAACGATTGAGCGGCGCAGACACCTCCTGGTAAGTCTCAGGGTGTTCTTGCTTTCATTCAGACGCTTTAATCTTTACTTTGTGCTTCTCGTGAGTCAAGGCTGCATTTTACGTAATACTCAAAATGAGTTACCTAAAAGCAGTCCTGGTTTGATGTGGTAGCTTCACAAGTTTTGTCCTAATCGCTAGCTTTGGATATTCTTTTCTTTATATGGTAGGATTGATCATGAAAATTAACTTAAAACAAGGTTTTTCGTTGCAAGTCTTCCGGTAGTTTCGACATCTACGATATATTTTGATAAGTGTCCTTTTTTTTCTTCCAAGAGCCAACAAATAGTATTCCTCCAAAGCTGTCTAGTGGTAGATTACACGAATCAACTCTCGGTTCCGGACAAGCGGGGGCGATTTTTTGCTTGAGTCAAGCATTTCCTGTCCCACTTTTCAGGTGGGTGACTGAATGTATGGTTCTCTTTTTGCCCTATAAAATAAAGTTTTAAATTAATTCAGCCATCTTTCTCCTTTTTTATCGACAAAAGCTAAAAGTTACAGTGATATAAATTTCTCTTAGAATTCCCGCATTTGTGTCAAAAGAACCAAAGATCACCATGTTCTGAACACTTTCTCTTTTGTTCCAGATGGTACAAATTTATTGATGGTACAACCAGGAAACAGCCAGTTACCTTAAACGATAGAGTAAAACAGGTGTCGGGAACATTGATTATTAAAGAGGCCAAAGTAGAAGATTCTGGAAAATACTTGTGCGTCGTCAATAACTCAGTTGGTGGTAAGTTTTGAGCGGTATCACACAAGTAATACAATTTTATAGAACCGTAGCAAAATTAAACTTACTCCAAACAACTTTGATTTCAGGTGAATCAGTGGAAACTGTTCTGACTGTGACGGCTCCTTTGAAATCAACTGTTGAACCAGCAACACAAACTGTCGACTTTGGACGTCCTGCCGTATTCACTTGCAGATATGAAGGCAACCCCATTAAAACTGTTACATGGCTAAAGGATGGCAAGGACATGAACCATCATGACGCCATGTTGAGGTAAATTATCATAATGACAAGGCTATGAACTGACGGCCCGATAGCTCAGTCAGTAGTGAACCTGCCTGCTGTGCCGAGGGTCGAGGGTTCGAATCCCGTAAGGGGCAAATATTTGTATGATGAGTACCCGAGTCATGACAAGTCCAGGCTAGATTCTGGTACCTACTTTAAATGTGACAGTACTATTCCAACAGAAGTTAACAAATTATAATGTATGGATTTCCAGGATCGAATCAGTAAAGAAGGAAGACAAAGGAATGTACCAGTGCTTCATCCGTAATGACCAAGAGAGTGCCGGAGCTAGTGCTGAACTGAAACTTGGAGGACGATGTAAGTATTCCATTCACAAAGTCACTAGTCTGCCTCGATTGCGCCTCAATGCGGCGAGTGTTCTACACACTATAGTCGCGCCGTTACAAATGTTCAGTTTAACGTCATAAATCATTTTCAACGTACATCTCGCTCGCACTTATGGGCTTTATGGAACTTTACTAGTGATGAGTGTAACTGTATGGGATGCAATAAAAAATAAATTTAAGTTATAAATTACCTTTCCATTGTGCAAGAAAGCAGGATTTTCAACCAGTTTTTTTTATAATAGTTGCATATAATGTAGTTGCATCAACTATTTAGATTTAATCATTTTAATCACGTTCAAAAATGTACCTGCAACAGGTAGACGACTGTCGACGGACTGAGCTTTTATCGACAAACGAAACATGTGGTTGTTAAAATAATGGCTTATGAGCCAAACTATACGCTTATAACGGCGGCAGCGCTCCTATAATAAATAAAACTGACTTGGAAATATAAAAATTTCAGTTGAGCCACCACAAATCCGACACAGCTTCGGTGAGCAGACACTCCGATCGGGTCCATCCCTAAGACTGAAATGCGTCGCTTCTGGCAACCCTACCCCCGACATCGCCTGGCTACTCGATGGCGACAAGCTATCCAGTGGAGAGCGTCTTCAGATTGGACAGTTCGTCACCGCAGATGGAAACGTCGAGTCACATTTGAACATCTCCTCAGTTCATACCAACGATGGTGGATTGTATTCCTGCATAGCATCCAGCAAAGTAAGCATAGTTTTATTGATAAACTAGATTTTGTCCGCGACTTCAACCGTACCCACTCCCGTCATCGTAGCGAGATAAAATTTTAGGGTCTAACTTTATACGCGAAAAATAGAAACATGGAAATCGGGAAAAAAGAATCAGCTGCTCCATATAATCTCAGTTCCATAGAGGAAGTTGTTCATTAATGTGGTCTGATCATCCCCTTAAAAAACCGTCAGCATGTTAAAAACGACCCTTTGTAACTTTTTTCATGTGTAATCGTAAGCTTTTAATCACAAAGTTTCATAATAATCGGTCTAGTATCCGTGATGATCGAATAAACAAATAGAGGGACGTACATAACATTGAAAACGATGTGATTTAAAGTCAGGGACATCTGAAAACAATATAGTAACCATTTTTTTTATTTCTTTAATGTATAGACAAGACACACTCCTGTCACAGATTATTTAATATTTACTAACTTAACAGATACTGCACTCTCCCGATCTAAAACGCGCCTTATGTATTGTGTACGTGTACAATACGCGGCGCATTATGTGCTCAGCTGTCAAACGGGAGTGACGAAGCACTTCTTCTGTTACAGTTTAATTTTAATGTGCACTACCCGGAAAACAACTTGGAGTGCTAATTTTGAACGTCACACGTTCAAATCAGCAGTAGAAAATGTCAAAATTACTGTGATTATGCATCTTTCGACCACTATTTTGAATCTCACGAAATTTCGTCAAGTGGTAGTCGTAGTCATGGTTTTTGCCGAGTTGTTTGCCGGCTATTTTACATAAACGGTATATTACCCTTGGCCTGCTCCATACAAACGAAGTCTGGTTATATTTTCGATACTAATCGATTAAAGTCCATTAAAATTTTCAGAAACAATCTTGAATGTATGTTGTCAGATTTTCGTTCAAATGTAATATTATTTTTCATTAAAATATAGTATAATAATATAGTATTAAAGTTCCAGTGCCTCAAAGATTTCCATACAAATCTGAAATTAAATATTTTAGAATTGAATAAATGAATTAAATATTTTATAGAAATTGTATATTTAACGAAAATCAGAGAACATACATTCAAGATTGGTTAGTATTGAAAATATAACCAGACTACGTTTGTAGGCAGCGCGCATTAGCGCTTTCGGAGTAAACTTCTCTTAAAAGCTGGAATAGTGTTATTAATTTACTGTCTGCTATGATTTCCAGGTCGGTAGTGCGTCTCATTCAGCACGAGTCAACGTCTACGGCCTGCCCTACGTCCGGCCAATGAAGAAACGACCTGTCGTTGCCGGAGACACCCTCATAGCGCACTGCCCTGTCGCCGGGTATCCCATCGACTCTATTGTATGGGAACGTGATGGAAGGTATGTATAATGTTTATCTTTTCCATACTGCAATAATAGGTATTGCGAATTTATGATTAACGTTCCTGGCAGCGTGTAAAGTGCAAGCTCTCTTTCTCATTGCGCGCAAACGAACGATATTAAAGGCGCGCCTTATCGCGCGAATCACGCTACGGTCGCTACTAGACGTTGAACCTATTCAGTACATTTAATTCTGGATAAAAAAATTGATACTACTATCTTTTAAGGGATAATTTGAAAGAAAACCAAGCAAGCTTGGACTTTTAGCGAAATGCGGCTTCAGAATCAAATTAAGTGTCAAGTAGTTATGGGTCGAGCACGATCGGACCGAATAGGTAAGCTCGGATGAGCCAAATTAAGTTATGAACTCTGATGAGTAGATCGCGGTTGAAGTCAAATCTGATCTATCAAGTTCATACAAAATTTTCATCTGAGCGTACACACGGCCACACATCAAGCTACGCTTTTGCTTTTGCCAAAATAAGCTGGCCGCGCGACGTTACACGTTGTGCAACATCCGCGCGGCCAGCTTATGTTGGTTTTGTGTAGCTTGATGTGTCGCCGTGTGTACATACCAGGACCGAGTGGACCCGTACTATGAAGAACGAAACAATTATGTATAATGTATTAAAAATGATTCCTGATTTAATTGCAGAGTACTACCAATAAACCGCAAGCAGAAGGTATTCCCCAACGGAACCCTGGTGATTGAAAACGTGGAGCGGCTGAGTGACCAGGCAACCTACACGTGCGTCGCTAAGAACTCGCAGGGGTACAGTGCGAGAGGAACCCTCGAGCTTCAAGTTATGGGTAAGTTATACTATCCGGTCTATATGGAGGACGTTCTTATTGAAAAGTTACCGTTGAGTGAATCAAAATTAAAGTATAGAGGGTGTAACAAAACACCCTTGTAATACTTAAGGGGGTGGTCTAGACCATCAAACTGAACCACTTTTACTATGGAGCAACATCAATAAAAAATAAAAAATTCTGTAGATTTTTTATTTTTTTCTCGATGTTGGCTTTATAGTGAAAGTTATTCAGTTTGATGGTCTAAAGCATCCTATTAAGTAGCAAGGCAAGGCAAGCAAGCAAGGCAAGTAGTAGTAGGGTGTTTTGTTACACCCTGGATATGAATTTAAAGCCTTAGGGTTGAGCCTCGTCTGGCAGCACGGAATCGCATTTTTTCACGCTCTATCCTTTACTGTCGCGCAGGAGCGTCATTGGCTAGAGCGAGAAAGGTCGCAGCACTGCCGTTGCTGCCGCGTGCGGTCGCATTCCCGCTATCTTTCTCGCCCTAGCAAATTACGTTCCTGAGTGACAGAAAAGCATGGAGTGTCAGAAAATGAGATTCCGTGCTGCCAGATGCGGTCAACCCTTATCGGCTACTAAATAAATCTCACGATCATAATCCCTTCGGGGATGATTAGAAATCCCAGTTCCGATTTCTAAATTACACTGTTCAGATGATCTCAACGGCAACAGATTATAATGTTAGTGAATGAAATGAATGGCTAACTTCGAGATCTTTTTTAAAAATATGGTAATTATTTAGAAGAAAGCTACGTAACAAAAACGTTATTTCGAACTTCGGTATCGTTCAATATTAAGTAATTCATTCCATTCACAAACCCGTGAACAATTTAATTACCAAAAGAAGAGAATAATACCACCTACTATTTTGATATTAAATAAATATTAATTAAATAATCACAGTATTCAGACTGCTGCGACCAAAGTAAATTGGTCGAAGACTAAAACATATCTTAGTATAAAGCAATCGTACTCAAAAACTTTCTGAACCGATCGTTTAGGACACATCAATATAAACAAGAAAATGCAGCAAAATGATTTTATTTGCATTTGCCAATAGATTCCAGTGATGGATAAACACAATGATTATAATTTAAAACAAATATTTAAAATAGCAAGTGGTAACTCACCGAGTTTCAAATCTTTAATAATTCAAAAATTCAATATGATGTTGATATATTCTAAGATTCAATTCATGATCTATTAATACCTACGGCACAGATTAATTAATAGTTACTACCGTAACAGATAGTTCACTCAACCCGATTTTTCGAATTTGGAACATTGCGCTGGAGGAACGAAAAATAAAATGCGCCTTATGTCAATGAGTGACGTCTCACTCCCTCCCCCACCGAGGGAGTGAATCCCGTGGGAATCGGCTGTCTAGCGTACCTGAGCGTGGAGTGCGACAGGCCTGCCTACGGTAGTAACTATAAAAATAATATGTGCCTATAGTATGAAACTCGGCGACTCTTCTAAATATAGTGTCATAATCATAGTTTAAAATCGATCTATGTCGTATAACATACCTATAAAGGAATTCGGCACTGTGTTTTAAAATTTAAAACTGATTACGTCATGACAAATATGACGAAGAATTATGACATTATATGACTTTGTTATGTATGACTAATACAATTTTTTTACAGTACTCAACGTATTACGTTAAAACGTAATATGTACCTACATCAATTTTTTAACAGGGGAACATTATTCAATTAATACATTGCTATAGGACACATTATAATCGAAGATGTTTATGCCCGCCAAAGCTACATCGTTTGCCACACACGCCCCTGCACCTTTATAGTTAGCTTATGATAATAATGAGTTTCACAGTGCGTCCTCAAATGCTGCCGTTTGAGTTCGGCGAAGAGCCCGCAAACGCAGGTGACATGGCCTCCATATCTTGTGCCGTGAGCAAGGGCGATCAACCCCTTAACATCACCTGGCTCCTCAACGGACGAACGATTACAAAAAACAATGACTTGGGAATCGTACTAACGAGTATCAATAAAAAGACCACGATTCTAAACATTGATTCTGTAAGTGGAAAGCACAGGGGCACATACCACTGTGTGGCGACGAACCTGGCCGGCTCCGCCAACCACAGTGCTCTACTAGAAGTCAACGGTACAAACATAAATAGCGATCAGCTTGCTTTTCTTTCGGTTAACGATCTATTATTCCTAAAATCCTTAAGACATCCCGTCTAAAGAATTAATTCGCCTCAGTCCCACCGCAAATCACACCGTTCGAATTTGGAGAGGAAGTTCTAAACGAAGGCGAAACTGCATCTGTATCTTGCGTGATGAGCAAGGGAGATCTCCCTGTCTCGTTCAAATGGCGTTTCAACGGGGAAGAGATCAAGCCGCGCAATAATCTCGGAATAGTTCTCACGACGATAAGCAAGAAAACATCAATCCTAAACATTGAAGCTGTAAACTCTGTTCATCGAGGCTCGTTTACTTGCGAAATAAAGAACGACGCAGGCGAATCCAACCACACTACTCTCCTTAGCGTCAACGGTTCGCTTTATTCCTTATTAGTTTCATTTGTTTTAATAGCAACGCTTTTATATCACAGTTCCTCCCCAAATCTCACCCTTTGAGTTCGGCGATGAGCCCGCTAACGCTGGTGATACCGCGTCAGTACAATGCGTCATGAACAAGGGCGACTTACCGGCTAACTTCTCGTGGAGCCTGAACGGAAGAAGAATATCTCAAAGAAATAGTATGGGGATCGCTATTGGCAGTATGAGCCGAAAGATGTCTATACTCAATATAGATTCTGTCAACGGAACACACAGAGGTCTTTACGTTTGCCACGTCGAAAACCTAGCCGGTCAAGTCAATCACAGCGCTACGTTGGAAGTCAATGGTTCTTTTTAAAATTTTAAGATTAATTTCGTAGTTTGACAATTAGTCTTCGGTTTTTCGTATTACTAAATACTTTCATAACGATATTAATTATGCACTGTCCTGTACCAGTTTTACCCCAAATCCATCCTTTCACCTTTGGGGAGGAGCCAGCCAATGCGGGGGATACAGTGGGTCTGCAATGTATGGTAACAAAGGGAGATGCTCCCATCAATATTACTTGGCAATTGAACGGGAAGCCAGCCCGTCATGTACCGGGAGTAACAGTCACCAAGATCGGTCACAAATCTAGCAGTCTCTCTATAGACTCCGTAGCTTCTATCCATACTGGAGTGTACACTTGCTCTGCTTCTAACCAAGCGGGTCATGCAAATTACTCAACTGAATTGGCAGTCAATGGTAAACTTGAATTTGAAGCTATAGTATTCGTTTTTTACAGTACATATGTTTTTTTTCACACATGCATCTTTTTATTATTCCTTCCCAATATTCCTAAATAGAAACATATAAACACTTTCCTATTTGAGTAAAAATAAAACCCCAAACTCATGTATTTTCAGTTAAAAGACCATCTTATGACGCATCTCTATATCTTCTGCGTACTTTGTAATGAAAGCTTCAATCATGAATGTCTTCTTCGTATATTATTAACAGAAACATCTCCATAGTTGTACCACAGGTTACACCATTTGACTTCGGGGAAGAAATCCTAAATGCAGGCGATACAGTTTCGCTGACTTGTACTGTGGGGAAAGGCGATCTGCCTTTAAAGATCCATTGGCAACTGAATGAACAAATTTTGAATTCGGGCAATGGTATAATAATAAACAGAAATGGAAAAAGAATCTCCATTTTGAGTATAGAGAACGTTCAACATGAACACATTGGCAATTACACTTGCATCGCGGAAAACGAGGCCGGCAGTACTAGTCACAGCGCAGTTCTCAACGTTAATGGTACCTAAGAAATTCACACAACTGCTTCGCAATATTCGCACGATTATTTCAATATATTTCTTATATTTTTGTGTTACGTCTATTTTATATTTTCCCATCAGTGGTCCCTCTGATAGCAAGACTCAGTTCCAATTCTATTCCATATACATATTTTAGTCCAGATTTACATCTAGAAGACTTCGTTGCAGGGAATTGCACGTGTGTGGCAAAAATAACGCTTTTGGCGCATATTTCTTCTTCTTTCACAAGTGTGATATAATGTCACTGTGATCGGGTCCTCTTTTTATTGATCCCTTATAGTTGCACCGCAAATTATGCCTTTTGATTTCGGCGCTGAACCCGTTAACGACCAGGAGATGGTCGTTGTAATATGCAGCGTCACCAAAGGCGATATGCCACTCGATATAAAATGGTACTTCAACGGAAAAGATGTCAAGTCGGAAAAGAATGGGGTGATACTCACGAACACAAAACGGACCAGCCAACTTACTATAGAATCGGTTACTCATCATAACCAGGGAAATTATTCATGCGTTGTCAAAAACCAAGCGGGTGCAACCAACCATACGGCCGAACTCTATGTGAACGGTATTTTTACCACTCCACGTCTCTAATTAGTTTTGTTTTATTGTAATTTTATTAATGCTTCTTTGCGCACGTCCTTCCCCTTCTTCAGTCCCTCCACAGATAATACCTTTCGAATTTGGTGAGGAACCAGTAAATGCCCAAGAAATGGTTTTGGTTACTTGCACGGTCAGCAAAGGGGATCTGCCATTGAAAATTGAATGGTATTTCAACGGCAAAACAGTAAAATCAGGTGAAATCGGAGTAAATC
This sequence comes from Agonopterix alstromeriana, assembly GCA_963924505.1. Taxonomy (NCBI): domain Eukaryota; kingdom Metazoa; phylum Arthropoda; class Insecta; order Lepidoptera; family Depressariidae; genus Agonopterix; species Agonopterix alstromeriana. The sequence continues at coordinate 9,387,732 of OZ004670.1, forward strand.
TTCTGAACACAAAGCGCACAAGTCAACTTAGTATTGAATCCGTTAGCCACCAAAACCAAGGAAATTATTCATGTGTGGTGAAAAATGAGGCAGGCTCCATGAATCATACAACACAACTGTTCGTCAATGGTATACCCTTTTACACTATGTCCTGGCTTGCCTAGTAGATGTAGTGGCTGTCTTGTTTTCTCCATTTTACTCTAACCTGTCCTCCTCTGTAACTTTGGCGGGTCATAAAGAAACAAAGAAAGATTTCTTCAAAATAAATTAACATTAATACATATTTTATTTTAAAGATGTTAGGATATTTCAGTGGCACCAGTTATAGCACCTTTTGAATTCGACGAATCTGTATTTTTCGGAGAGGGAGTTCAAGTGATGTGCCACGTTCCGAAAGGAGATAAACCTTTGAATTTGAAGTGGAGTTTTAGTGGAGGAGATGTGAGTTCACTGCCTGGGTTGAACATCATGAACGTTGGGGACATGGGTTCCGTTCTTATCATTCCATCGGTGACAGCCAAACATGCTGGCAATTACACGTGCACTGCCTCCAATATTGTCGCCAGTGCTAGCCATCACACCACGCTCAATGTCAAGGGTATACATCCACGGTGAATAGTCTAAGCTTTACGTGTTCTTTTCTATCCTTCACCATTCCTCTATTTATAGTAATTCGAAATGTATACGTATCACTATATATCACAGATGGTCGTCTCTTTCAGTGGCGCCTATAATATCTCCCTTTGAATTCGACGAAGCAGTTTTTTACGGAGAAAGCATACAAGTCATGTGCCACATTCCTAAAGGCGATATGCCCTTGACTCTTGTATGGTCATTTCGCGGTCGACCATTAGATACAAACAACGCAGTAACGTTAACAAAAGTAGGAGCCAGGAGTTCAATATTGGCAATACCAGCTGCAACAGAAAAACATACCGGGAATTACACCTGCACTGCTTCCAATACTGTAGCGAGCACCAACCACACCGCTATACTAAACGTTCAGGGTACACTTATTATTTATTTTGCGTCTTATCATTGTTCTTTGGTTTAATTTCTTTGTACTTACCCTCACCAGTTCCTCCGCACATCGTTCCGTTTGACGCCGAAGAACAGATTTTTGCCGGCGAATCAGTACAATTGACCTGTCATGTATCCAAAGGCGATACACCCCTCACTATCAATTGGAGTTTTCACGGGAAAGACTTGTCCTCACATCAAGGAATTACCACAACGAAGATTGGAGATCGAACATCGCTGCTGACTTTATCTAGCGCCACAGCCGGCCACAGTGGCGAATATTCGTGTCACGCTGCCAACCATGCCGGCCTGGCGGTTCACTCTGCCACGGTCAATGTTCATGGTATCCCTCTATATCCATTAGTTGTCCTTGCCTCTAACGCACGCTGCACGCTTGCAAGCCTCAGTAATAATAATGGCTTTCTGGATTAACAGTAATGCCATACATCGTACCCTTCGAAGCGGACGAATCGGTGTTCGCCGGTGAATCGGTTCAGCTCAACTGTCATGTTTCCAAGGGTGACTTGCCTCTTGATATAAAGTGGCACTTCCAAGGGTTCGATAATTCCTCGTCTCATCTCGGCATAATGACGACGAAAATGACATCACGTACCTCATTCCTCTCGATCGCCGCGGCATCCGCCAGCCACAGCGGCAACTATACCTGCGTAGCTTCGAACAGAGCTGGCTCTACTAATCATTCCACTGCCCTTAATGTTCATGGTCAGTTTCATGTACTCATCATTGTATGTTATTTTCATCACACAGCGTTTCAATGCTAGCAGACGTGTTCATGGAATCTGCATGAATTCCATTTACACATCAATGAGCAGCGTTCACTTTATGTTTAGTTAACCATTTGATTTTTTCAACCCCTCATACTAATTTATTTGTTTCACACAGTTACACCGAACATATTGCCATTTGACGTCGATCAAGCTTTGTTTTCGGGAGAGTCTGTTCAAATGATGTGCCACAGTTCGAAGGGAGACACTCCTTTGGAAGTGTATTGGGAATTTAACGGGAAACGTCTGTCAAAAGAGCTAGGAACATTCTCAAAGGTGGGCGACCGGTCTTCCGTGCTGGTGCTGCCTTCCGTCACGGGCGCTCATACCGGGAACTACACGTGCATCGCCAAAAATCGCGCCGGAGTAGCTTCTTACACTACAATACTTAAAATCATCGGTATCTAGACTAGAATGCTAGGCTAGGCTTATTATTGCAGCATTTATTATTTAATCCTCACCTTTCCACTCTGGCTATTAATATCTATTCTGTTCGAATTCAAGTGGTTCCGCACATAATACCGTTCGAAGTAGAAGAGTCTATATTCGCCGGCGAGTCAGTACATCTTACATGTCACGTGTCGAAGGGAGACCGTCCCCTTCAAATAACATGGAGTTTTCAAGGAAATGAGATCCCCTATCATAACAATATGGGCGTAACGACTACTAAGCTAGGCGAGAAAGCTTCGGTCCTGAGCATACCGACTGCGATGGGCCAGCACAGCGGCAACTACACGTGCACCGCCAGTAACCGGGCCGGCCGCGCGCACCACTCTGCCCTCGTCAACATCCATGGTACTCGATGTCGCCTCTTTTCCCTTTAGACATTTCTCTTAACCCGATAGTTCCTTAAACGTATAGATATGCACGATTAGATTTTAGAGTTGATTATTGTTTTCGTTTTCGATCAGTTCTTCCCCATATAATGCCATTCGAGATCGAAGAGTCCATCTACTACGGAGAATCTGTTCAGATGACCTGCCATGCCAGTAAAGGGGATCGACCGATGAGTATCACGTGGACGTTCGAAGGCCGAGAACTATCCCCTAAAATGGATATCAAGACTATGAAAATGGCAGAACAGACGTCCTTCCTATCTATAGCATCAGTTACGGGGGCGCACAGTGGAAATTACACGTGTATCGCAAAAAATAGAGCTGGAGAAGACAGATATTCGACGTCTCTTCATGTCAAGGGTATTTCTAGTTAGATGTCGCAGCATGCCTTATAATATATAACTCCACTAACGTTACATTTTCTTTGCTCAGTCGTCCCCCACATCAAACCCTTCGAATTGGATGAGGCCGTGTTCGCGGGAGAATCTGTGCACCTTGATTGTCACGTATCTAAAGGCGACACACCTTTGAACATTACCTGGAGCTTCCAAGGGCACCCTGTGACTCGTAGAATGGGCTTGAAGACCACGATGCTAAGCGAACGCGTCTCCGTACTCGACATCCCGAATGCTCTGGGGCCAAACAGTGGCAACTACACGTGTACAGCGGTGAACAAGGCGGGCTTCGCGAGCCACACCGCCGTCCTCAACGTCATTGGTACCGAAACCTAATAGCTCGGGTGATGCTTGCTTTCTGTTCAGTTCCTCCTGTGGTCCAACCCTTCACATTCGGCGAAGTCGCAATGAACTCCGGACAAGTCGTTACTACACCTTGCTCTGTTATCGAGGGCGATCATCCTTTACAACTACGGTGGCTTTTCAACGACGAACCCATTAAACCGAGGTCTGGCGTGACCGTATTCCATATCGGAGAAAGAAGTGCCATACTTAGTATCGGTTCGGTATCACATAGTCACGCTGGGAACTATACTTGCGTCGCAGAAAACGAAGCAGGAATTCGTTCCCACACATCAACCTTGATTATTAATGGTGCTTAAATCCCAATATAGTCTTTTACTTAATTATTAGATAATATTCTGTTAAGTTCTTAATTGTTATTATCGTTTTATTGTTGAGTAAATAATTACGTTAAATTTTATGAATCATCCTCAACTATTAGATTTTCAACATTCCAGTCCCCCCAAACATTCTGCCGTTCACATTTGGCGAGAAACCCGCGAACGTTGGAGAGTACTTGCAGGCATCGTGCACTGTTAATTTGGGAGATCTTCCGGTGACCATCACTTGGACATTTAATGGAAAGCTCATATCACAAAGAAATAACGATTACGCTATGACGAATTCCAAAAGAAGTAGTCTCCTCATAATAGAATCCGTGGACGCGAAGCATGCTGGTTCGTACACATGTGCTGGAGAAAATCGTGCGGGACGAACTACATATTCAGCAGATCTAGTGGTTTACGGTTAGTCGACGTACATGGTAGAATCCTATTATTTTGTCACTTAGATAACATTTGTTTCAGTTCTTCCCAAGATTGCACCTTTCGTTGCTGGTCCCGAGCCGGCTTTTCTCGGTGATTATTTTGCACTCCAGTGCATCATAACTCATGGTGACCAACCAGTGCGCATTGAATGGACGGTAAATAATCGGTCAGCCAACTCTATCCCCGGAGCCCGCGTCAGTAACGTCGACAGAAGAAGTAGCGTTATCACAATAGAGTCTGTGGACGCGAAGCACGCGGGTCTCTATAACTGTACTGCGAGTAACGCTGCGGGCGTCGCTTCGCACACCACCGAATTAGTCGTGAAGGGTGCGAATAATATGTACCTACATTTTCGCTTCCTACTTCCTATTCTTAACTTTCATTTTCATGCGTTTCTCTCTTGATTTTAAGATTATTCTTGTCCTAGTTCGACCGGTGATAGTGCCGTTCAATTTCGGTGAGGTGCCATCCAATCCTGGCGACACAGCGGTCGTAAATTGTGTCGTTACCAAGGGAGATCTGCCGCTCGACATATCATGGACATTCAGCACCGAAACGATAGACTCGAGCCTGCATCGTGACATCACGACGACTCCACTAGGGACCCGCGCTTCCGTACTCACCATCAACTACGTGAGCGCAAACCATCAGGGGAACTACACCTGTATCGTGCAGAACGCGGCCGGCCGCGCCGAGTACGTGGCCACGCTCGTCGTAAACGGCACGTCTATTATACTTACTGAGATCTAATCGATGACTAACATCACAATATCGCACCAGGGAAGGAACGGTCCGTTCACATACACCACTCTACTCTTCATCTCCTCATTAGTCGCTAACATTGCCTGCAAACGATCTAACACGAATTTCTATGGTTGTTTCCAGTACTGCCTCGCATTGTTCCTTTCTCATTCGAGACTCCGCTGTTTGCGGGACAGGCGACTCAAGTCACTTGTTTAGTCTCTGAGGGCGATCAGCCTCTCGACATTCAGTGGTACTTTGAAGGGCAGCCTGTGAAGGAGAAGTCCGGTGTCATACCCACTAAAATAGGACAGAGAGCTTCACTGCTTCTGATTGACCCTGCGGGCTGGTCGCACAGCGGCACGTACGCGTGCGTTGCGCGCAACACCGCCGGCTTGTCCAACTATACCGCCTCACTAGAAGTTCACGGTACATCACACATTCCCTGTGTACCCTTCAGTCCTAGCACGGATGAGCTTTGCGTAGTATCAATATTGTATGCTTTGATCCGATCACTTATTGTCTAGTCTAGTCGATTTATGAAAAGGTTTAGAACGTCAATCTGACGAAGCAACGTGGTTTATAATAGTCTTCATCTATTAGATCAATTTCACAAAAATATATCATAACGTACAATAGTTTCACTAAAATTCCACCTAATAAGATTTTATTTTTAACCTAAAAATTCGTTAAGATCTGTCGTTTCGAAAGTCATTCGTAGGAACCAGCTGCGGCTATCATCGACGAAACCATTCAAACCATATCTTCTTCCTCTCCTTGCATTTTTTTGTCTTCCAATCCTCCCTTCTCCTTGGGCTCCCATCTTTTATTTTATGTTTGTTCATTAATTTGCATTTATCATTTGGTTTTGCGTGCATATATGCTTTCATATTAACATGACTGTTGAAATAATCTTAATTTCATTATATCTATGTAATATTCGAATCATTCAGTCAGTGCAATTATTTGTTAGATTATTTCATCAGATCTAGAGTTTTGTGTTGCGTTCGTGTTTGCTTATTATTATTATGTTTTTATTTAAATATAACTTTTATCGTATTTGAGTTGTAGTTAGATGAGCTTTCCACATTTTGTTTGCTACTATATTAAGTATATTTGAAAGCTTCTATATAGCGTCTGCTTCGCTGGTAACATAATTATAGTTCTATAATCAGCATCAGACTATATTTACATCTGACAGTAATCACTTGTATGTACGCACAGATCAAACATATATACGCGTTATAGGAGCTTTTGATTAGCACTATTTGTACAAACATACAAAGCAAAGTTGAACTAGAATTTGGAACGTTTAAATTGTAATCGAGTATTGTACTAGTCTTTGTTTGTTAATGATTCCCTTTGATCTCGTCTTTATTAAAAGAAGTAGTTAACGTCTAGACAATTTCAAGTTCAATTTTCTTTGTATCAGAATAGTGAAACAGTCATTGCAAAGGATTCGATCTTGCACGTAAAGTGGTAATGATATTAAAATGATTTGTAATATTTTAATTAATATTATCAATTTTTCTTCTTTGTATGTCAGCATCTCTTAAAATATTTCGTGTGCAAAATCTATTCCTTTCCTTTTTCTACCTCTAAATGATTGCAGTTACTGCAAACTCTCAAGAACTACTGAATCTTGCTTTTTACCCAAGTTTTGTTGTATTGAGAATGATATAATTATTCTATGATAGTTAAAACTTAAAAGTACCTGAAGATAAATTCTTACAATAATTAAAATTTGACACATTCTCATTCGTATTAAGTAAAAAAAAATACTTTTAACTTCCGTCCCCTATAACTATTATTAAGCAAAAATAGCAGTGATTTTAACTTGCCGTGACATTTTCAGTTCCCCCACGTTGGATTCTTGAGCCCACTGATAAAGCGTTTGCGCAAGGCTCTGACGCTAAAGTTGAATGTAAAGCCGATGGCTTCCCCAAGCCTCAAGTAACATGGAAAAGGGCTGAAGGTAACTACTACTCAATTGTTACCTACTGCAAGAACAGAATCGAGTTTTATTAACATAACTCTTAATACTTAGACATATACCTACATCGCCACATGAATGTTTCAGGGGATACGCCTGGCGATTACAAAGACCTTAAGCCTAATAACCCAAATGTGAAAGTCGAGGATGGAACATTATCTATTGCGAATATACAAAAAACGAACGAAGGATACTATCTCTGTGAGGCCGTCAATGGAATCGGATCAGGATTATCTGCCGTTATTCTCATCAGTGTACAGGGTGAGTAAAATACTGACAAAATACCTATATGTTAGGCTTTGATTGAACAAACATCTAAAATGGAATAATCAAAACATGAAATGTTGTCATTTAGACAACATTTCATTTTAAGAAAGGTACCAAAATAAAAAAAATCATTTGGAGGTTATGTGATTCAAAGCTTATATCAACATTATTAGATTTTTCTATCCATTATTTCTCGAGTTCATTGAAAAATACTGAAAAATATAATAGAGGTTTAATGAGATTTTATTCCTTTGCCTGCTTGGCTTTTCTATGGTACTCGTAGGTATTTGACAGTTTTTATTTTTAATGTTATTGCGGCCAAGGTATCTTAGCCATAAATCCTATGTTTTTCAGAAAATTTTAAAGTAAATTAAGAATAGAAATATCGGTCAAAAATAAAATCGGAAAAATACGTGTCTCTTATTTTTAATCTATTTTTATATTTTTATTAAAAAGAGTTGGTTAAAAATTTAATGTTGTCAATTTTCCGCACAGCCCCACCACAATTCGAGATTAAGATGAGGAACCAAACTGCCCGCCGAAGTGAACCTGCTGTACTCCAATGCCAAGCTAAAGGTGAAAAGGTAAGACAGATTTAATAAACTAACCTGGATTTGTATAAACTTTGCACCAAATATTTATCGTATATTATTTCTGCAGCCCATCGGCATCATCTGGAACATGAATAACAAACGCCTTGAACCCAAATCTGACCCGCGCTATACGATCCGCGAAGAGATTCTGCCAGGAGGAGTCGTGTCAGACCTGAGCATTAGGAGAACTGAACGATCTGACAGCGCTCTCTTCACCTGTGTCGCCACCAATGCATTCGGCTCCGATGATACCAGCATCAATATGATCGTTCAGGGTAAATATGACTCGTTTCATGCATCATCATCAGCCTATAAACGTCCCACTACAGAGCACAGGCCTACTCTCAAGGAGGGTGTATGGGCGTTAGTCCACAAGCGTGCCCAATGCGGATTGCTAGACTTCACATACGCATCAGAATTTCTTCATCAGCGTATGCATGTTTCCTCACGATGTTATCCTTCACCGTTTGAGAGCAGTCGGTATTATTATTTATTTATTTTGACACTCACACGAAAATAAAGATGAATACAGCACAATAGACAAGTATGAAGAGCGTTCTTATCTCTGAAGAGATGTACGTAAGTTAGAAAAACTCATTAGTACATAGCATGTCGTCCGTTCGGAGTAGAACCTGGATCCTCTTATTGAGTGTCCATACCTCTCCTCAACGCGCCACTTACGCTCTCATTTCATACATACATAGTTTTAATGAAAATACAACTTCTTATGTTTAAATAAATAATTACAGAGGTCCCCGAAGCACCGTATGGTTTGAAGGTCTTGGACAAATCTGGAAGGACAGTTCAGCTGTCCTGGGCTGCACCTTACGATGGAAATTCCCCGATCAAGAAGTTCCTTATTGAATACAAACGCGCTAAAGGCAACTGGGAGAAAGACATCGATAGGTATTTATTACTTTATAATATCTTAGGTCTATCTAGCTAGCACAAAATAGAGAACCATTTATTTTGATAACAATATAGTAATTTACAATTATACAGGGTGTAAGTGACAGCCTAGCAAATACTGAAACAGTGAACTCAGACCATCAAACTGAACAACTTTCACTATGCAGCCTTCCTCAGGAAACGCGAAAAAAAATCAGCTGTCCCATACATTTGAGTCGTGTAGGTACAGCAGTTTTGTATGGGACTGCTGATTTTTTTGATGTTGGCTTCACAGTGAAAGTTGTTAAAATTTTACCGTTTCATTCAATTTCATACTTAATTGTCACTGATCTAAAACTCAAATTAAACATCAACATTTCTACAGGGTTCTCGTTCCCGGTGACACGACCGAAGCTGGAGTTTTTAGCCTGCGACCTGCAACAGCCTATCACATCAGAATCGTTGCTGAGAATGAACTTGGAACCTCGGAACCTTCCGAGACAGTCACCATCATCACCGCTGAGGAAGCACCCACCGGCCCTCCACAAGACGTGAAAGTCGATGCTGTGGACAAACATACCCTGAGGGTCACATGGAAACCTCCCCCACCTCACGACTGGAACGGCGAACTCCAGGGGTACGAAATAACTTCCATAATATCTTATATTCTCATGGAAATTGGCATTACTCAAATTTTTATTTATGTCACAGATACTACGTTGGATACAAACTGGCGTCAAGCAACAAATCTTTCGTATTTGAAACCGTTGACATATCCAAAGAATCTGGCAAGGAACATCATTTGGACATCCTCAATCTCAAGTAAGAATCGCTCTTATACTAGAGTTAGATCAATTTTGCGTACTGAATTTAGATGTCTGAATTTATGATCCGAATATTCATTTTAGGACTTACACGCAATACGCCATGGTAGTTCAGGCCTTTAACAAAATGGGATCAGGACCAGTGTCGACTGAGGTGAAAGCTTACACTGCCGAAGGCGCCCCCTCCGCCCCTCCCCAAGACGTTCTCTGCACTACCTTGACAGCTCAAACCATCCGTGTTTCATGGATCTCCCCTCCTCTAACCTCTGCTAACGGACTCATAAAAGCTTACAAAGTAGTATATGGACCCAGCGAAACTTGGTATGGTAAGTAACCCTGTAAATTTGAACGTAAATATTATGCAATGCAATTTTTGTATCTCTATTTTTATTATTTTAGATGAAAAGACAAAGGACACCAAGATCACAGCCAGCAGCGAAACAATTCTTCATGGACTAAAGAAGTACACTAACTACTCAATGGAAGTGCTCGCGACCACCAACGGAGGAGACGGTGTCCGATCTGCCCCCATCCACTGCCAGACTGAACAAGATGGTAAGATCATCATCAGTCTTATACGTCCCACTGCAAGGCGCAGGCCTATTCTCATCATTCCATCACGCGTACCCAATGCGGATTGGTAGACTTTTCATACACAACAGAATTTATTCCTCAGCGTATGCAGGTTTCCTCGCGAAGTTTTCTTTCACCGTTTGAGAGCAGTCGTTATTACGTACATACGATAGAAAAACTCATTGGTACATGGCATGTCGTCCGTGCTGATTTGAACCTGGACCCTCATGATCAAGTGACCGTAACGCGCCACCGACGCTCTGAGGGATGGATATTTGAAAAAGTCTTAAACCAAACATAATTTACGGGTCGCTAGCAAATTGTTGACACATTTATTTTATACTTATTATATATTTTTATACATTATCCGCAGTACCGGAAGCGCCACGTGCCGTGAAAGCGAATGTCATGGGAACAGGGTCGATCCTCGTGTCTTGGAGACCACCAGCGCAGCCCAACGGTGTTGTGACCCACTACAATGTCTACACACAAGCACAGAACGCAGAGCCACACCCCAACAAGGTGAATAACAAACCCTACGTGAATAAGCCCACGTGACTATACATTTATGGGACTTGGGTTAAACGACATCTTTAAAATGTTACAGGTACCCGCATCACAAACCAGCTACTCCGCAACAGACTTAAAAGACGGGCGTTACGACTTCTGGGTTACGGCTTCTACCATAATTGGTGAAGGTCAACCTTCAGCCACTGCTTCATGCAGCCCCAGCGATAAGGGTAAGCCTATTGTTCCTTTGAGTATGTGTGGCAGTGGGGTTCCCTATGTTAGCTCGATAGTCAACACGGGTTCCCTACGTTACCACGACAGTAAACACTTAAATCGTCTCTTCATCGAATACTGTCCTTCGAATGTCAGTTAATCGATGGTATTGGTATTGGTTTTGGTTAGGCGGGCTCGTTTTCCGCAACTCGACGTCATGAGCGCGTATTTTGCGTGCGGTGGGAATATCTAATTACTCCTGCTCTCCTACTGCATCCAAGATCCTCCATGTCCAGCTCCTCCAGGTCCAGCTCCTCCAATCGATGGTATGCTACATCGAATATATTTCTATTAATAATTAATGGACTTTTGTGTGCGTTAGCACTGCATTTCCGCCAGTGTCAAGTAGTTTGTGGATCCCAATCTCAGGGATTGTTTTTGATCAAGAACAGGAATAGATTGCGGATTGCAGAGCCTCGTGGCAGGCAAAAACGCGAACCGCGTGAACACCACGCGAGACAAGTGCTCGTGTCAAAATCTGCAACGTGACCCCTATATTTTGCGGTTGTCTAACAGTTTTGTTCATTTCAGTTCCCGCCAAAATTGCGTCTTTCGACGAGTCATTCACTGCTACATACAAGGAAGATGTAAAACTGCCCTGCCTTGCTGTCGGTGTTCCTCCTCCCAACATTCTGTGGAAGGTAAATTACAGTCTATTTCTCTCTCCTACTTTTTATTATCGCTGAACTGCCTTTACATTTAAACCCGGTAAATATTTAAAGGTGAAAGGCAAGCCCCTGGAAGCGTCGGAACGCGTTCGTCAACTGCCCGAAGGATCGCTGCAGATCGCCGGAGTGGCGCGAGAGGACGCCGGCGAGTATTCCTGCCATGTCGACAACCAATTCGGAACCGATACTGTCACACACACGCTCTCCGTTCTGGGTGAGTTGCTAACTCAGTTTTAATCGCCTGTGAAGAAAAACGGATGAACTATAATTCAATGAGTGTTCCACATTTTTGTACGGAAGACTCATAACAGTTTTTTTCATGATCTTATTTCTTCAGAAAGTTGATAGATAATGAATGTAATGAGTGCTTTTTTTTTCTTTTTAAATTTTGCTTCCAAAAAAACACAACAGATGGCATGTTCATCACTCCATAGAGAAGTGTGCCGAAACCATGGATTTCTATGATAAAGGATATCAATCCTCATTACAAGCATGGAAACACGAAAATTGGCCATTGCGGTCGGTAATGTTCAACCTTCTTACGTATGTCGATGTTTCAAACTTTAGATTTGTCCCTTTCTGTCAGAACAAAAAATTAATAAAATCACTTTTTTTTTATTTTCGTCGTTGGATTAGAAAGGGACAAACCAACAATGCCGATGAAAACGTACGAAAGAAGGTTGAACATTACCGACGGCCAAGGAGTATTTTCATGTTTCACCGCTTGTAGTATACCGCAGTGTGCTCTCCAGGTATGTGTTAATGAATTAACGCAAAACTAGAAAGTAGTTTGTTTAGAATCGAGAGCAGAATCGAATTATCATGGTCAAATCATTTTTGGCCCAAAACTTAAAATGCGAATAACTTTAAATTTTAACTATTAAATAATGAAACTATTGTTTCAATCTAATTATTTTGTTATAAATCAGTTGGGGTGTATGAGGTTTTGCGCTTATTCATTAACACGTTGTAAACAATACCTATGCCACCTTCCTGGCCGAAACTTTTGAAATCATGTCAGGACTGTGCCTATCTTTTTTATAAAGGCCAAGGAATCGAGCCTATACAGCCATATCAGACGTAAACAAATTCTCGATTAAAATAATTTGAAAACATGGAATATTCCATTAAAAGATGCGTTGGCATCTAGGTTGGCATCCTTTTGATGATCTTTTCCCTCTTTAATATTTTAAAGAAACACATTTTAAATGACACATTTGACCTTTACTCGCGAAGACTAAAAAAAAATCTAGCGATCCCAAGAAAAACACTGAAAATAATAATCTTTTTTCTACCATGATAAAAAAGGGCCATTGAAATTAATCTTTTTCTACCATTGCTGTAGTCACTGGTCGAATAAAAAATAATTTACAGTACAAGCAGTAAAATTTCCGATAACAGTTTTCCTTCAAGACTTCAATAAAACTAACTTGTCACATTGCAGCGCCGCCCTTCCCCCCGCAACTGAGCATCGCATCTTCTTCCGTTTCCTCGCTGACGCTGCGCCTGAAGCCCTCCGTCGACGTGGACCAGTCGCCCGCCGCCGGCTACACCATACACTACAAACAAGAGTTCGGAGATTGGGAAACCGTTCAGGTACTTACAAAGATACTAAAGTTTCGAAACATAATTTCCTAAATTTTCCCTCGGTCAGTACTCATTACGGAGGGAGGAGCTCGAATTTTAACGGCTAGTAACAAATCTTCGTTGAATTAACCAAGAGTTTTTTTTCCAGATTCCTAGCAACACTGACACTTATACACTGGAAAATCTTTTCTGTGGATCCAGATATCAACTTTATGTAACAGCTTACAATGGGTAAGTTCTCAATGCCCAATTTTAAGTCATTCTAAGGAACTGTATTTTCCCCCATTAGGTTGTTTGGATGTATGCCCAACTTCGTTTACGAAATTGTAAAAAAATGCATTTAAAAATCTTGCTTTATCTTAGGGTGCGTCCACATCTGGCGAATGCGCCGCGAATGCGCAGCTCGTTAACCGCTCGCAAACGGCCCGCGACCTGCGTAGCAATAACGCACGAGCATAAAAGGCACACGCGCAGATCGCGAGCGGCTCGCGAGCGGCTAGCGAGCTGCGCATCGCCGCGCATTCGCCAGATGTGGACGCACCCTTACAGAAAATTCCTGATTTGCCTCCCTTACTGGCCTAAAGCCCATGATTCCTCTTAAATTATTTTGTTAAATACCTTTCAATTTGTCCAGCATCGGTACCGGTGAAGCTTCAGACGTGGTGATCGCGCGCACGCGAGGATCCAAACCCCCAGTGCCCCGTGCGGCCGACTTCATCGAGGTCGGCAGCTCCTCCGTCACGCTCCATCTGAAACAGTGGCTCGACGGCGGCTGCCCCATGAGTCACTTCGTCGTTGAGAATAAGAAGAAGTAAGTTATCGCTCTCACTGCAGTTAGCCTACGTATAGGTATATTCTGACGATCCGGTTGTTGTTATGGTTACCACGCCGGACTGCCAATCCTGGGAATCCCAGTTCGGTCATACGGTTTCCATGGTAAAAAGCCTAGGAGCTTACTTGGGATCGTATGTGCCTGTGCGTGTTATGTATTTCTTTTATTATTTATAGGGTTCCTTCTTTATATCCTAATGGTTTTTAAAGAGATGATCAGACCATCAAACCGAAAAAAATCGAAATCGCGAAAAAAAAATTGTGTAAAAAACAGATTTTTTTTTTCGATTTAGTTTGGTATTATGATCGTTTACTTCAAAAACCGTTAGCATATTAACAAGAACCCTGTAAAAAAAGCGAACTTACAATTTCTTAACAGCACTTAATTCTTATTTTTATAGGGGTGCTGCAGAATGGAATCAAATCTCAAACGCTGTGAAACCAGGCGGTAACTTCGTAGTACTTGGTATGTGAAACAATAATAATAATACAAGTTAGTGTTAACGAACTACAAGAATGTTCAGAGATATAGGATCTAAAACCTGACATCGCTTACAGATTTGGAACCCGCTACCTGGTATGTCCTAAGGATCACGGCTCATAACAACGCTGGCTTCAATGTCGCTGAATACGAATTCGCTACACTTACAATGACCGGCGGTAAGTCATTAATGGCAATCAACATTTTAAAACTTGTCTTTCTTAGAGCCGGCACACACCTGGCAAAGCGCAGCGTAGAACATTATTCACTACCAAACCGTTATCGACTTTGTATGCGTTAAAATAACTTCGAAAATCAACTACTAGTCACCGTGAGCAACGAAGCTACTTGAGGCGACAGGTAGGTAATTGATTTTCGGTTTAATTTCAACACAGAAAAAGTCAATAATAGTTTAGAAAAATGCTCTGCGCTGTGGTAAGCTATGTGTGCGCCGGCCCTTAACCTTTCGGCTCCCATCGACTAAATATCGGGCAGACAAACAATAGATGTATATTGTTCTTCGCAATAAAAGAAGAAAGAAAGAATCTGAGAAGTTAAGAATTAATTTACGAATAAATAAAAAGTACCTAACACGTACCTGAAATGCATCGCCTTTTATTATTATTTTGATTCCTATACTTCGATGGTAGTCTCTAACAAGGGGCTTGCATTTCAGGTACGGTCGCACCCGCCCGCGAAGTAGGCGGCGGTTCCCTCACCACCGAGCAGACGATCAAGTTGATCCTGTCGCATCTCAACCTTATCGTGCCCGTCGTCGCGGCTATCCTCGTCATCATCATCGCTATAGTCGTGGTGTGCGTGGTACGAGGCGCGAGGGACCACCATAAAGGTATAATAATGTTATAGGAACCATCGCTCCGTTGCCCGGAAACGCTTATGAAGGCAAGGAGTTGCCTCCGTGGGTGCGGGCCTGGTTGGAACCCGAAGTATTGGTACCGATCCTGGCGACAATCGTGGTGTTTATCGTGGGGCTGGTGGTGATCTGCCTGACCCTCGCGCGTAGGAACACTCCGCACCGCCTGCGAGGTCAGAAGGACGAGTACTGTATGTATGGTGGTATGGATCACCGCTTTATTTCTTATTTTAATACATTCGTCACATTATTAGTAACCTTTCATACTGATTTTAATATTGTTTCCCTCAACGAAGTGCATGTAAATATAATAATCGTTTAGAAATTAAACTTTTATCATTTATTTACAAAATTCATCGTTTATATTGTTTGCGATACCCATATAGAGTTTTCTGTAACATGCTCTATCTCTAATCTCTTGATGTTGTAACGTAGCATAATTAATCTTCGGTCACTATTATTATTGTGATCAATATATAGACAGTAGGTATAATAGTATAAGCATTTAGGGTGACAACAAACTCTACAGGGTGCGATTGAAACGATTCGTCAAATTAGAGGTGGTTCAGACCTTCAAACTGAACAACTTTTTCTGCAGCTGTTTCACACTAAACTGCAGTGCCTACTCGAGTCAAATGTAAGAATAGCAAATATATATTTTTGCTCCCATGGTAAAAGTTGTTGGATGGTCTGATCCATCCATAAAAATTTGTCGAATCATTTCAATTGCATTCTGTAGCAGCACCATGGAGTAACAGGGTCTTCCTCGTAGTTACAGTGGTCTAACGGACGGTGTAACCACGAGGACCTCGCCACATAAATACGACGGTAAACATAAACATAGGAAATGTGTTCAGATGACGCAGTGTACAACGCGTCGCAAGCTGCGCTGGGCGGCGGCGGGGGCACGCTGGACAAGCGCGGGGGGCTGCGCGACGAGCTCGGTTACATCGCGCCCCCCAACCGTAAGCTGCCCCCCGTGCCCGGCTCCAACTACAACACTTGCGACAGAGTCAAGCGGCAGGCTGTCATCAGTGAGTACCGTATACACGACTTTACACGAGTGTACCACTCTTACTGACACCACCTACTATTTTACACTTATTCCTTTTAATTTTTCTATTTTGTTGTTACTTTCAAATTGTACATCCGTGCTGCGGACTGATCCAACATCGAGAAAAAAAACGGTTGTTTCATACAAACCTGCAGTACCTACTCAAATGTATGGAACAGCTGAGTTTTTTCGACTTCGTCTCCTTAGAGAAAGTTATTCAGTTTGATGGTCTAAACTGAACCACCTCTTCAAATATCACCAGGGTGTTTTGTTACACCGAAATTAAAAATTACATATGTATCAATTATTTCAGCACACATTCGCTTCTTCAATTTCTACCTTAATGCACACACAATAAGAACGACTACTTAGGAAATTTATGTTTCCGGCACAAACATTTTACCTACTTTAGCTTTACCTGTTTGCACGGCCTTGGCTACCTATTTGCCTAATGTTTCCTTCTTTCTGTTTCTAGATGTTAACAATAAGGTATAATTATAGGTGAAGGCACATTTTTATGTCGTGTGTTTAAATATGAATTGAGTTATGGGTATTTTATGGAGAGGTTTATTTATTAATAGGTAACGTTGCAGCCAAAACAACATGATTCCTAAAAATATTTTTTTCGCTGCTGCTTCATTGTTGTTTAGTATTAGTTCCCTTTGCTTACGTTTAATTATTGTCTGCTTGATGTTTATACTGGCCATATTACAAAAAAATACAAAGAATATGTTCTAGTACAAACATAAATATATACGTTTATGCCATATTATTGGTATGGTGAATTCTCCAGTCTGGAATCCTCTCAAATATGATCTTATGAAATTATGTCAGATTTAAAAACTTTAGTAGGTACCTGCGCCGCAGAGGGAGAAGGTATAGAGGTCAATTCGTGTTTTTTCATATCCACTCAATAAGAGATGCATATAGAAAATTTGCTCTTGTTAAAAAAGGAGATCCGTACCAAATTGCTGTCCTTATCGACGTAACCATATTTCTGTACTATGGCTGGCCCATCATAGGCCCATTCTAGAAGCTTAAATTGAATGTTAAGTCATATCACCAACTCTATATAGCTATCTCATACCCGGTTACTTTGACGTTCTGTCTACTACATAGCTCTAGTGAAACTTCTTGGTCAATGGTACCTGCATAAATTCAAAGAACATAGATATTTAACTTCAGATATAAATGTGAGATGATATTTGAGAGGGTGACGCAACGGTAGTGCATATCGCATGCGTAACGCAGTAGTGTGGTTCAGTGGGCGCGCATTCGACGTGGGACCCGCGCAGGCACCATTACGAGCGCGTGCGCAGGCCACGCATGCGCCGCGCCGGCTCCGGCGACACCATCTCTACAGGTATTACGCTTGATAAGTGCCAATGCTTGAATGATCCGCCTAAAAATATTGGATACGTCATAACATCTTATTTGATTGAACACTCGCTTCTAGTTCTTGACTTGTGGGTAAAATAGTAGATGAAGCTGTATCTAGTTCAAAAAAGCGGATTATTGGACCGCTGAAAGGTTGTAATCAAAAGTATTCTTCCGTTAAGATTTTTGCTGATAATAAAAATAATTTGGTGGAAATTAAATTATTACTCAGAAAGCGTATCCAATACATTTAAGCTGTCTTGAATGTTATTTGTAAGAGTCGATAACAGAGTGGAGTGCTACTAACATCGCCTGGTGAGTTAATCATTACTGTAGGCCTACTATGACTTGACACTGTAGTTACGATGCGCATTTTGTGTGTCAAAATCTATTCTCAAAGTAATCACTAGGAGCGCTGTACGAAATTCAATACGAAAATGGGAGTAAAACTACTGTACTTTACTACAGTGCAAACTCATCTCAGGCCTACTGATCGTATGTACCATTTAGTTTATATTACTGTGTACTAATTTTATTTGCAACGTTTCTAATCCCAGTTTATTTTTATTTGCAACTAATCAAGCCAGTAAACAGCACGACTACACATATACCTACACACATATTACTATATGCAATATGCATGATGAATATATGAAGAATAAGCACCGACACGAAACCTAATGTAATTATGTTAATTTTTTCAGTTGTCCTCGGCAGCATTGAGATAATTATCGTTCTATTAAATATTTTATAGCACAGTGTGACCTAAACCCGCACTTTACGCACGCTTTTCCGGGACCTAAGTTGTCTATTTCTGCACGGTGCGTAAATGAATCGACTACCTTCACATATGTAAAAAAAATGAAACAAAACCCTTTGAACTGTCGTTTGAAGCTTGGAAATGCACAGGAAACAAATGACAAGAAGGGGATAGGTTAGCGATTCTCCTGCAAGAACCTTCCTGTTGTAGAAAAAGTGACAGCGACGAAATCAAAGAAAAACGCTGACTTAGTTCGTTTCGCGAAAATTGTAACTTTCGAGCAGCAATTGACTGTTCGAGTAGTGAATTTAGCGACGATGAGAACACCGAAATTGTTCCAGACGCGATCAAAGAAATGGCGAAAACGGTGACACTGAATTTGTTGCCCACAAAATCAAAAAATTTCAGTTCATTTTCATTTTCGGTATCAAAAAATCATTTCAATGTTTCTTTAAAAAAAAGCAATCTAAACCCTCGGGGGGGGGGGGGGGGGGGGCCGAACCCCACTGCTGCCCCCCCCCCCCCTGCCATCCGTCCGGGGCGGGTTTAGGTCACTTGTGCTATAAAATAGTATACGATACTCGCGACCAAACTTGCCTATTATTGCACGGCGTGTAGCACCCTCGCAGCGCTCGGGCGCTAACTACCGCACGTTACAACCAACATAAACGAAATATTGACTATGGCGACCATTTTTTTATAGTTCACTCGTTTTCACCCATTAATTTAAAATCCGAAAATATTATAATAAAATCTTGGGAAATCTGGATTTTTCCAAAATGGCATAATGTTTAAAAAATCTAGGCCTAAAAATTTGCAGTTGCAGCCTGTCAGTTGTACGTACGTTCATTAAAGTTAATCCTCCATTAAACCTCTTGCTAGCTTTTACTTACGCCAACAAGACAAAAAGTGTCAACAAAAGATTTAATGGAGGATTTTCTTTAATGAACGTACGTGCAACTGGCAGTAAGATCTGAATTGGATAATGGCAATGTTTACGAATGTACCTATATAAGGTTATTAAGATATCATTTAAGGATTCAAGCCACAATCGTAAAAATACTCCAATGCCTAAAACGTCCTGGATATCATATAAAATTTGAATCCCTTGCAGGCATGGAAGACGAGATCTGCCCCTACGCTACTTTCCACCTGCTGGGCTTCCGCGAGGAGATGGACCCGAGCAAGGCACTGGCGTTCCCCCACCACCACGCCGCGCACGCCGGCACCCTCGCGCACCCACACCCCCACCACCCCGCACACTCCCGCGCCGGATCACAGAGCATGGTGAGGAATTGGTTATTTAGCGAGATGAAATAGGAAATATAATTTATTTAGCTAGATGCTACGATAAAATATAAACGCAGGGGCCCCTTGTGAAAGCCTGCCGCGCCAGTTTCCTACATCTTTACCGTGCAGTTCCTCAGCAAATTTATTATTTTGAAGAGTTTATGTGAAATAGTTGATATCAAAGAATATTTATCTTATCTTATCAACATATTGTACTGTAACTGAGAACAAGTCAAGAATCGTACATTAACACTTTACGTCCTAAATAATAGACTATTCACATAATATTCCTCTAGTACGGTGGTTCTAACACCAGAGATTCCACCTTCCCGTTACCCCGTTACCAAATAAAATCACAATAAAGTTTATCAGTAGTAGTATCTGACAATCTGACGTATAATGTATTCTGCAGCCCCGAGCCAACAGCCGCTACGCCCGCAAGAACTCGCAAGGAGGCCAGAGCGCCATCTACTCGACCGCGCCCGAATACGACGACCCGGCCACCTGCGCTGAAGAGGATCAATACGTAAGTCCTTGCGTTACAGCCGCTACGCCCACAAGAACTCGCAGGGACGCCAGAGCGCCATCCGCTCGATCGCGCCTGAATACGATGACCAGGCCACCTGCGCTGAAGAGTATCAATACGTTTATTCTTATATTTTACAACAACCAACTTTGTAATGTTATTTATGTTCTTTAGGAAACCAAAAATCTCTACAGAGGATTATTATTGTTTAGATACATGATATGGCCCAGTAAGAGTTTTAGAAAACACACCCCAATTACAGCCACATTCTACAGCTTCCGCTGACCAAATCAGCAAGCCCTAAAAGGTTTAAAACCGATCAATAGTCGATCGATGGTAGAATGATATGAATCAACGTCGATCAACAGTTCCTATTACACCAATGGATGTAGTAGGAACAACAAAGAAAGAACGAGGGCATAGATCGATTGGTATGGTTACATCCGAATACCGGTAATTGACAAATCTTTTCATATCGACGGCGAGTTGTCGAGTCAAGCTGAATGGCATTGCCATCGACTCTACAAAAGACGACTGACTCAATCATTATTATTGTTCTTTATTATTGGCAGCGTGCCCGTTATTCCCGACCGATGTACGCGTGCGGCCCCGAGTACGACGAGCCCGCGTGCTGCGCGCCCGAGGACGAGCAGTACACCGGCGCCTACGGCACCCCCTACTCCGACCACTATGGATCCCGGCCCAGCATTGGTGAGACCTTACCACCATGACATAAGCGCTATATTCACTTCTGATTCGTTCCCGATGACGTACAACACACTCTATGTCACTCTTCAGAATTTGGGGTTGAACTTCCCTTGCTACTTTAGTGCGAACCTCGACCTTTTATATGCGTAAGATGGCAAAGGCGAAGCATTTTGGACATGAGCCAATTTGCACAAGGAGTAAGTCTTGACCATGGCTAAAGTATACTAAAGTCATGTTTAATATGCAGGTACCCGCAAATGTGGCGGATCCCCCGAGCCTCCCCCACCTCCCCCCCGCAACGCGAACAACGAAAACAACTGCTCCTCCTCCTTCAATGAAAGCAAAGACTCCAACGAGATCTCCGAAGCCGAATGCGATCAACCACGCAACTACCCTGGTACGTCACCGTGCAAACATACACAGAACAACAATTTCATCCAATTCATGATAAGGGACTTAACTTACAGTTCTTGCATATAACGATTGCACATGAAGATTTTACGTAGTTGCGTGTAATACTCATTGACAAAACGTCAGTGCGTGCGTGTTGTAGATTACTACCAGGTCTAGCATCTTAGCTCGGTATAAAAACGTACCTATCCAGTCAGACGGGAAAAATAATACATTCACAATGTAAAATATACCTTCCTCGATAAGCGCACGGTTTAATTAGGCTTGGTGTAAGGAGAGGCGATCAAAATGATCATTTTTTAATGCCTAAATACTTTTGTTTAGGTAAAAAGCGACGTAAGTGATCGTACTCTCTTCATTATATCTGGCTACTACCGTATAGTGTGATGCGAGTTTTCAAATACGTGACACTATACAGAAGGTTCATGCTAGGTCGTAAGATGCAAGAACTGTAAGACATAGTCATCAAAAGAGTGATAATAACTTACACCAGACGGTATATCCAGATTGATCAGCTGAACACCAATATATGAATGAAAAGAATGAAGCAGTGTTATGCATTGTTCATCGCTTCTTCTGGCAGGGACAAACAAATCATACTAGGATTATATCAATAAGTCATACTTTTTAAAGTACCGCCTGTGCCAGTACATATGTAAATATATTATGCATTATTGGATTGCAAATTCGATTAGATTTGAAAGCAGTAGACTACACACGTTTTGGCTTGGATGATTTTCATTTTGCTTACCTGCATTATAAATAATATGATATGATATGCAATATGCAATTATTCGAATTTAGCAATATGAAAGATATTGAATTCCATGCTTACATACATAAACTCATGACCATAATATCTTATGTCGTCGTCAGAATCTTTGCCACAATTACCACCTATATTATAAAAGCTTGCATTTGTATCAAAGCTAATATATTGAAGGTTACATGCCTTAATTAAAACAAAAAAGTATGACAATGATTTTAAATCCATCCATTGAATTCTATCATACCTAATCAATTAATCACATACCTAGAATATTTAATTTCAAAATTTCCAATTAATTCTGAAATTGGTCCATGCGCACTTGGGTGTCACCTGAACAGAAGACGGTAAAACAATTTTGGCTCAATAGTTAATTTTTCTTTATGTTAATTAATAATTGTGACTGACAGCATGCAAAATTTGTCTCAGTGATAACATTCGAAAATTTTAAAGCTTCAGAATTAGTATGATTCGTAATTGGCTTAATAGATTTTTTTCAAAATTCTTACAACTATTTCTTTATTAGCTGTATCTCTTGGCAAAAAGAATGAGAATAATCGTTTCTTAATACCCAAAAGCCAGAAAGGCTGTAAAAGTCGCGTATTACGTATATTCATCATTTTGCCAATTGAAAACTAGCTGTTGGGAAATTTCAAATTGTTTCTTTACTTAAATCTTCACTCTGAATTAAAAACTTTTCTGTTTAGACGTGATTGTGTTAACTAATTCTTTCTATTTATAATGGTTCTGTAGATTAATTAGTATATGTTTTTTTGGAGACAACGATTCTCTTACAATACCCACTTGTTCTAAAGATGGCTTGGCAACGTAACAGAGATTGTGCTTCAAACTATCATATGGCCATGCTAATCTCTACCTGAAACATTTTATGTACTAATTTTGATGTATTTGTTACATTATTCATAATTTACTTTACATGTCATACCACTTTGACTTTTATAGTGTCTGTTAACTTGCCAAATTCAAATGTATATCGTACGTACTGGGTATTGTATGAGAAGTAGAGTAGAGAGCAGGCGCCTCAAGGTCTCGTGGCTAGACTAGAGTAGAGCGCGTCGTGACTTGTGTGTTGTTGCAGTAAGGGCCCACACTGCCAAGGACGGCTTGCACAGCGAGGAAATGAGGAAACTCATTGACAGGTCAGTTCTGCCAGGCCTATAGCACACTTTTATACCCACATCTTTATAACAACTCCTAAGACACTTCTAATGTGACTTTGTATGAGTTAATTACTTACTATACATAGAAATATATTAAATCAGTTTGATCAATATATGCACATGAGAAATACGAACTTAAATACATTAATGGTAATAAATAACTTAATTATTTTTAGATTCTGACATTGAGTGACCATGCCCAGAAGGTTTGAACGCTGTCATATTCAGGGCGTAAATTGAATAGCTGAAGGACTAGGGGGTCATGAAAGATTACCGAACAAGTATCGGAGATGTTTCAGATAGGAGCCCCGTGCACAGGTGGGCGTTTTCAGATAAATTTCATACTACAAAAATTTTCAAAACGAATAGCTGATGTCCAGCGCAAGTGATTTTCGTGCCAATCGTATGAAGCTTGATGCGTAATGGCATTTAAATTTGGCATGCAAATTTGACCAAAAAATGGTCCAAATCGTAGTTTTCGTACTCGTCAGAATTAGTGAAAGTCGACAATTTGTTCGTCAAATTTGCATTTAAATGTCATTTACGCATCAAGCCCCATACGATGGTATGATCACTGGCGCTGGACTGGACATCAGGTTTTTGTTTTGAAAATGTTCGTAGTATCAAATTTATCTGAAAACCCTGTGCACGGCGCTCCTATCTGAAACTTCTCAGATACTCTTTCGGTAATGTCTCATGACCCCCTAGCCCCTCAGCTATTCAATTTACGCCCTGAATATGACAGCGTTCAAACCTTCTGGGCAGCCGGTCCAGTGTAATTCTTACTGTATGTGTATGTGAAATCACATAATCTCATTGATACAGTCTAACACTCTCATATCCAATACTAATATTCAAATACATAAAATTTAGCCGAATCCTTGTGTGTGCGCTATCACGCGTACGTTTGTCGTGCGATAGATAATGAATATTTAACGCATCGTGTCTAGTCTATGCTCGTAACTAAGCATGTGTTATGTTCTGCATCCGATCCATCGACCACAGGAAACAGTAAGTCAAAGTATGTGAAACAATGTTTAATGAATGTCCCTTCATTTTGCCTGAATTTTTGTTTTAACGATTAACATTTATGTGGCTAACACTTTAATCCATTGTGCACTAAAACTGTTTGTTTTGCTGGAGTTTTAGGTAAGACAGTTGGCCATGTTACGACCGACCGACGGCTAGTTTTATTTTTTAACAAGTTATATTCCTTTCTATGAACATTGCGTTGCCAATATTGGCATGATTTACTTACTCGTTCTTTTGATTTCAGTAAACAACATAATTTTTTCTGCCATTGCCCTTTTATTCCAATAGAATTTATAAAACATTCCCCTGGCACTAATTTATTTTAAACGTGAGCTTCATAGTATCAATAGTATTAAGGCCGGCCAAAAAACCAAAAATGCTGTTCTATAACAAGGATATCATATAATAATTCGGTCCCCCTGCTATCATTCGAAATGTGAAGCACGCGCATGAAGAACTAGTAAAAAGTAAATAATTTCTAGAATGTTAAAAAGTATAAATATTATTTTATATGCTAGAGAAAGTAGGTATAGCAAGTACGCCTAACTAATAATATTTGTTTTAAATAGAATGTTAGTAAGGTACCTGTGGAGGAACTACTGTGGAAGGTTCCTCCGGTGAAAAGGGAAGATCTTCCGCCAGGCTAGGTGTGAAGCCTGGGGACCGGCCGTGGTCCAACAGTTCTTAGTTGGACCTTGTATATATATCGAATCTCTGTGATTATTTCTCTTGCGCGATTCATGTCTTGTATACGATTGTGAACCTTATGTGTAGCGGCTAACGGGTTACCAATGTGACGTCGCAAGTTGTCTTTACGTACACATTTGGAAGTGCGACCGTAGTGCCATCTGTTAGCTTCGTTGCTATAACTTGTGGGTGTTGACATCTGTGGCAAGTCCCCACAGTACTCCCCCCTCAGACCGGAGGTCGTTGAGTTGTTCGAACAGTTGTTTTAGGTGTTCTAGGTGTGAACTGTGGTCCTTGGAGTATACCAGGATATCGTCAATGTAGGAGTAGCAGAAATCCAGTCCGCGGAGTACCTCGTCCATGAAGCGCTGGAACGACTGCGCTGCGTTCCTCAAACCAAAAGACATATAAGGATACTCGAATAAACCAAATGGAGTAGTAATAGCAGTTTTCGGTATATCTGGGCCATACACAGGTATCTGGTTGTAGGCTTTAACCAAATCGAGTTTAGAGAAGATCGTGCAACCTGCGAGTCTGTGTGCGTAGTCCTCGATGTGCCTTATAGGGTATCTATCAGGAATGGTGCGCGCATTGAGTGCGCGGTAGTCTCCACAGGGTCTCCAACCATCCTTGCCTTTGGGAGCTAAATGAAGGGCTGAAGACCAAGGTGAGTCCGACCTGCGAACTGTACCATCGAAGAGCATTTCGTCGAACTGTCCTTTAGCAATTTTTAAACGATCTGGAGCTAAGCGACGTGGTCTGCAGAAGACAGGTGGGCCAGGAATAGTACGGATATAATGCACTGTAGAGTGTTTAACCTCACGGAAAATTCCAGAAGGTTTGGTGAGATCCGGGTACTCTGCTAATAATTTATGAAACTCACTGACTCCAGTTATGGCTTTGATGCTCTGTGCTCCACAGGATTTGAAGAATGCAGGTGTAGATAAGGAAGTCACGCTGTCCAGCAATCGTTTATTTCTGCAATCCACAAGAAGACCATAGTATGACATTAGATCAGCTCCAATAATCGGTTTGTTAACGTCGGCTACCACGAAGTTCCAGGCGAAGTCACGCCTCAGGCCTAGGTCCAGGTGTAGTTTGGTTGTACCATAGGTATGGATTATTGAGTTCAGATCACGTCGGGGTCACCACTGTGGAGGAACTACTGTGGAAGGTTCCTCCGGTGAAAAGGGAAGATCTTCCGCCAGGCTAGGTGTGAAGCCTGGGGACCGGCCGTGGTCCAACAGTTCTTAGTTGGACCTTGTATATATATCGAATCTCTCTGATTATTTCTCTTGCGCGATTCATGTCTTGTATACGATTGTGAACCTTATGTGTAGCGGCTAACGGGTTACCAATGTGACGTCGCAAGTTGTCTTTACGTACACATTTGCGAGTCCGACCGTAGCGCCATCTGTTAGCTTCGTTGCTATAACTTGTGGGTGTTGACATCTGTGGTAAGTCCCCACAGTACTCCCCCCTCAGACCGGAGGTCGTTGAGTTGTTCGAAGTGTGCAGTCTTGTATCCATGTAGGTGCAGGGCTCCAGTCAAGTGAGTCTGACGAGCGATATGCTGCGTGTGTGTGCATCGGTCAGGGAGATCAGGCCTGATGTGATGCGGGCGAGTGACAGGCGTGGAGAAGGCGAGCAGAACTGCCACGTGGAGGTGAGCTCAGACACGTGGGCTGCGGGAGATCCTTCTATACAGACGCTGACTGTCGTTGAGGAAGCTGCAGGCCCAGGAAGCGGTGTGAAGACAGCTGCGATGGACCTGGTGCGGGCTTCGGGTTGATGGCGTGTGACTGCTGCTTGTTTGACCTGGTCGAGGGGTGTGAAGGATTTGTTGATGCTGGTTGCTGCTCTGTGTTAGTGCTGCTCTGCGGTGTTCAGGTTGCGATGTTCTTTGTCGAGGGTCACCACTGTGGAGGAACTACTGTGGAAGGTTCCTCCGGTGAAAAGGGAAGATCTTCCGCCAGGCTAGGTGTGAAGCCTGGGGACCGGCCGTGGTCCAACAGTTCTTAGTTGGACCTTGTATATATATCGAATCTCTGTGATTATTTCTCTTGCGCGATTCATGTCTTGTATACGATTGTGAACCTTATGTGTAGCGGCTAACGGGTTACCAATGTGACGTCGCAAGTTGTCTTTACGTACACATTTGGAAGTGCGACCGTAGTGCCATCTGTTAGCTTCGTTGCTATAACTTGTGGGTGTTGACATCTGTGGCAAGTCCCCACATACCTATTTATGAATATACCGCTACAGGCAATGTTATAAAGAACAAAGAAGTATTGTAAGAAGATATGACCAGTATAATTAGTAGGTAACTAATGACATTGCAAACGTTTCAGACCAGAAGCAAGCACCCCAATCCCCCAGCAAGCAGTCCACGGGCGGGGACTCACAGCCTACGATACTGTGGCAGTGTAACCTGTAAACGGGACCTGCGCACGCGCAACACGACACACACCTACCATTTTTATAAACATTTTTTACGGAAAATTACCATCTTGCTGAGGCAGTGCTCATTGGCTTCAAACTTCTGTATATTTTTTTCGTAGCTCCTCTTTTCGATACGGTCACGTATTTGCGTTTAAATGCGCTCAGCAAGATGGTGATAATCGTGCCAAAACTTTTGAATTTTTACTCAAATATTTTCTTATTTTGTGTGTCGCCGTTTCATTTACAATTTATCCCAACTTAGTTGGCTGGATTTAAATTCTTTTTAGCTTTTAGTTAATTGTGTCGCGCACATTCGTGCCATAAATGAAATATTAGTCCTTAATTCGGGCTCAATCGCCTGTAGTCAGCGCGCCGAGTTGTATGATGTATGTATGTATAATAAACATCTACCTTTCCTTTTAGAATTCTAAGACGCGTCACTTTTTAGTGTTACCATATGAAAACAGAAAATTATGGTTGTGGTAGTTATTTCAAATTGATATATATTTGCATAATAGGAGGTGGCGTGTATGTGAACCTGTCCAATACATTATACATATTCGTCTCACGCAACTAACCGACTCGGTGCGTTCACTGCAGGCCGCTGTATTACAGTACATTACGATAGTTAACCTTATTTTGGTCTTACGTATTTGTTTAGCTTAATTTAAAGAAAGTTTTAAAGGCTGCTGGTATATGGGGTGTTGAAAAGTTTCAATTTAAATTAAGCTCAACATGTAATAATGTGATATTTTGTATTTTTTATCCCATTTTAATTTTTATACTAACCTTAACGTTATTTATATTCGTGTACTCGTAGGAAGGTTATAGGTATTTAGATAAAAGCAACCGCGTGGTTGCAACGATGCTTCCTTTTAATGTTATGGTTTTTGTGATGCTTTTTACCATTTGCGTTATTGCCAAGTCTTATTTGTATTATTATAAAATGTTTTTATTGTTTTGATTTGCATTTAAGCATACAACTACTTAGGCTAAGTTAGACGTAAGATTCTTTACTAGTAATTATCCTAATTAATCAACTTTTAAAGAAAGTACTATATAATCTGTAGCTAGTTAGTGACATGCGTTACATACTATGTAAAATTATAAAAGCTAATCAATATTAGGTACAGTAACCTAACCGTCGCAAATCAAATTGATAATAACTATGAAAGCTATAGATAGCCATCAACACATTCAAATGGCAATAAATGTAGGTACTTGTAACAACAAATTGTATCAAACGTTGACATGGAATTTAAACAGCTTTTTAATATTACTCTAGTGTCATAAGGTGCATTTTTATTAATCGTAATTTTATCCTTCTATATTATAATATGCAAAATTAGACGTAAGACACGTGGGTGTCGTTTTCTAGATGTTTTCCTTATATGTTGTGCATCGTCGTGTAAGCTTCGCATCGTAGGCTTGTAGTTAGGTTCTCGCGACTTCCTAGCAACCGATATCTTCTCTTAACCTTCCAGTTAGAAATCGGATTAAATAAAGAAACTAGATAAAAATTTAATGTAAACAAATTAAATCAGAGTTTTATTCAAAATTATAAGATAGCTATTCGATGAACTTGGAAATATTTGTAAACCTTTGCAATAAATTGCGTTGTATTATTGCCTGATTTGGTTAAAATGCGACTGATATAAAAAACACACGTTTTTGGTGTTATCGCTTATTGTCCGCGTGCAGTTGGTTTGCCGCTAGTTGCAATTAAGATAAGTTTTGATTATTATGCGATACATTGCTAACCGAAGCTAACTGTTTGTACCAAAGTGTTTGATTTGTGTTGAATAAACTACTCAAACGTCGACTATAATTATTGTTTTATTTCCCTATTTTGGGTTGTGGTGATATCTTCAAGAATAGCCGGAATAGGGCACACCACAGAAATACAGTGCATTGAATAATATGGTGCCTATTTTGTATTGTACCTATGTTATTATGAGGCTATAGGGTAGTTGGTACTCTGTCTCTTGTTCGGTTATGAATTTTTATGAGTTCTGCATAGTTATATACTTCACAAAAATCTGATAATTTAAAAAATCCCTTTTTTCATAAAAAAGGCATTTTCAGGCAGGCAATCGTAATAAATATTGAACATTGGGTCGGGTGGTCGACAATGAACCACCTAAATTTTGGACGGCTGATGTTCTCCTATTGGTTCAAATCAGACATATTTTACCGATATTCCTGGATAATGTATCTAATTTTCACAAAGCAATCACGAATTTTGCATAACTATAAAGAATTTGCGTCAGCGCACACCTAGCGGAGAACGGTTCGAGCAGTTTTCATTAATCAATTGATAATGAACTCAATGACTATTGATATAGAGTTAAAAATTGCATGCAAGATATCCCTGTCCCTGTGACGTATTCGCATTACTTCTTGCACAATATTTTCAAATTTATTTCAATAGTCGTTCAGTTCATTATCAATTGATTGATGAATCTGCTCGAACAGTTCTCCACTAGGTGTGCGCTGACCGTTAGAGTACAAAAGGTTTTAAAAAAAAGAGAATTGACTCAATGTGCGCACCAAGTACTCTGTGGTTTGCACCCAGTGGTACTAATTGAACAACGAATGGGTACACATTTAACCGGTGGTATTCGGTCGCCGTGCGCGCGCGTTCGCGGCTGAAGCTCACCGGCCGCAGACCGGGGAGCGAGAGCCGTTACCATAGAATAACTGGAGATAAAGGAGTTGTCGGGGTGCCGGGTGGCTAACTGTGTCCATTTGGCTCATTTCATTACCCTACCCTACGGACATTTTTTTTTTCCTTAAAAATACGGCAATTTCGGATTTTTTATAGACATTGTTCGGAGAGTCGCGTTGCAAGTCTGTTAGGGAGAGGTCGGAATTTAGTCGTCGATACACTAGTATATAGGTATAAAAACAGTGTAACCACGTGTCCGCCGTGATATAGAATATCATCCCGAACCCTAGCCCTAACCCTTACTCTAACCCTGATCAAAATAACCTTTTTCACCACATGATCGACTTAATTATCTGCATAAGAACTTCGATTTCCATTCCAACTACTCTACTCTAAATAATTTATAAGTTTTCCAATCCACCAAAACCAAGAAGATAAACAAGATATAATGATCTAGAGTTGTGTATTTATTGTACATAAACATATATAATTAAATAGTTGCAAACGGTTAGAGGCTCTATACTGCCATAGGTACTTATACAGACGCCGCCGCTTTGACGATCTCTTCAGCTACCTCCACGGCGATGGCCGCTTCTGCTTTAGCCTGAAAGTTTATTTTATACATTATTTTCTCTTAGATAATACATTCAAGACAATACATGAACAGACTTTGTTGTTTGTTTGTTTGTTGGATCCATTGACCAAGAAGTTTCGTTTATGCGTATGAGATAGCGATAAGTAGTTCGAGATATACAATTTGAGCTTCTTGGATGGGCACATGTGCCCAGCCATAGCACAAAAATATGGTCACGCCGATAAGGACGGCAATAAGGTAGCGATCTCCTTTTTTAAGTTGAGCATATCTGATATATGCATCTCTTCGGGAGAGAATAGGACAAAACACGTACTTCCCTCTATTCCTTCTCCCTCTACCGTTGGATAACCTGATAACCAATTATTATTACAAATAATTGAGATTGTGTGGTAGTCCAAAAGTAGTTGACTGATTGTTGGTTGGGCTATTGCAAGCAAGGGTCGTTATGTAACACTGCAACCATCGCTGGTCTATTGTGTTCGCCCCAAGGTCGCCCTTCACCGCCGAACTAGTCATAATGATAAAAACAACCGTACACAAATTCCGGTAAAGAAAAAGTACTTGGAAAATGGGAATTTCCAGGTCATGTTGATGACCAACTTATTAATGAGTTTACTCTCAATAAACTAAGTCTTTGCTTCGTAGAAAATAAAAATACCATACCTTCTCATTGGGGGCAGAGCTAAGTTCAGACTGGGCTTTGCTAAGTGCTTCCTGGGCCGCGCTGCGGTCTAAGTCCTCCAGAGGGTGCGCCTCTTCTGCCAGAACCTAGCAAAATAAACGATCATGAGACATGAGAAAAGGCTGAAAGTCACCCGAAGGGTAATGCTCGGAGTTTCCCTGCAATACCGAAACATAAATGAAGAGATCCGCAGAAAAACCAGAGTAACTGAAATAGCCCAAAGAATTGCTACACTAAAGTGGTAGTTGGCGGGGCACGTTGCTCGCAGAACCGATGGCAGATGGGGCCGAAGAGTTCTCGAGTTGGAACCGCGTACCGGAAAGCGCAGCGTGGGTAGGCCTCCCACAAGGTGGTCCGACGCAGGTCGTCGGTCGACCTTGTGGAAGGCGGCGGGAACCCGTTGGATGAGGGCATCTCAGGACCCGGTCATTGTGGCGATCCTTGGGGGAGGCCTATTTCCAGCAGTGGACGTCCATCGGCTAAGATGATGATGATGAATCCGATCCTATCATTCCGTTTTAAAAGAGTCCTTTTACCGTTCAGTGGCATCATCACAATATTAAAGATTTCTTAATAATTAAAACCCAGAATGAAAAAGTGCTACTCCAACTTACTACTAAAGCCTAAAAGGTATTTTATATAAGGTTTGAAAAAAAATTACCTGAACTGATGAGTCGTCATTGACGGTAATGGTGCCTGATGAAACAAAGATCCTGGTCTGTTTGCCGTCACCCTCGATGACTGTCACTACTCCCGGTCGAAGGACAGCTGCGAAACAAATCATAGTATTGGCAACACTTTCTGAGATCTTATTAAAATTGTTAATGAAAATGAATAGATAACGAAAATATCCATACAAAATCAATTATCTTATAGGGTTACTAGAAAAAATAAAGATATCCTCTTTACGAATGATCTGCAAAATCAGCTTCATTATACACAATAAATAATGGTCCTGCTTCAGTTAAATGAACAATGCATCAGTCCGTTGAAGTCCGTCCGTCCGCCAGACATACAATGGTTTTTATGGAAAGGCAGGTTCAAAATATTATGTTTCATAATTTTATTACAATAATAATAAGCAAAGCATAGCATAGCATATTCTCACGACTATTGTCAGGGATATTCTGAAAACTCAGAACACCCATGTTCCACTAGTAGTACTGAAAATGTCTGAGTTTAGCTTAAAAGAAGCTCAAAACTCCATGACAAAGAACAACTTACCAAGAGTGGGGACATGCTTGGGCAGAATACCGAAGGCGCCGCTGAAAGATGGCACATCAATCTGCTTCACAACTTTCTTGTCGTAGAACACCTGAAGGAAATATAATACCACATTCAAGAACTGTCTCATGCTCATTGGTTTCACAAGAAAAATTAGGATCCCACTGCAGAATAAAGGCATTCTGCAGGTGAGGAGTGGGCCATACTATCTTGAGCCTACTGCAGGTCATAGTAAGTTGTACTAAGACAAACTGCTGTCAACATATTTTCAAGCCATCATGGCATCATCTAGTGGTTTGATCAAGAACTTATGAGACCCCTTAATTTAATGGTGTTATTTATTATTCTATTTAAATTGCTGTAACATTTACCATGTGTAGTAAATCATAATTGTGATTTTAATTATTTGAAAACCATAAAACATATGTTTCTAATCCTAATTCTACAGAGTGAAATTGATATAATAAGCATCCTTTTAAACTAAGAGTATCCATCGGCGGCCATCCATGACGGCATACCACGGTAGTGTTGCGTCCATCCTGAGATACGGCATTATATTTTGGGGTAACTCAACGAATAAAGACTTTGCATTTAAAGCTCAAAAAAGGTGTATCCGAGCTATCTATAACTTGAAACAAACTGATTCGTGTAGGCCGCATTTCATAAAAATGCGAATTTTAACTCTGCCAAGTTTGTACATTTACGAATGCGCTGTATTTGCAAAATCAAACTTGCACTTATTTAGATTTCACAGTTGTCAGCGGCATATAGGTAAAATGATGGTGTTACCATCAAACACGGCTTTGTTGCATAAAAGCTTATTCTGTAGGATACCTCACATCTACAATAAAATCCCTAAGATCATACGTGACACAGATGAGCTTAGTTTATTTAAAAACAGACTGAATGACATATTAATTACGAAAAGTTACTATAGTCTTGACGAATTCCTTGCTGACGAATCCATCTAATGTATTAAATTGTGAAATTATCTATTTTGCCATTGTAAATTCACCAAATTGTATAATTGTAATAATTTGTTTTTGTTAATGGTTATTTTTAGTGCTTGTTTAAATTTTTCTTGCTTGCATTTCTTTTTTTTATACCTACTTATTGTACGCCCATGTGGCAGGACATAGCCGAACTGTTTTATTTTCTATGTACAACATCTATTAATTTACCTATGATCCACAATAAATACATTTTCATTTTCATTTTCATCAAACTGAACTTGTATATCCAAATCTTTTTAAAATTCTCTATTGTATTAGTGATGATTCTGCCGATATTTAAGTATAATGAATGGTTAGATAGATGATGATAGGATAGATGATAAATGATGATGGATAGCACTGCAGCATGCACTCGGTCTGTCACCTCAATGCAATTTGAGGTTTTGAGGTATACCGACATTTCGTCACAGTAAAGACAATTTTAACTAGCAATTGTTTTATCTTATTATACTTGTTTGAAACATTTGCATATGGCCTATCCATAAATTGTATGTATTTTGATCAAGTATCAAGTTTTCCCTCATTTACCTGCGACATTTTTGAAGGGTGAAGAAAGTATGTAGGTGTCAACACATAAGATCTCATTGGGTCGAACTTCACTGACTTCACGTGATTTCTATGTAAGAAACAAAATAAAATACATACCTTATTTCCAGCAGCAAAAGTGAGTGCCATTTCACCTTCTTTAGGGGCTTCTTTAGCAGCTTCGGCATAGGTACGGACCTGGAGCCTCCTCGCAGCGCTCCTCAACATGCTTCGCATTGCCATGGCCATTCTGACACAACCAAAGATTCATTTTAAGTGTGCAGATGTAACTAATCTTTATTTTCAGTAAAATACCTTTTTTAAACATATATAAATTTTATTAGATAAAGTATATTGTCCAAATGGATAGTCGAAGCTGCAAATGCGTAGAAAGAAATATCTGCCAACTGTTGGCTGATAAATCCTTTCCCGTGATTATTGTCAGAGATAAGTTGTATGGCACTGTGACGCAAACGAACATACAAAAGTTGGCCTGTTTATTTTAATACAACAGAAGCGCGAGGCTCAATCTAGACACATACATATCTAAGTTAATTTTATTAGTA
Source organism: Agonopterix alstromeriana (assembly GCA_963924505.1). NCBI lineage: Eukaryota > Metazoa > Arthropoda > Insecta > Lepidoptera > Depressariidae > Agonopterix > Agonopterix alstromeriana. The sequence continues at coordinate 9,422,487 of OZ004670.1, forward strand.
AGGCTATATAGTCCCAAGCAAACGACGAAAAAAAGAAAGGTTATAAAGATAGGGTAGTGGCATAGTGTAATTAAGCTAGAAGTCTCGAGCTTGGCGGTCATGACAGGTCTTTTGTGTGTGCGGTGACGAGCGCAACCACTAATTTAATTACACTATGGTAGTGGCACAGGTCTGGCACTTCAAACAACATTTCAGATTTGACATGATGACGTTCACACATGCGCGCGCACTTTGCACAAATTGTGTATCACATGTGTAGGGTTGACTTACCATGCATCGTATGAACATCATTATACATTACGTTACTTTTTATCATTTATTCTGTTAATAAAAATCTAGTATTTAAGCTAAAGAATCACTGAAAATATTAATTTAGTGTTATTTTCCAACGTTTTTTACTAAGAGGATACAAATAAAATATATTTTATGTAGTTGAATCCAACGGGTGCGAGCGTCTGACGGCATTCCCTTGCTCGGCTCCCCTCAAGTTTCCCCAATAAGTGTGAGGTGAGGTGGGGTATCTGAAGTCAGAGGGGGGCGGGAGGGGCCGTTCTGTTTCCGTACCTATTCTGTGGTAGTGGTTTGCTTAAACTAACCTTATAACCTGATAGCTTCCAAAAGAGGTGTGTTAGTGTATTCTTGGTGTAAACTAAAACTTCAAATTAGAATTAAGAGGGGAGTACCGAGAATACTGTGGGCCCAACATCTGATTGTTACAAATCTGTTGTCCAAAATTAGTTACTTAAGGTCAAAAACAAGCACAAGTAGTTACGATTATGTAATAATTTTTCCGGCAATAAATTAACAAGTTCGCCTGATATATGAATCCTTAATAGTTTCTACAGTTTTCATTTATACTCACGTTTGATTTCAATTAATTTTCGTTTGCGAATTGAAGGTAATAAAGGTAGAATATCAATCGGCCACCGAAAACCCCGCACTGCACCCCTGAACCTGATTTTGACACTGACAGTGACAGAAGACCAGTGTGACCATCACGAAAATAGAGAATGTGCCACAAACCAGCTAAAAATCTGCCGAACGTTAAAGAAAAATTACAAAAATATGCCACATATATTTTAGTGTGTCCAAACACTTATTTTAAAGAATTTGTGCAGGTTTTACCTTACAACTTAAGATACTTAAACCTTTTTTATACGTCCACACCACGTTTGCTTCATATTCTATCAAATTGTTTTTCGTCGTATATGTCATATAAATTTTTATCACATCTTTTTAATCATTTCCTTTGCGAAAAGAAATCGGAAATAAAATAAAAACCAAAACTCCATCGCCTTCTTGTAGAGACTGAAGTTGTATTTTTTAAAGTCACACGTTCAAATCAGCAGTAGAAAATGTCAAAATTATTATGGAGATTAAGCATCTTCCTACTGCTGATTTGAACGCGTGAGTTTCAAAAATCGCACTCCAGGTCTAGACGATTTGTAAGTCATAGTTCGGACTCCCGTATGTCAAAATCCATACATTTTCGCCACGCTTAGCTTGAGCTAAGACTAAAAAAATCGTCTCTGAATCTCAGCCTGTGTTTAGTAAAAAAATATCTATTTCTTTTCCAAAAATTATAAAGAGAAAGGTAAATATTCCCAAAACTGCCACAATGGCAGAAATCTGCCACGAATGGTCACACTGAAGACGACAGGAGTGCTATATTTGAAATCCACACGTTCTAATCAGCAGTAGAAAATGTCAAAATTACTTTGGAGATTATGCATCTTTCTACCGCTGATTGCAACGTGTGACTTTCAAAAATCGCACTTCTGTTGTTGTTGATTTTTTCACATATTTATCCTTTCGGAAAAGCAATAGCAACTAGCCCTTACAGCCGTTGTCTTCAGTTTTTTCTTTGAACCTTTGGTTAGGTTAGCCTAACCTATACCTACTTGAAATGTAAGAGTAGTTCACACAGGGTTCACACTACTTCACACATTCCAATGTTGAAGGGAGTTTTACACGAGGATCAATCCGAATCAAACGAATAAGAATAAGAAGAATAAGAATATTTATTGTTAAAACTGTGTAAAAAAAAAGATGTTACAGTAAAACAGAATCAACAGTTTGGTCCGCAGCACGGACGTACAATATGTATTATAAACAAAATTCATTTTTAAAATCAACACTATGCTAAAAATAATTAGTTAAGTATAACAATAAAATTTATAGAACTATGACTCCTTAAATCAATTATCTATTGTAAATTTGGTTATTATTCATCAAAATAATCGTTTAACTTGTAGCACTTAGAAGAAAGCCATATTTTAAGTTTATTTGAAAATTGTTTGCCATTGTATGTTTTAATAGTATTTGGTAATTTATTATAAATTTTAATAAACATATGGTAACAGTTATTTCTGTACAGACTAGTATTAGGGCAGTGGTCAAAGACAATCCTTTCGGGGTTTTTTGTAGCTCTTTTACAAACATTTCGATTAAATCTGAAAAACAGCTGGTTTCTCTTTTTCTCACTATCACTACTATTATGTTCTCCGTTAATGACACATTATTATAATAATTCCACCACATCATCACAACAATAGACGCGAAAAACTTAGAAATTTAAGAAACAAAGCCCGTCTATTTCATTTCAATTACCGCGCAAAACTCACTGTTGTTGTTGATTTCATCTCAATAATTGTTCTTCCTTGCGGAATGGCAAGGGAAACTAGCCCATAAAAACGTTAGGGTACTTCTTATCTAGGTCAACCAGAGACCATACAGCCAAGTCTTCCGTTTATTTCGTTACATGGCCTGTCACTATTTTACTCGTCCAGATACAATATCGAAATAGATAATACCTATTTCGAGCTTCCGGTCCAGTCCAGATAAACCATAAGCGCAACCAACCATAAAGTTTATAGAGCCCATAGAGGTTTTAAAAAAAATGTTCAAATGCGCGGGAAGACCGGAAGAAAACAAACGAAAACGTCATAAAATCATGAAAATCGAAAAAAAATGTGAAGAAAAATAAAATATTCGATAATTTCCATTCACGGGGATTGTATAGTGGATTATTTGTTTTGTTTAGTGCATTGCACAAAGATTTCCGTGCCCAGCCACTGGTTCTCATAAAATATCTTTATCATTTATAAATGATTGCAGTAACATCAAAAGAATGATTCCAGACGAACTAATTTCAGTAATATCCAAATTAACATCACAACAGGTGGAACAAGTGACGTGTATAGAATGGTAAATATAAAAAAAGTCTACCAACCTTGAATAATATTTGTTTTTATTTTGACTAACCTATAACCATTGCCCATTTCGGCTTGACTGCGAAACAGCAGAAGTGCATTGTATTAGTGCATTTGTTATCTTTCTATAAACAGGATTTGTGTTTCATACTTTAGTAAACAAATTATGCAATAACACAAGCACTGGTAAGTTTAAAAGCTAACACCATATAATATCATTGGCTTACACCCTATGCTACCTATTTCAGTTGTAAATATTACATAGCTCCTGAGACAGCTGCCTGTGGTCATACTCTGTGCCATGGCTGCTGGACCGGACGTCGGTCTTGCCCATTGTGTGCGAGCTCGCTGGATCGAAGAGTCCTGAGGCTGAATATACCGATGCAGATGCTAACCGAACATATCCATGGACTCGGTGATGCATTTGAAACTCTCTTTAATATCAAATGTGAGTGTCTATACAGATTTGAATATTCTCAAAACTAGAATTTCGTTCTAAATTAAATACTTAAGTACAATATAACAATGTACAGTAGTACTAGATTTATAATTTTTTAGTAGCATGCAAAATTATATTGACTAATCACGATGTGCCACCAATCCCTTGACATGATTGGCAAATTGTTTTCGTGCCCTTTTTGCTGCTATCTGACTTCGCACCCTTTGATTACTTAACTACTTCGGGTTTTGTCGGGGGACTCTGTGCAAACAAAGATTGACAAGGTTAATTATTTTCCTGGTTGTACTGTAACTAGTAAAATTGTATTTTTAGCAAGATCTGTATCTTTTTTGGTTGTGTCTTATTGGAATTAGGAGTTTATTACCTGTTAAAACATTTTAACCTTTTGTAATCTGGCTTTAAGATAACACAACACACATGAAACAGGGATGTAACACAATGTGTGCAGTGGGTGACAGTATTATTATTATAATTGGCTGCGCTATTGCAATTAATGTTCATTATGTAACACTGCAACCATTGCTGGTCTAATTTGTTTGCCCCACGCTCACCCATATATTACACATACCGGCATATGAACTAATTTTTTTAGCATAAGCATATGTCATGACTATATTCCTCGAGGTGGTAGTCAGAAATATTCTGGAACCTCAGAACATCCACGTTTCACTAGTTGTACCGAAACTCTGTCCAGTGTGACGGGGAGTGAGCCCGTCGCCACTTCGTATATTCAGTACGATTGATTCATTATAGTCAGTACGAGTCCATTTGTATGGAGTGTCCAGGGTGAGCGACACTCGGGGAGCCGGCTGGTACCGACAGGTTAAATTGTGTAGAATCACTTCAATTTGTGTAGCTATGGTGTTACAAATTATTACCACTCACTGATGTCTAAACCATTTAGGTGGTGTTGTTGGTAGTATCACTACTCGGTGCACATCTTTGGTTAGGAAACCATTTGGATGGAGTTGGCGGTGGTTCATCTGCAGAGGCATTGTAGGCATTCTGTACAGTTGGTCCCAGATAGAACTGTGCCGTTGAATAACAATAACTAATCCTTGAACATGGTGAGGCAGTTTGAAAATGCTCGAAGAACCCGCACTGGGCCATGCTGGTGAAGTATGGCTGACTAAAACTTTGGTGTGAGATGGCCTTTGCACATCAATGGAATCGTACAGGCTCTATCTTAAATCTACTAATAAATGTACTGATTAATAAACTTTAACATCAATAATGTATTTATTTACAGTGGATGACTTCTTACTTGATATGCCAGAAAAAGTACCATTAAACACCGATCCGACTAAAAATGTAAAGGAATGGTTAGCCAGTTCACAAAATGAATTTTCTGCGCCGGCTACAGCTCTAAGCTCTCAACTGTCCATACAGGATTTGGGTCATCCTGTAGAGGTCTCCAAAAGTAAAATTCAACTTCACACACACACCAAGAAATCCACAAGTCCACCAAAAGTTATTTCTGCTCCACCATGTCAAGAGGACTGGGATAAAATTGAAGTGTTACCTGATACAGAAGATATTAACACTAAAAATAAAGAAAACATTGTTGATCCTATGGATTTAGAACCTTTCAGTTTTGATGAATATACAACAGAAAATCCTCGCAGGAGTTCTAGAAAGAGAGATTATAAAAATGAGTCAAATCCTAATCTTCAGGTAAGAGAAGCATCAGCAGACAAGCATAGCTCCAAGAATTCAAATAGTGAAGCTGAAAAGAAATCAACAAAAATCAAACAAAATTGGAGTAATGTCAAAAAGATGAGGAAAGAGTTCAGTAAGTTGAATAAAATGAACAGGAGCAAACTAAATGTTTCAATTGAGATGTGCAAGAAGGCACAAAATACCAACAAGCCAAAAGAACCCCCTGTGGTAGTTTCACAACAGGCTGCATATGTAATTGATGATAATACTCCAGATGTAATGAATAGTAACAAAGAGAAGACCAGCATAATCAAGTCGTCAGATGGATCATTTAGGACCGAGACAAAGACTAATGAAAAACATACATCCAATAATATTTCAAAAATAAATGAAGATTTTAATGAACCACATAAGTTAAGCAATAACTCTTCTAAATCACAGGTTACCAAAAAAAGTGATGATATTATAACACCACACAATGATGATAATCACAAAGAATGTGCAGAGAACCTTGAAGATAATGCTTCATTAGGAGTGAAAGATAAACCATTACTTGTTGATCGATCAACCCCAAGCAATTGTTCGAAAACTTGTGGACAAGAAACGGAAAAGAAAAGTTGTATGCCTTTTATAAAGAAAAGTGCTTTGCGCCAGAACACTACAGAAGATAATTGTGTTAAAATTGTTCAAAATGAAATTGAATCAAATACTAATGATGACATAGAAATTTCGATTAAAATAGGAAATACAATAACAAATATTTTTATAAAGAAGAAACAGGATGATGTGCAACTAAAAGTTAATACAGACCGTGAAATACAAACTTCTTTAGGTCCATATAATCTCCCTAACCAACAAGATGCTTCATGTTCCCCATTCAAAGAAGTTAATGTAGTAAATTTACAACTTAATATAGATGGAAATAAAGTTCAGAAAGTTACACCAGTAAGCAAAACTGTTTCGACAAAGATTAATACAGATTCTGCTGATACTGCAACAGCCCACTTTGAGATTACTGATAGTGTTGAAAAAGAGATCTCGGATGTCATGGATTGTATCGAAATTGATAATGCTGTAAATAAACCAGTAAAAAACATAGCCCAAGTTGCTAAAACTCCCAGTATCACTAAGTCTCAAACAAAAAATTTGAAGATGACAAATATTAACGAAATAGAAGATTTGAATGACGTGGACATATTTGAAAGTGATTCAGTTAAAGAAGCAAATGTACAGTTACTTATAAATACAAAGCATGCTCCTTCTGAAATTATACCAACAATGAAAAGCAAAAAATCACAAAGAGTGCCCGATAAAAGAGACAGAGATGTGAATGAAGAAACAGAAATGCCAAGTAATAAGAAGCAGAAAATTAATGCAGATAACAGTCAAACAGTCTTACATGAAAGGACAGAAAATGAAAATAATATGGATATCGCAAATGACAGTGAATCTATGAGCTATGATAAAATAATGGGCCAGGTATTTGAGAATATAGATGCGGAGATTAAAAGCCAAAATACTATTAAAAATACACAGCGGAATAATAAACCTAGCAATACTACAATACAGTCTCAATGCAGTCAAATTATTCACAAAACACAGAAATCTAAAAGCATGCATACTCAAAAGCATATTCCACCTCCAACTTCGAATACACCGGAACATATCAATCAGAAATTCAGTGAAAACATATTCTCCATGGTAGAAAAGGATAATGAATCTCATTCTGAAATTAAAAAGGATAACAGTCAGGTAAATATTATTAACTCTATAAAATAATTTGGTTTCCACTTACAAAATGGCAAAAGGCCGTGCGGCTTTTGGCTTAGAATATACCACCCCATATCTTCCTGTGTGGTGTCGTAGGAGACGACTTGAGGAAAGGGTTGTAGGCGAAAAGCTAAAGCTGCTTATTTTTTACTTGCGGCTGCCGCGAAATTGCTGCGGGTTATTTTAGGACCCAGCTACGATCAGTTCTCTAAGGTAAACACACGACACAATAGGGATGCACTGACGAGCCTTTGCTGCGCACTAAAAAAATCGACAGATCGGTTCGGCCCGCGGCAATGTTCAAGGGTATGGAGACGCAGTTTTCTGTTATACATAATGTGCTACTTACCAATGTAACGAAAACAAAATAAAACCAATCTGTATAACATTTAAAGCTCTATGAGACTTTGGGTAGTGTGAAGTATCTCATCCCCTATAAATATTTGCTGGGTCATTAGCAAAAGGTAATTTTGCCCTGTAATGGGATTCTACAGGCTATAACCTTATTTGTTCCATCTATTTTGTAGCTTCCAGAAGCTGAATCTGTAGTCGAGGTTGGTGACAGCACCCAAGCAGAGGTTGAGGTGCTGGAGATGGGGCATATCTTAGGAACACCGGTAGTCGAAAATGATGATTCTGATAAGAGTGTAGTAGAAGAGACACCACAAAAGTTTGTACATTATTTTATTAGTATTAATTCCGGCTTATGGCGAACGCACACCCACCGCGCCGCACGCACTACTTGCGGTGCGTCCCGAATTACGCCGACAGCGCTGTGAGCGCGATAAATGTCGTTCCGATTTAACGTGAGCGCGTCTACAATCGAATACGTGACGTCATTGATGACGTCACTACCGACGCCATCTTGCAGAAACAGTGCCCACGGCTCGTAGCGTTAGCACTGTGAGCGAGTTGTTAAAAGTGACGTTTGACAGTTTGGTTCTAGTAAATTTATGAGCGAATTTTCAACGGTATGTTCCGATTCATAAAAACAGTGCTGTGAGCGATTACAGCGCTAACACCCGTTTCATTTGCGTCAGCGCGCCTACAGCGCTGATAGCGTTCTACCAATTCGGAACGCTAGATATCGCGCTCACACCGTTCACACAATATTCAAATATTCACATTATTTTCTTCATCACTAATCGTTATTAAACTTTTATTCGTCTTTTTTAGAACATAATCAAACCCAGTACTACTAAAGAAACCTAAATCGAGACCTAAACAAACCAAAAATATACGACAGCAAAACTGTCAAGAGTCGGTTTTGAAAATTCGCTCAAAAATTTACTAGAACAAAACTATCAAACGTCACTTTTGACAACTCGCTCACAGTGCTAACGCTACGAGCCGTGGGCACTGTTTCTGCAAGATTGCGTCGGTAGTGACGTCATCAATGACGTCACGTATTCGATTGTAGACGCGCTCACGTTAAATCGGAACGACATTTATCGCGCTCACAGCGCTGTCGGCTTAATTCGGGACGCACCGTATAAGTGACGCTTAACAGTTTTGCTGTCGTATATTTTTGGTTTGTTTAGGTCTCGATTTAGGTTTCTTTAGTAGTATTGGGTTTGATTATGTTCTAAAAAAGACGAATAAAAGTTTAATAAAGATTAGTGATGAAGAAAATAATTGGAATATTTGAATGTTGATGTGTGAACGGTGTGAGCGCGATATCTAGCGTTCCGAATTGGTAGAACACTATCAGCACTGTCGGCGCGCTAACACATATGGAACGGGTGCTAGCGCTGTAATCGCTCACAGCACTGTTTTTATGAATCGGAACGCACCGTTTGATGGAAACTTTGGCGCTGTCATTTCATACAAATTCCGCGTGCGGCGCGGATAGTTGTGCGTTCACCTTAGTTCTGGCTTAGATTGGACCATAACATTTCGTCTCGATGGCGTCCGGCTAGAGGACTATAAGCCGGTGCACACAAGTGCAGCGCAGAACATTTTTCACTGCCAAACCATTATCGACTGCTGGCGTTGAAATAACATCGAAAGTCAATGAGCATCTAGCAATGATATAAGCTATGTGGTTTTAGCATGGTTTCCGACAATACCGACGGGACTACGGTCGTGATTTTATTAATATTGAATGATTATTTTTATTTCCTTTTTTTATACTAGTTGTATAATCCTTTCATATTACAGGAATATGTCTTTCACAAAACTCAAATCGAAACAAGATGTTAGTAAACAAAATGTGAAAGATACTGACAAGTCACAGTCGAGATCGAATTCTGAAAATCCTCCAGCTGAATTTAAAAAACAACCATCAGATTCTCAAATAATTAAAAGTATCATAAATATATCAGATGCTTCTGAAGAAAACACTAAAATGAAGGATACAACTGTCGTAGAAATCACTAGGAAAATATCTGTACTTGAAACTCCATTGACAATCAATAAATTCGTTAACCATATAAAGCATAACTCGACACCTGTGGCAAGAAAATCTCTCAACTTTGAAAGTGAAAACATTGAAGACCCAGAACAAACATTATGCCCTACAACTACACAAGAAAAGGAATTCCTTACTAAAGCTTTCGAACTAACACCAAATTCGCCCATAAAAAGACCTTTAGGATTAAAAAATGCTAGATCTAAGGAAAACCAGAAGTTATGCATAGCAGGATCTTGTTTGTCCTCTAATGAGTTGGTAAATGTCAAGTTACTCTGCCACCAGCGAGGGTGGACCTATGTGGATAAGTACATTAAAGACTTGACTCACCTAGTAGTGGGTGTAGATGAGGAGAATAAATCACAAAGGTTAATAGTTTATCTGTTTTATATACAATCAATATAATGCATATTAATCAAGTATATTCTAATCTCTATCTCTTCCGTTACAGATCAGTGAAATACATGTGTGCTCTGGCAGCATCCAAATGGATTGTCTCATATAATTGGGTGGAAAAATGTTTAAAAATGAAACAAGTCGTAGATGAGGTAATAATTTTTCGCATATAGTCATGTGATTGAAAACTTTATGTCAGATAAATAAGGTTCTTTTTTCAGTTGCCGTATGAAGCGCTCGATGCGTGTGGGGACCCGGGTCCGAGGCAGTCGCGTATCGCCCAACGCAAATTGTTTGAAGGAATTAAATTTTACTGCATGCCACCGTTCAGCGTGCTCGATGTGGGAACATTGAAGGTATGCTAAAGATTGTATCATAATTATCTGTTGTGTAGGATTAACAATGTAATTATTTGCACCGCATTAGTTGGCTGCATAGCGGTATCGCATTAGCCAAATTAATAAGAATCTTGCCGAATTCAGTTTTTATTAAGAGTCGAGTGTATTGAAATAAACATTTTTGGGGACAAAAGGATATCATTAAGTTATGCTGCGCCACAGAATAAATACTAGCTCTCTCGGAACCCTTTAAATTCAACTAGTTTCGTAGGAGATGTACTTCCAAATATCCGAGTATCCCGGAAAAGAATAGAACTGTTTTAAATCGTAGGTATCATAAGAGGCCTAAGGGACGGGCAGCAATGTCTCTTTGATCTTGATGCATCCTTGGTGACTTCTACAGAGGTGGGTAAAGTAAAGAGGCGTCAGTCAGTCGGCCTGCGTAAAACTTTTGCCAAAATCTTATGCAATATGGGCATTCTCGTAAATTGCGCCGACACCAAATAATAACATAAGATTGAATGAAAATGTACTTCTAATAATGTATGAATGGACGGAAGTAATCTAATCACTGTTGAAGCATCACAAAAGATTAGAGCGTCGGTGGCGTTGTGGAGAGGTATGGTATGGACTCTCAAGCATGAGGGTCCGGGTTCGAATACGCACGGACGAACGCCATGTACCAATAAGTTTTTCTAACTGATGTACATAATACCGACGATAAATTATGCTGAAGAAGAAATTCTGATGCGTATGTGTAGTCCACCAATCCATATTGGGCACGCGTGATACACCCTCCATGAGGGTAGGCATGTGCCCTACAGTGGGACGTAGATAGAATCACAAAATAAGTGCAGTATTTATTGACAGTACATCTTGGAAGCTGCCGGGGGGTGTGTGGTGGAGGAGGCGCAGGGGGTGCGTGTCGTAGACGGGGGTGCGCCCGCGCTGCTGCTCGCCGAGCCAGAGCACACGCAGGAGGATCGGTTCATGTGTGAGTATCATAAAATACAGTGTACGCCCAAAAATACACCTTAAAAACTTTTCGAGTAATTAAAAAATTTTGTGTTCTATTTTGTCTCGCTACCATGACGGGAACCGGTGCGGACGAAGTCGGACGTTGAATAAAACGAGATGTTTATTGCAGATCTGGCAATGGAGCTCAGCATAGTGCCGGTTAACTACGAATGGGTGTTGAATTGCCTCGGTACCTACACTCTGGGGTCCTTACACGAGCTGCTGCTCTGTCCGTCGTCTCTGCTGCACCCGGCGACAGGACAGTGGCCCGCTTCCTTGCTGATGCGGGAGAGTAACGATGAGTTATAATCTATTAGTTTTTACGTTAAAGTTATTGTACGTTAATGTCATACAGGGTCCAATTAGCTGATGCTTTTTTTAACAGCGAACCGTCCTTAGATGATCCTTTTTTAAAATATGCTGACGGTTTTTAAAGGAATGATCAGACCATGAAACTGAACACCTTTTTCTATGGGAAAATGGTGGAAATTTTGAAAAAAAATGTTCACTAAACTGCAATCCTACTTGAATCTGAATGTATGGGACAGCAGATTTTTTTTTCGCGATTTCTATTTTGGTCCCATAAACAAAGTAAAGTCGGGCCAATTTAATAGGTCACATTTGACATTTGTCAGTTTTAGCTTCGTAGTGAGGTGACTTGCTTAAAAACATCGATTAAAGTGAATGAATCGATACAGATTTCAATCATACGTAAATCGAATTATATGTGGATATCGCGGTTTGTTGGAACTACGTTTTACTTCGATTTTTTTTTTGTTACCTTGTAACGGCGGCGGACATAGAATAATATTTATTTTTTCGAAGTTAAAACTGCAAAATTGCTTTACTCTTTTTAATTACGATCACATATTTATTGCAATAATAACCAAAGAAGGTAATTTTACGATTTACTTTCACTAATAAACCATTCTAAACATATTAAACAATTTCTGTTCTAAAGAACTGAACGTCGTTACAATGTTGCGTCTGTGAACCCTTTTTCTTTTTTCCAACAAACCGCGATATCCACATATAATTCGATTCACGTATGATTGAAATCCGTATCGATTCATTCACTTTAATCGATGTTTTTAAGCAGGTCACCTCACTACGAAGCTAAAACTGACAGATGTCAAATGTGACCTATTAAATTGGCCCGAATTTAGTTTAGTTCAGTCAGATCATCCCCAAAAAACCGATATCATTCGATTCGATAGAATAACCCGCGATAGAATTAGGTACGGGCGTACCTCTGTGAACTCTATCGGTATTAAAATAGGTATTATTTTACATTACACCGTCCGCGCCCGTCCACCGTAATGTGAATAGAGGTTAAGTCTTAAGGTAATAAGGATCACATTGCATTGAAAAGTAGCATGTTCGCTATTCTGACTGAGTACCATAGCAAAAACATACGAGTAAAACTTTGACCACCAATTTCTAGAATGAAATGTAGAGATTTAACTTTTATTTTATGCCAATGTTATGTTTGATACTAATTATGTCAACTAATTATGAAGGACCCTGTATTGAATAATTATTAAATAATATCTGAAAAAATATCCAGGGTTTTCGGACCAGTGGTAGAAATAATGTTATGAATTATTTAATTAATAAATATATTGAAGTATATATTTTTGTTGTTTATTTTCTCGAAATTTACACAAGTAAGTTAATCATGATTCCTATATTTCATGGAAGAATTAAGGGAAATTTAGCATAGGTAGCGTTTTAACACTTCTTTAACTATTGTTGTGGTTAGGTATGTCATTTTCGTTTTATCATCGAATTCTTACTAAATTGAACATCTAGAGTACTTTGGTACTTTTTGGTAGTTTTTATTACTTTTTGGTAGTTTCTAGAACCTACCTATTTCTTTTGTTTTTGTTAGTTTTTTTTGTTTTTGCTACCAAAATCTACCAGTTATTACCAAAAACTACCAAAAGAACCAAAAATTTCCAAAACTAAAACATCCAAAAACTACCAAAAAGAACCAAAAACTACTAACAAGAACGAAAATGTACTGAAAATTTAAATGTTTATTTTCTTTTGTATACAATTCAATGACGCTGTCGTCCCGCGTCGTGGTCGCGCATGTTTGAGCGGCGCGGCCATACACCATAAAATATTATTTGAATTTTAATAAGTACCTAAACTAAAGGACTAGTTCTGGAAATAATCAAGACAATTTCTATCTCGTTACATTTTAGATTGCCAAACAGTTGTTTTGTCCGTAGGTTACCCATGAGTTCTGATCACGCCATACGAGTTAACAAGCCCCTTTTAAACGAAAATCAATTATAATTTATATTAGCATATCATAGTATATGCTCACGACTATATTCCCCTAGGTGGTAAGTAGTCAGAGATATTCTGAAAACTCAGAACATCCACGTTTCACTAGTAGTACCGAAACTTCTGTCCTGTGTGACGGGGAGTGAGCCCGTCGCCACTTGTAATGGACAGTGGGTACAATACATGCCTAGAAATTTAAGCATGCAGGTTTCCTCATGATGTTTTCCTTCACCGAAAAGCTAGTGGTGTTACAAATCGTAAATAAATTTCAAATAACTAATTGGTACGAGGCGGCCTGGACGGGGATCGAACCATATCGCCTCCTGCGCGGCAGGCAAGGTTACTCCGTACTGGACCACCACGTTTTTTTATATATTAGCTTACAATGTATTATCATTAAATAAAGACTTGGCAGAAAAGAAGTTGTTTCACGTGCTTTATCGCAAATTATACCTAATGAATGATTTCTTTGTATTCTCTTTGCAACAAAGTCACTGTCGCATGCAGCTCTTGTTATTTTAGGTAAGTGCCTACTATGTGCTACTATCATGGCCTCCGTACTATTAAACGAGTAATATTTGTATGTTCACATGGCGACACATCAAGCTATACAAAACCAACATAAGCTGGCCGCGCAACGTTATACCTACGTTATACGACCTACGCGCGGCCAGCTTTTTTCGGTTTTTGTATTGCTTGATGTGTCGCCGTGTGTAATGATAATAATACTAGAGTTTACCAGCGACTTCGTCCGCACAAATTATTTAACCGATTTTGAGTCAAATCATAAGTTATCAAACAAAAAAAGTTTCATCAAAATCGGTTCAATAGTTTTTGCGTGATTCTCGAACAAACAAACAAACGGACAGACAAAATTTAAATGTTTGATTCAGAGACAGGGACACCTAAAAATCATATCGTAATCTTTTATTGTAAATATCTTCAATGTAAAGAACAGACACACTAGTATCTAGTATTATGTTTTTTTACTTTTATGTCGCCGAAAAAGCTCGATCCGCCCTGATAGCTATATTCTGCTTTAACTGTTTTACCTATTCTGCTTATAATTTTAGATCATCTACAGACTTTTTTTAAAATGCTGCATTACCAAAAATGTTACCAGCATAGGTAGCATGACACCGTGTTACAGCGCTATCACACCTTCGCTCTTTCTATTTGCGTGCGAACGAACGAGATAAAAGACGTGATACAGCCGTATCACGTGTAGCATGCTACGCATGCTGGCCCATAACCATTAACTACCTACGTTTAGTGAGGGACTTTTGCATCCAAAAGTTTTTATTACTTAGATACTACGGAAACATGTGTCATCGTTTCAGATATGAAAAAAAATATTTAGCAGGTAACCTAAGTCCATGCCTAGTTCTATATTTTTTTAAGAGGATGATCAAACCGTCAAACTGAACAACTTTCTCTACGGTATAACATCAGTACCTATCTGTGATGTATTATTACTACCTATGATGAATCGAGAAGAAACAATGATTCATAAAGCGTCCAGAGGTCATGGTATCATTGATTACAATATTGCATCATGTGAAGAGCACATCATCATCCAACTATAACGTGTAAATAATGTCGGTTTACAATTAAACTAGGTCCTAAGTTCGTTAGTTCATTATTCTGTTGCGTGCAATAGTGACCCGATCAGTGGATACGTGATGGATATAGGGTGACGTGGTCGGTAGTGGTGCTAGCGCTCTATCGCGCCACTCGGTCCTCCAATCGCAGTGCGAGCCCGATGCGCCTTTCCACTCCGTGACGAGGCGACCGGTCCGTCCGCGTCGTGTAGTCAACGCCACGCTACGGACGGGTACATAGTAGTTCACAGTCCAACACGTGAGGTTATCGAATACGCCGGCACCGGCAACAAAATTGTTAATCCGTGTTTGTATATAAGCAAATAAATAGTGATTAAGCTATCATTACAACTTAAAGTACAGATCAGTGAAGTGATTCCTTAGTAAGATATTAATACTTACAGTAAAGAGTTACCTATTTTATTTTTGGATCGTCTTCTTGTTCTTGGGGAAGATTTACGTAAGTTAATAATTTGTAATTAGATACTTTTGTGGTCTCATACAATTTCGCAAAGTTAATTTTGTATCGATATGTAGATATTTTTTGTAAATATTGAATGAACTAATACTTAGATATTTATTTATTTCAATACATTTAACAAACTACCTTTCTGTTCCTGCCAAATCGCGAAAATGTCCTGTTTGACCTTCATTTATTATTAGCGCTCGATTATCAGTGCTATTGTTAACTAACTTTAAACACTTTTACTATGTAGGTAGACCTACCTAAATGAATAGTTTGGCCGTGATTATGATTAGGTCTATGTAGCCAGCTTGGTTTTTCTTGTTATTTAATGGTCATCTAACTTAATTATATGCTAATTTTATTATGGGTAGGTACCTACCTATATAAAATTTTAGCTACTGTTTTTTTATTAGGGGGCCATAGCTATAGCACCATTGACCTTAACTTTTTTATTTCCTACACTAACTTCGAAGGCACAGGCAATCTATTTACCTACTAGTATCTCGATGTAGGGTTTTCACTTAAAATACAAACATAGTCTGGTGATATTTTCAATACTAACCGATTAAACTCAATGAAATTTTGCAGAAACAATTTACTAACAAATCTCTATGCTTGTATCGTGTCCGATTTTCGTTAAAATATACAGTTTTAAAGTTACAGTGCCTCAAAGATTTCCATATAAATCTTAAATTAATCCTAGCATTGAAACTATATATTTTAACGAAAATCGGACACGATACAAGCATAGAGATTTGTTCCTAGATTGTTTCTGCAAAATTTCATTGAGTTTAATTGTTTAATATTGAAAATATCACTAGACTTCGTTTGTATGCAGCACGCATTTACACATTCGGAATAAACTTCTCTTAACTCAAACTTAGCTAACGTTACAAACATTGGGAGCATTAATAATGACCATGATTGGACCGAGTGCGAAACACAACTTTTAACACATTCGGAATTGCGCTATTCATTTCGCAGCCGTTAGAACCGTTGTTATGACAGATCGCTTACACGTTAAAGGCTGTCATTCCCATAGTAAATAAGTCAAGTTTAGCGCGATACGGAATTAAACTCAATTGGATGGCAATGTGATTAGAACTGAAGTTGGATTAGGATTGAACTTGGATGTTTTAAATTAGCGCGATCGCCCTCCTCTTATCAGGAACGAGGGATTTCGTTTGCAAAATATGCGTAGGTACCGGGCTTGGATAAGTTATATGTCAAAATTGACAGTCGAAGCTAAGAATAAAAAAAAATTGCAACCAGTACTGGCCTCTAAACGCTATCCATATACACGCACACAGACATAATTTGTATGACGCCTCACATCACGCACACCAACCTAAGAAAGTTGGCCCGTTTTGTAGAAGCGTTAGGCTCATTCTAGACATACTTTTTCTAAGGTACCGGGAATGTACCATGATTGGAAGTTCAGTCAACTTTAGAGCCTTGTTACACAAGCAATTTTTGTGTTAACGGATTGATCAATGAGAAATTTTAGAAATCTATCTGTGATTTTGCCAACTTTACTCTAATGCAAAACCAGAGGATATGTATTGTGCAGAACGGAACAACGTACTTGGCTTTGTCATGCGTCGAAGCGTTCGTCGTCGAAGTGTTGCCTAAGTTGGCCCTTTTTTGTGCTAGAACCGATCCCTATTCAGCTCATTTAGCTCCTATTAATTTTATATGTAAATAATGATTTAGCACCATCGGTGATAAACATAGACCTAGAACTAAACATCAGTCTCATGTAAAACATTAGCAAATTTTCCCCGTAACCCTGCAGTAGTAAAGTAGTAGTTAATAAAGTAGCTTAGAGTACAGCTTGCCAAAAAAGAGTAGAAAAGAAAACGGTGTCAGCACAGTAGACTATATTAGTAAAAGTGTAGGTTGTTCTTGCCAGGTAATGCATGGTTTTGACGTTCTTACAAAGAAAGTGGCGCGCCCCATATTTGCACGTGACGCCTGGCAGATGTGAAACTTCTGTCGGCACTCCCGTTTTAAATTTCGACTTTCCGTCACATTTAAATTTCGAACTTCCATCACAAAAAATGGTTTCGTATAAGAAGTTTCACTTCAAAAATTATTTCACAATACCTTCCTACGGAGCTGTTTGATGGGCATGTACGACACGCTCTTGGTCGGTTTATTCGCCCCAAAACATTCAACAGAGCTGGCAACACTGCTTCGTTCAGAATCTTTCAGAATCAGATGACGTCACTCAGAAGTTTTGCGAATTTGATTTTGTGAGGTGTTGTGCAAAATTTTCGTGAATTTTCTTACTCAAATCAAGATTATGAACAAAACAGAGTCAGATCATAATCCAGTATAAATACTCGCTATTGATGAAAATGGATTTTGAGTGCGAAATCGAAAAAAGTTACCAAGGGTAACAAGTTGTTTACATTATCGGCCGGATAAAATGGTGTAGTATTTCGAATTTTCTTGATCAATTTGTTCTATTACAGATTAAAAAAACGATCTGAAATGGCTCCGAACGCCACTGATGCGAACGGGGTGCTGTTTGAGAGCGACGCAGCCACTCCGGACATGGCGCTGCCCACCGCGCCCGTGCAAAAGGCCGACAATCTACCCAAGCAGTATGTCTGGAGGAACATCATACTCTTCGCATATCTCCACCTCGCTGCCGTCTACGGATTTTATCTCTTCCTCGTCTCTGCTAAATGGCAGACAGATGTATTCGGTAAGCTTATCTCTTGCCATTATCAGTCTTATCAGGGAAATACTGTTGTTTGGTAAACATTGCTAATCTCTACATGAAATCTTTTCTTAAAATGTGCAAAGTTTTTGCTTGGCTGAAATTAATTAACTTTAAATCTCAGCTTCTATGAATATAGTATTATAGTTTGCTCATGGTTAAATAGTTAGATCACCCTTATTAAAATGATGTATGTAATGGGTCAGAGTATATTAAATAAATATCTTTGACATTGTCACACAAGTGACTAGATAGTCACATTTAGTACCAGAATCTAGTCTGGACTTGTATTATGCAGTGGCGTGCACTCAGGGTAGACACAAATACAGTTAAACCCAAATAATTTCTAAACTAAAAGCATTTTGTTTAATAAATGACTTTTAATGGTTTAAGTAAACTGTTTTTAAACAAGTCAAAGTCATTTAGTAAACAAAATGCTTTTAATTTGAAATTATTAAAGTTTCTGCACACCGGGTAGGCAAAAAGACAGTGAACCCAATAATTTCTAAACTAAAAGCATTATATGGGTTTAACTGTATTTGTGTCTACCCTGAGTGCTCGCCACTGGTATTATGATGACTAGACAACAATATATAATACATATTATAAATTCAAACTTCCATTACTCAGGTACAAATATTCATATTCATTATACAAATATTTGTCCATTACGGTAGCAGGCAGGTTTACTACCAACTGAGCTACCGGGCTGGCCGAATGTAAAGTTTTAACAAAAAATACTAAAATTTTAAAACTATTTGGAGATTATGTGATACAAAGCTTATAAAAAATTATCAGATTTATCCATTATTTCTCGAGTCATAAAGTATGTTTGATCGATTGAGTTATTTGAAAAATTACAAGCTAGGCTGAATCTAATCATCATTCAACATTATCTTTTTATTTCTATGAAATGTTCATAGAATAGAATGGAATGGTTTTATTGGTTAATTATCTTTCCGGGCAAAGGTAACAATGGCCATGATGACAGAAAAATTAAATTGAACGAATAAATTAAGTTTTAATCAATAAAAACAGGTGATTAAAAAATTTTAAGTTCAATCTAAATAGACCCATTGTTAGAAGAAACATTTGAAAGAAATTATGTCATGCTTGAGAAAATTTGTAAAATTAACTGTGCAATTTCCTCATTATACTTATCAGTTATAACATTTTTCCAACAGCCTTCATCCTATATGTGATGTCTGGACTTGGAATCACTGCGGGAGCCCACAGACTCTGGGCTCACAAGTCTTACAAAGCGAAATGGCCTCTAAGACTGATTCTGGTTGCTTTCAACACTCTGGCTTTCCAGGTAAGAATATAATTTGTGTATAATATACTATACTACCTATGTAGTTTATAATACACACTAATCATGTCAAATAGCAGTAATATTCTAATTGGAATCTGATTGGAATTAACATAATAAGACAAGCCCATGATGAGCTCTAAACAACATAAAAACATGCATAAACTCATGACTACAATCTCTTTAGGGGCGGTCAGAAAGTCTGTAATAACTACCAACTACATTTATTTACTGAAGAAGATAAATATAAAACAAACGTTTTTACTTGTGACTTCATCCACATGGTCTTGAACTTTTTATTTTTAAGTCTAATCAATTAAGTCTAAATAGTTAGTTTTAGGATATGAATCTCTAGGTTATCAGTCTAGTCATAAACTTTTAAACAAAAAGCTTCATGAAAATTGGTCTGGTCCATTTTGTGTGATTTTAGAACAAACACTGACAATAAATCTGTGATTTGGAGTCAGGGACACCTAGATACTGTACCTTTTTTTGTAACTATGCATCTTCAATATACGGACAGACACACTTCTCTTACAGTTTTATAATAGTGTAGATGCATGTAGGTAAACCTGCTATACTACTGCCTACATAGATTTAGTATACAACGTGTTAATGAATAAGCGCAAAACCTCATACTGATTTATAACAAAATAATTAGATTGAAATTACAATTTTATTATTTTGATAGTTAAAATTTAAGGTTTTAAGTTTTGAGGCAAAAATGATTTGTTATCATTTCAGCAATGAATGAAAGCGCTAACATGCTCATGGATACATTTTAAGAATCTTGTTTTGGTAGTAAGTAGGGTGAGAGTGCCCGAGCGGTGAGTTAAGATCGAGTTCAGTAAATTTTAAATTTTACAAACCAATTATTTAATATTTTGAAAAAAATTACCTATGTTGAAACCATGATAATTCGATTCTGCTCTCGATTCCAAACAAACTACTTTCTAGTTTTGCGTTAATTCATTAACACGTTGTATATAACATCTAGTTTACTTCAGTATAATGATAAGCAAACTCTTATCATTAGAAGTTGAACCAAGCATGACAAATGTCATTCGCTACGGCTTCATAGAAAAGGAAACCATTTTTGGTCGAAAACTAATCTACACTATTACAAAAATGTTACAGAAGTGTGTCTGTACATTGAAGATATTTACAAGAAAGAAAACGTTACGATATGGTGTTTAGGTGTTCTTGACTTCAAATAAAAGATTTTCAAATTTTTTGTCTGTTTGTACGACTCATGCAAAACCTACTAGACCAATTTTGATGAAATTTTTGTGTTTAAAAGCTTGTTGCTTTTATGGTTATAGGTTCTTAAAATAGTTCCAGATATGAAAGCTGGTAAATTATAGCTTTCTAGTTCGAGAACGAGCATGGCTAAAAACCAAAAATAGTAATCAAATTAAATTCAATGTTATCCTCATTATCAAAATACTAAAATTTTGACCTTTTCTGAACTAAATGTATGAATAGAAATATCAACCATATCAGTGGCATGAGGGCTGCATGCTACTTCTATTAAGGTGAGGTCGGGTCCTCTGTTCTTTGCTTGCGGACGAAGTCGCGGGAAAAAGATAGTAGGATTATAATAAAAAGTCCATATTATTATTATATAATAGGAAAATTTGATTATTCCATGTTGTTTAAATACTAGCATTGGCATTGAAATTCTATTTTTCCATAACTACCTAGCTGGTAAAAATTAAAGATGTGGTCTTCTTGGTATCTTGTATTCATTCATTAGCAAATATGTTGTTTGTCAAAGGATGTTTTAAAAGGCTCATCCTGTCATATCCTTTGTTAGACACACATGAGGACAATTGTCAAGGTTTAAGGATGTAAATACATCAGGGTCACTGTGATGACCTATCAATAACAAATAGATGCTTGTCTGTTTGACGGCCCGATGGCTCAGTCGGTAGGGAACCTGCCTGCTGTGCCGGGGGTCGCGGGTTCGAATCCTGCAAGGGACAAATATTTATACATGCATGTTTATTGTTGTCTGGTATTCAGAATAAAAATCTGGACTATATTCTTGGACTTTAAATGGGACGAGATAATTTGTATGACGGTCCAAGATATATATTTATTACTAGAGTTTATCCGCGACTTCCTCCGCACAAATTATATACCAGATTTTAAGTCAGATCATAAGCTATCAAAAAAAAAGTTCGATCAAAATCGGTTCAGTAGTTTTTGCGTGATACAAACAAACAAACAGACAGACAAAAATTCTAAAAAAGGTTGATTTGGAGTCCAGGATACCTAAAAACTATATCGTAATCTTTTTCATGGAAATATCTTCAATGTACAGACACGCTTCTGTTACAGTTTTATAATAGTTAAGATTTTAAGGATCAACCAGTAAGTTAGAAAAGAGGGCAAAATTAAATGACTAACATTTTATGACTGCACCTCCATTTATGTATCAGCATTAGCATGGTTATGACATGTTGTGATGTGAATGAATAACAATAGACAGTTGATGTGTTGTTAGCATGTAAGAAAGAACTATGACTATAGTTTTCCTGTGTGACGAGGTGTGCTATTTGTACATACATACCTATACACAAACGTGGATGTTCTGAGTTTTCAGAATATCTTACTATGTCCTCAGGGGATATAGTCGTGAGCATATGCTACGTTACATACATAAACCCTTTTTGTGCGGTTTAGAAACATCGCTACAACTATCAAACATTTTGAAGCGTGCAGTTTATTAAAGGTTAATAAAAAAAGTTAATTTGTAGCACATTTTTGTGAAATCAACTGACCTAATAAGATTTTTGTTCGATACACAAGTTAATGCAAAACACGCATTTGGTTTCAATTTTCGGGGTCATTACCTTTGGATTAGATTACAAGTATATACCGAATTACCATACTTAACTAAGAAAATGCTGCATATTTTCAAAATAATTCGAACTAACTACCAACTCTGTTAGCTCAACGACCTAATGTGGATCTTGGCCTCCGAAACGAGAGAAAAGCTACTTTTCTCGATCCAATCAAGCCTCGCGTGCCGCCCCCGAGAAAACAATAAATCGAGATGTGCCTCCATATTCTTTATTTAACGTTTGCTAAAAAGAGCTGCGCATGACGTTTTACTCGTTTTGTCGCTTTATCGTGAGTGGCATATGCTAGCGGTGCTGCGCGACCTCTTGCCAGTAGCTGGCTTGAAGCTCACGTATATCATCCTCCACTACGTCGTTCCAGTGGTACCTAGGTACCACTACCTAGGTAATAACTACCTGCTCAAAATTTTTACTATTTTTACCTACAGGACTCTGCGATAGACTGGGCGCGTGATCACCGCATGCACCACAAATACTCTGAGACGGACGCCGACCCCCACAATGCTACCAGGGGCTTCTTCTTCTCCCACATTGGCTGGCTGCTCGTCCGCAAACACCCGGAGCTTAAGAAGAAGGGGCAGGGTCTCGATCTGAGCGACTTGTATGCTGACCCCATTCTGCGCTTCCAAAAAAAGTAAGCGTTTTTTAGAATTCCGTACCCGTATTTTTAACCCTACGCCATCTGTCCGTCCTAACTTTGAAGGGATTTTTTGAATAGCAATAAGTGGTAGGCAGTTGAATTTTTTATTCACTGATTATTTGTTATTATGTAGGATTTGCCAAGAATTAATTTAAAAAATTGGTCTCTATACAAGAAAACACAACTTTACATCAACTTTTTGTATTTGCTCTATCGTAAAAACAACAAATCGTTATAGCGCAAGTTCTAAAGTGAAACAGCAAATAAAATCCAAGTCTGAGTCGGGCTAGCGCTAAGGATCCCGGAGAAAACATTTTTTTTCTAAAATGTATTTTGTGTGGTGTTACGGAAGGAACCCTCGGTGTGCGACACCGACCCGCGCTTGGCCGATTTTTAGACCTACTCTTTTAATGGATGTAACACAGTTACGACAAATAGCATAATCATAACTGTTGTTTTTTTTGTTAACTGTGTCTAGGTATGTAATTTGTGTTTTTGATTGTGTAATACGATTATCTAACGCAATTTTATATTGCATGTTTAGTTTTAAGTGTGAATAATGATAAGTGATGTGTGTCAGATGCGCAATTATGTATTCGGAAATATGTGAAGGTTGACTTATAAATATAGTTTATTTTTTCTTAAATAAAAGTTAGGGAACTCCTATCTTTTAATAAAGGAAAAACACAAAATGTGACATTATCTTAGCAATTTTTATTAATCGAATATTTAGTAGTGTCCATTAATTATGGAAAATAATATCAGGCAAATGGCCGCCTCTGAACATTCTGCAGCAGTTGGGTCTATTTGATTTTCGGACTTTTTCGTAAGTTTCGGGTTTTATCTCGGCTGTAACTTGGCGGATGTTTGTTTTTTGGTGATCAGAAGTGGCTGGTTTGTTGACATAGACGCGACACTTAAGAAAAGTCCACAACAGAACGGCCAGTTGACGTCATCGTAACGTGAAATAGTACTTTGAACTTTAAGAGTTACCTAACCAGTTCACAGACAATTTTTGCCTGACATCATTTTCCATAATTAATGTTTAATACCAAACAGTCGATTACTAAAAAAATAACTTAAAATAATGTAAAATTTTGTTTGCTTTTCCTCAATAAAAGTTAGGAAACTTGAAATTGATCACCCATTACAAACAATTCTTATTGTTTTAGGTACTACCTGCTCCTGATGCCTCTGACATGCTTCGTTATGCCCACTGTCATCCCTGTGTACTTCTGGGGAGAGACGTGGCACAACGCCTTCTTCGTTGCCGCTTTGTTCCGCTACACGTTCATCCTCAACGTGACCTGGCTCGTCAACTCGGCGGCCCACAAGTGGGGCGGCAAACCCTACGACAGGAACATCAAGCCCTCAGAAAACATTTCCGTATCGATATTCGCTCTCGGCGAGGGATTCCACAACTACCACCATTCTTTCCCATGGGACTACAAAACCGCTGAGCTCGGAAACAACAGGCTGAACTTCACCACAAATTTCATCAATTTCTTCGCTAAAATTGGCTGGGCTTACGACATGAAGACGGTATCAGACGAAATCGTTCAGAGCAGGGTGAAGCGGACAGGAGATGGCTCTCACTTCTTGTGGGGTTGGGGCGACAAAGATCACGCTAAGGAAGAAATCGACGCGGCTATCAGAATCAATCCTAAGGATGATTAATTAGTGGTAATACATATTCTATAATAATGTATGACATTATGTATAGATAATATTAATACATAGTTCAATGTGATCTGGCAGTTAACTAAACCTGGAATTAGCATATATGTTAGTCCATAGCTTTGTAAACTTTACTTGCTTGTACTTCCAAACTTTATTAAATTGCTTCCAATTAGTCTTTTATCCAGACTGCTTCGTTATGAACGGTGTAAGTCTTTGAATAGTCTCAGAGTTACAATTTCGATAAAATTACGTTAAAAATTTTCATGATATATCTTTTGTAGACGGTACACACCTGTACTTCCTGCTGCATCTTCCTAATAGAATAATATAATATTAATGAATGTTCGAACAAAGCTAAATATTTATCATTATTAATATAATGTAGTGTTGCTCTGTGTGAATTGTTAAACAAAAACGTAAACTTGACATTATTGAAGTAGACAAGTTTATAAAACTGGCTACCCAATGTGATAATGATAAGTAACACATCAGTATTATAAACCACATATAAATAAATGTAACGTGCGCGTATGCACTAGTCTCATTGCATTTCTAGTGAAATAAGTACAAACACATTTTTTTCTAACTAAAATTTTAACTGTTTTTTATGATATGACTATTGTAATCCCAGTGAATTTATTTTGTCACATTTTATTTTAATAAGTTTAATTATTTATTCGGAAGATATGTGGTATATAAGAAATAATGTATACATTTTATGCATATTGTAAATGCATTCAAGTTAAAGCTGAAATTGAGATTTGGTGAAGAATAAATATTCTATTGTTATAATATGCATTATTACAATATGTATGAATATTGACTGATGTGTAAGAGATTTGTGATATTTAGGTGGGTAATTATTATTCAGTAAGTTCAAATAATACCATTTATTTGTCTTATCTTACAAATAACACGAAAGCACAAATTGTTAAACAATCTTGCACTTTCATTCATGTAGGTAGTTATTAGTTCATAATAATTTTATTCTCTTTGTTAATATTAACAAAAAATAATTGTCAACACTAAAGTATGTCATGCTGGGCATGTATTTACATACATATTGTTGCATGTAATTTAATACATTGAAAAGATAAATAATGTAATGTGTCTTATTTTACATCTACCTTTAGCTAGCATCCAGATTAAATAAAAAAGAATTCCCTTTCAATGTTGATAAAAAAGTTTTAACTTGGTACAATAGGTAGGAAATCTAAAGTAGGTACTTTTTACAATTTATTGCTGATGCAAGCTTGTACTCGGGACATAGTATCACATGAATAGTGGCCGGACCAGAAAACAAACTTCATACAAGCGCCAAAGTAAATCTCGCACCGACGCTAGACCCCTATATACGCCATTTCGATTCTTATGGCCATGGATTAAGATTTTTTCGCGGGACTGCTGCAATTGCGCGCCGAAGCTTGTCTTCTCGTTGGTATCTATTCATATGGTAGTATATTTTATATTATAGTCATAATTCATATTATACTGGACATATTGTGTCGAAAGTGTAGGTAGTAGGTACATACATAAGCGTATCGTTAAATATCTGAACAATAAATGCAATTTATTCGTGAGATTGAGATCAAAGATATCTAGCAGATTAAAATATAACAATGTTAATTTTACACTCGTTCACTTTGATTGTTTGATCAGTTTGATCACGAATGTTCGAAAAGCCATCGCTATGATTATTCTCACTTCTTAGATGCTAAGCTGATAAGCTTGTTTCACTCTGTGAGCGCATCTCGCATCATATGGTTTCCTCATGAAACAGATCTTGCTCATCACACTTGTCGGGAAGGCACACGAAAAATTCTATCAAGTTCATAATAGGTCCCCTCGAGAACGGATTCTGGTAACGCCCCCTTTTATCTCTCAAGTACGGATACCTCTTGTAGTTGAACATTTCATTCGTTGTTAAATTCATGCATGCGTGCAGAATCTGTAAAGAAGATAGTATTCATATTACAATGAGCAAAAAAAAGACAGGTTCTTATAGGATGCAACAGTGGTTTAAAACGAATAGTAAAACGTAATGATTATAACATAAGTAGGTAGTGCATGCCTTCATATGGCCTAGATAATACCCCAGATTAATGTCCGCACTGTCGCATGGAGGTGGTTTGCGGTAGGTTTGTTTAGGTATCGGGTGTAAAAAAACACCCTAGTAATATTTAAAGGGGTGGTTTAGACCATCAAACTTAACAACTTTCACTATGTAGTGAACATCAAGAAAAAATAAACAAAATCCGTGCTGTTTCATACATATTCGATTCAAATTTATGGGATATCATGGGGATATCTGATTGTTTATTCGGCCTGGTCTCCATAGTGAAATTTGTTCGGTTTGATGATCTAAACTACCCTTTTAAATTATAACTAGCGTGTTTTGCTACACCCTGTACTCGTACATTCAGTCAAGGGTGAGCCGAAAGTCCGTATGACCTCTTCTCAACAATACAATATACTCTTTATATGCACACCAAACACATAAAAAACAAACAAAAAGGGTACAAATGGCGGTCAACACCTCATACGTTTAACAAATAACACAGATAAATGTGTCTGTCAGTCTGTCTGATGCATCACATGCTCCGCTTCGACAAATCAATAAAACAAACACCACGCGACCTCTGACGTGGTTACCGCAACCTTGTTCTCTGTTCGCAAGTTTAAGGTCAAATTACACGTCAGTTAACGTTAACGGCATGACT
Organism: Agonopterix alstromeriana; assembly: GCA_963924505.1. Lineage (NCBI taxonomy): Eukaryota > Metazoa > Arthropoda > Insecta > Lepidoptera > Depressariidae > Agonopterix > Agonopterix alstromeriana. The sequence goes on from OZ004670.1 coordinate 9,450,058, forward strand.
CACCGATGTACACGTGAGAATCCATCCAAGCGCGCAGAACGTTATCGCCTCCAGCAAACCCAACACGTATAGCAGTCCGAACCCTTCGACCAGCAAGCAGTAGCATGCGAAGTATATTGATAGGGTACAATTGATTGCCACGCTCATGACGAACAGGAAAAACCACATTCGGTTACGCACTCCCACGCAATTGTAGATAAATGGGCAGTGGTGGTCGAAGTAGGCAACGCAGCGCTTGCATATACGGCAATGTTTAGCCCTGAGAATGAAGATATCAAGAATTTACAAAGTATTTCAGTCCTTACAATTCAATTTTAAACCCGAGCATTCATTATACGTGATAATGAATAAACACAAAACTAGAAAGTAGTTTGTTAAGAATCGAATTAGCATGGTTTCAACGTACTACGTAATTTTTTTCAAAATATTAAATATTTGTAAAATTTACTGAACTCGATGTCAACCCACCGCACAGGCAGACAGACTTACTACCAAAACAAGATTCTTAGCATGGATCCATGAGCACGTTAGCGCTTTCATTCATTGCTGAAATAATAACAAATCATTTTTGCCTGAAAACATAAAATACGAATAACTTTACATTTTAACTACCAAAATAATGCAAAATAATTGTTTTAATCTAATTATTTTGTTATAAATCAGTTGGGGTGTATGAGGTTTTGCGCTTATTCATTAACACGTATATCGATACAAAGCATATGGTACAGACTCGAACTTAAAATGGTATTGAAAATAAACTTTCAATGCCATGAAATAAACAAACAGAAGATATAGGTAGGTATCCAGACATAAGCACTTATTTATTCATTTACATTATTTCTTCGTCTAATTCTTAACTGGAATTTCAACTCTTTTTAAAATACGTGAATACATTTTAGTTACCTACACGTGTCACAAAATAAATAAACACATTCCAAAGTTTTGGGAATTATAAAAATACTGAAAATAACAAATAATTTTCTGTTTGTAGCTACTTTGATTATCATATACAGGGTCCTTCTTAATATGCTGACACATTTTTAAGGGGAAAAGTTGTTTAGTTTGACGGTCAGATCATCCCCCTCAAAAAGTGTCAGTATATTAAGAAGGACCCTATATACAACGTGTTAATGAATAAGCGCAAAACCTCATACACCCCAACTGATTTATAGCAAAATAATTCGATTAAAACAATAATTTAATTATTTTGATAGGTAGTTAAAATTTAAAGTTATTCGCATTTCAGCAATGAATGAAAGCGCTAGCGTGCTCGTGGATACATTTTAAGAATCTTGTTTTGGTAGTAAGTATGGCGAGAGTGCCCAAGTGGTGGGTTGAGATCGAGTTCAGTAAATTTTAAATTTTACAAAAAAAATATATATATTTTGAAAAAAATTACCTATGTTGAAAACATGATAATTCGATTCTAAACAAACTACTTTCTAGTTATGCGTTAATTCATTACCACTTTGTATCTATACTTCATTTCAAATAAGGACGACGAGATTTTCCGATTCCTATTTCGCTTTCTGGCCAATTCTGATTACCAAATGTTATTAATTTATTGGATACATATACTCTCCGACATATCTTGGACGTTACTAAAGCTGTTCTAAGAATAAGTGAGATGAAGTGTTTCAAATCTCTGTTTCTGTAATTCAAAATAGCCTTAAAATTTCGTTGCTATTTTGAATGGAGTATAGTATTATAAAAACAATAGATGCACGTAGCAGCTAAGTACGTACCGGTAAGTATGGTATTTTCATATCAATAAGTAATAAATTAAAGTGCCTAATTCTGTAATTAATTAGGTAGGTAGTAGGTATAAATAATACGATTTATCCCTTAATCGTGATTGTAAATTCATGTGCTTATAAAATTTTCGAATTCTACCTAAATTAATCATCGACAATAACATGTTGATATCTATCACATCATCTAATAGATAGGTATACTATACTTGTTGTACCTAACATGTTCATGATAAGGAAATAGGTATCAAAACCCTGATTATTAATAAATAAATTGTATTACCTAAATAGAAACGAAGAACCTAGTGAAAAGTCGGTGTTCTGAGTTTTCAGAATATCTCTGACTACCCCCTCGGGGAATATAGTCGTGAGCATATGCATGTACCTAAATAGAACAAGTTTTATACATGGTGTTAACAAATTAAAGCAAAACCTATAGCTATGGATAACAATGAACTCTCAGTACCTATTGGCTTGATATACCTACCTATACGGAATGTATATTTTAAAGGCAGATTAGAAAAATAAAACCTGCTTTGGGGGCACTACAATTGATTATAACCTTTAAGAGAAGTTTATTCCGAATGCGTAAATGAATTAAGTAAACGAAGTCTGGTGATATTTTCATTACTAACCAATTAAACTCAGTGAAATTTTGCAAAAACAATCTAGGAACAAATATCCATGCTTGTATCGTTTCACATTTTCGTTAAAATATACAGTTTCAATGCTAGGGTTAATTTAAGTTTTGTATGAAAATCTTTTAGGCACTGTAACTTTAAAACTGTACATTTTAAGGAAAATCTGACACGATACAAGCATAGAGATTTGTTTCTACAAAATTTCATTGAGTTTAATCGGTTATTATTGAAAATACCACCAGACTTCGTTTGTATGGAGCGCGCTAACAGTAATATACCCTTAATGACAATGTTTCAAGTACACAAATTAGTTCAAATGATTTTCCGCAACATAGCGAGGTTTTTTTCTGGTCTGGCTTTAAACGTGTTACATATGAAAGGAATGGGTGCGGTTTCGATTTTGGCTTCATAGTGAAAGTTGTTCAGTTTGATGGTCTGAAGCACCAAGTTTCATGTGGAACACCCTGTATAATGTACTATATGAACTCGAAATAAAACCGGTCAAGTGCGAGTCGGTCTACTCGCGCACCGAGGGTTCCGTACCACACCACCACACATCATAAAAACCAAAAAAAACATGTGTTTGTCCTGGACCTTTAACACGAGACCGACTCACACTTGGCCGGTTTTTATTATTTGTTGTTATACTGTAGAGTTTGCTCTATAATCACACCAAATTTGACGCTTGTATGTATTATCGTTTTTACGATAGAGCGAGAAGAAAAAACGTTGATAAAAACTAGTTTCTTGTATGAGGATGAGGACCCCCCTTAAATTTTAACTTTTTGATGTTTTTATTATTTGTTAACAAAATTTCAACTGTCTAGCTATTACGGTTCAAAAGTTACAGCCCTAAATAGGTAGGATGGACGGACGGACAACGTAGGCGGGTCCCGTTTTCACCCTTTGGGTACGGAACCTTAAAAATAGCATACAGTACGTATTGTAAAGTCAAAGTCAAAGTCAATATAATTTATTCAATATAGGAGCTTGCAGCTCACTTATCAAACGTCAAATCTTTTTAAAGCTACCACCGCGTCGGAACGTGTTGTCGCTGTAGAGAAGATGCGGCCAGAAACTCTACAACATAACACGACTTAATAACTATTACAAAATTAATGATAAAAAATATATGTAAAGTAAGATATTTCACCTGAGTGGTCTCAAACATCGGCAAGTATGACAAAGCCTCGAGAGTATTACATTCCTCTTCTTCCACTTGTCGTAGTAGGGTATCTGTCTGATAGCCCGGTAGTAAGTCTCTGAGTTCTGCGGGATATAGCCAGGGTCCCGTCGGTTGGCTATCACCCAGCTCAGCCACATTATGCCGTTCCAATATAGGAAACAGTAGTGCGATAGTCGTAATGTGTTCCATGTTAGTGGTATACACTGCAATATTAAAGTCAATTATACAGAGTGTAAGTAAAAGTATCATTAACCTTTAAACCACATACTCTACCCATCAAACTAAACAACTTTTACTATTGAAGCAAACCTGTCAGAACAAAAAAAACAGCTCTTTCAGTCGTGTAAGCATTTCAATTTAGTAGGTATATGGAACAGCAGATTTTTTCACTGGCAGGTTTGCTCCCATAGTAAAAGTTGTTTAGTTTGATGGGTAGAGTATGTGGTTTAAAGGTTAATGATACTTCTCTTTACACCTGTATGTATAGGTACCTAGGTAGTACCTACCGATATAAAAGCCCTTATGTACCATACACAATACCTAAACAAATGTTATCGGGCACACACGTTTTGCTGGTGTCTGACGAGATCAAAGTCCACGCCACCAAAAAAGTCCAGCGGCGTTGCAATCGCAAGAAATTCGGTTTTGCCTTCCTACAATTTTTTTTAGTAATATTAGTTATGTAAAGTCCAAGAAATTTATTAAATTATTTTTAGTTCCTGGTTTTGTCGCAATACTTCTTTGGTGGCGACTGGCGCAAATTCTACCTATCCAGATTCGAAATTGGAACTATTATACTTACCCTAATAATGTACATCGGATAACCCCACAAAAGTACAGACACCAGAAAAAATAGCAGAGGGCCTTTAGAATCTCCAGCTCCGCCAAATAGCAATGCCCACAGTTCAGAGAGAGGGGGCATCCAGTGAGACTTCCGCTTCATTTCCTTCTGCAGTAACTTTACCACTTCCGCGTGGCGGTGACTTTGTGCGAGCATTAGTGGAGTTTTGCCATTTTTGTCTCGAGGTTCCAGTTCTGCTTTTACCTAAAACGCCAAATTTCATTTTCATAATGGCAAGATATCATTACAACATAAGCATGGGCCTTTTTTACATATCTCCATTGTGCCCTATTTCATAAACAATTGTAATTTACAATGACAACTCAGGGCACATTTCTGGTTACTATGACCTTAATGAAAAGTTTCATAACATTCTCAGTAAGGTATCTCTAACCGTCATTGTAAATTGTGAATAAGCCCCAAACTATTAGGCGCTGTCTCCACGAGCGAGAGAATCGCGGCGATATTATCGACGTGCCACGTATTTCTATACACTCTCTATGGAGCCGTCTCCACACGGCGATATTACTCGTCGCGATTCTCGATAGGACTCGTCGCGATTCTCTCGCTCGTGGAGACAGCGCCTTATAGTTATCCTACCTAAGTAGGAAGGGACAACAATGTGCGATAATTTTAATTGACTCTACTGGTTACGTGAGCTCGAGGAACTACTCGTAAGTCGACTTATATTATATTTTATTCGATTATCTTATCCAACGCAAATTACCTTTTCGCAAAGCAATCTCACGCAGGTAAGGTTGCCAGATAAACATGCTAAGTGCAATGGTGTCGATCCAAAGTTGTCTGTACAGTGCAATGGAACTCCCGAGTAGATCAGGAGACGGACCAGATCTGCGTGCCCTTTGTAAGCTGCCCAATGCAAGGCTGTGTCACCGTTGATATCTGAGAGCCTGGTGGCTGCTCCCATTCCAAGGAGATACGCTGCGGTCGCTGTTTTCCCGTACATGCAAGCTGTCATTAGTGGAGTCAAACCTGGAAAAGAAATTTTTTGAGGGAATTTCAAGATGAAGCAATATTCAAACTATTGTCTACATCCAAGTAGGTATTAAGTACCTTTAAAATCAGCGGCATTGACAGCGACTCCTGATTGCAATAGAACTTGCACCACTGATGCATGTCCTTTTCGGCAGGCCCAATGAATTGGTCGCGGTCCCTGGAAATATACTTATAAAGATGCATATAAGGTCCTCCTTAATATGCTGACGGTTTTTTAAGGGCGATGATCAGACCATCATACTGAACAACTTTCTCTATGTGTCTAACATCGAAATCGAGAAGAAAATAATCGGATATCCCATACATTTAGGTCGAGTCACCGTCGAAGTTTTCTAAGGAGTAGTAGATTTTTATTTCGCTATTTCAATGTTGGTTCCATAGAAAAAGTTGTTCAGTTTCATGGTCTTATCATCACCTCAAAAAACCGTCAGCATATTAAATAGGACTCTATTAATATATGGGCATTAAATAGTTTTAAGGGGCCATAGGTTCAGGCGAATATTTTCTATTAGAAACGCGATTGCCCAGCCCTCCGAAAAGTACGTGCGTGTGCCGTATTTTCGATTAAAAAGAATTAATAAAAGTACCTACTTACTTTGAATCGATTTTTTTATGATTTCTCTAGATAAACTAATGGTGAATTATGTGAGTGAAATTTCAGTAGTTATAAACGGTTGCAAGTTATTCTACCTAGTTTGAGAAAATAATGTTTACAAATATGCGTTATTTTCTTAACTTTTCGAAAAGAAATTCTATGGAGTGAAGTAATTTCAATCGTGTAAAATAAGAGACCCCTTACCAGGTAATTCGGGATAATAATAGTGGGGAATTCGCACCTGAGTGCCCAAACAGGACAGATCGATGGGAGCACCTCGTTCCACCAGATATCGCATGACGGCCACGCTGCCGTCCAGAGCCGCCCAGTGAGCTGGTGTGTAGCCATGCTGGTCCCGGGCAGTCAACACCTCCACGCCGAGTTTCTCTACGAGCCGCTCGATTTCAGATACTTCACTGTTGTTGAGATAATTTTTATTGAGTTGGACATTTTTGAGTCACCTTGCATATTTCTAAGCAATGACTTCAATGTTTCTAAGTTAAAATGGGCGTCTTCGCGCACTAGATGTCCACGATCTCGGCCAGTTGAGATGCCGTTCCTCACCCGCCATTGCCCCCGAGTGCTCGACGTGCATGCATGAGTTTCTACATATACAGGGTGTAACAAAACACCCTTGTTTCACTTAAGGGGCATGAATTTTATAAGGGGTTGCTTCAGACCATCAGACTGAACAACTTTCACTATTTAGCCAACTTCTATTCCATACTCGAAAACCTGCTGTTTCATACAAAACTGCGATAACTCGACTCAACTCAAATGTATGTGAGAGCTGATGTTGTTCCCAAAGAGAATATTATTCAGGTTGATGGTCTGATCATTGAACATCCTCTTAAAAAGCCGTCAGCCCTAAGTTGGACTCTTTATGTGTAGGTTCTACACCTACTTACACTTACCCAGAGCGTACGGCTTCAAAGATCAGCTGATACAGATCAGAATAGTGGTTCAAGCTGGTGATTGTTCTCGGTGGGGCCGCTGGTGCGTCAGGGGACATCGGTGAGCACGGAGGCAGGGGCTCCTCCGCTGCCATCGTGCAGGGGGGCGGCTGCGGCAGCGCCCATACGCCGCGCGCCGCCCCCGGGCTTGGGTACACCTGCATAAATTGAGAGAACTCCTGAAGGACATACAGCTGCAGTTTTTAGGAGGATAGTCCTTGCACAACGTCCAAGCGCGCTGCATACCTACAAACGAAGTTAGATCAATTTTTCAATACTTACCAATTAAAGTCAATGAAATTTTATATCCGGTTAAATAAGTATACAGTTTTAATGCTAGGATTAAATTAAGATATGTATGGAAATTTTTGAGCCACTGCAAACCACAGGCACAATAAAGATTAATTTCTAGATCGTGTTTAAAAATGTCATTGACTTTTATTAAAAGTTGGTTTGGGAGCGCGTTAACGATTTTTAAATATTTTAAGTAAATATAATAAAATAAGTACCCTAATAGCATTTTTATTGTTCGGGGGTTCCCCACTGAGGACTGAGGGCCAATTGAAGCCAACGGAAAATGCTACCATGGGTAGTTTAAAGCTACGTACAGGTTGAACCATGTTCATCTAGCTAGGCAGTCCATGTGTAATAACAAAAACATTTGATGGACAGGTGTTCGATGAAACGACAATTTATATTTAAGTGTTGACTTTGGCAGTAACGTCAGGGACCCGTAAAATTGTATGCAGGTAAAGAATTATCTCAACGTTGCTTGACAACAATCTTTAATATCAACTAGGCTAGGTAGAATACGTATAGGTCATTATAAGGGTTACGTGGCTGATGTTAATTAACTAAGCGATAAGATAGGGTTCAAATAAATTACAGTTTAATTCTAAGCATAAATATGAAACACGTATCCATCACGATGAGTACACGAATCATGCGCGATAAAATGTGAGGAATGATATAAAATGTGCACTTGAAGTCAAGACTGCTATTCTGGGTCAGAGATCAACGCACTTGGACCAATGATAGATTAACCTACTTGGACTGACAGAATGGGGGGGAGGCAGGTCCAGTTGTGGGTCGGTGCTTCAGTAACGGTTTTAGGTCAGAATATACGTTTAGATACCTATCATTTTGAATTTGAGAGCTTCTTCTTTCGTCTCAGCATGAATTATATCGCATGACAATAAGTTACAAATGCTGATGTGGAAATAGCATTGGTAAAGCATTTCTACGTAGGCACAGAATAGGTAGTAGTTATAACGTAGGTATGTAATCTGTAGGTATAAAGTACATTAGGTACCTATAATGAAGTTGCAGACTTGGCATGGACATGCAAATATTTGCAAAAAAAATTAATGGGGAGGAAGGGGTTTTTAGGATACTTAATATGCAGAAAGACCATATTTAGAATGTTTATCTGTTTGTTTGTGCACGCATCACTTAAAAACTACTGTACCGATCCAGATACGGTTTTCACAGAAGCTTTTCATGTTATGTAGTCTACATAACATATCTACCATAATGTAGGTAGGTAAGTATAGTAAGTAGGTATACTTGATAGGAATAACGTTAAACGGAACCTTTCGATTAGGTACTTAATTTCTTTCAACATCACGTCCAACGATCATATCCTACCTGTACGGCACGCCTTTTTACGGATTACGATGTCTTTTGTTAGAGACAAAGGACCTCGTTTGAAAATGCATTAGGAATGAGTGTGTTACCTTGCTACTCACGGCGAGGCCGACGCCTCCCGCCACTGCTGAATTCTCGCCCTCCGCCACGGCCACTTCACCCAAGCACTTATACCCTCAGAAATCCAAGCCTTTTCCACCAGTTCTGTATCTCTGAGCGAAAACGATGTGATGGTCAATCCACCAGCTGCAGTAGAAAGTGTCCACTGCGGCTCGCGTGTTACACGGAGATGCGGATATCGATTCTCTATGGAGCATGCGCCAGATGGATACATCGCGTGCTGGTTTGCTAACTTCTGTTTTAGTAGTTATACTTACTTTACTAGCTATGAATTTGAGATAATAAAGTTTGAAACTTGTTAATGTTTCGAAATTTGACCGTTAGGAGGAGCAATGTAGCATATTTCCGCACTTTTTCGTGTTGTTTAATTAAACCAAGTCTTTTACTTATTTTGTTGTATCTAATAGTGTGAGCTCTCAAATAATTAATTCATCATCATCATCACAGCCTATACAGGGTTCTTCTTAAAATATTGACACTTTTTAAGGGGATGATCAGACCATTAAACTGAACAACTTTCTCTATGGGACCAACATCGAAATCGCGAAAAAAAATCTGCTGTCCCATACATTTGGCTCAAGTAGGTATGCAGCTTTGTATGGAACTGCAGATTTTTTTGCGATTTCGATGTTGGTGCTATAGAGAAAGTTGTTCAGTTTGACGGTCTGATCATACCCTCAAAAAAGTGTCAGCATATTAAGATAGACCCTATATACGTCCCACTGTAGGGTAAAGGCTTACTCTCAGGGAGGGTGTATGGGCGTTAGTCCATCACGCGCGCCCAATGCCGATTGGTAGACTTCACATACGCATCGGAATTTCTTCTCCGGAATAATTAGTTACATAACATTTTATTATGTATATTATACGTATCAAAATGCTACATAACATAACATAAGCCAAGATTAATCATACGATAAATCGGAACGTGCAGCGCCATCTATTAACATATTTAAGTATTTGAGACACACTTTTCAGAACTAATAATTCTAGTCTTCACATTATGCATGGACCTGACGCTCCATTTTAATTCTCAATAATTATGTCTAAATATAATGGAACTTTTGAGTGAAACTCTTAAACACAACAAAAACATAAAAATTCGGAATTTATTTCACACACTGTGTTAAAACATTTTATTGTTAAACAAATATAAACTTAATTACAATTTAGTTTAGATCAATTATTAACTTGATGTTGAAGAACAAATGGGCAATATAGGAGAGGTGAGGGGAAATTAGAAATGTGAACAGTAAGTAATTCCAATCAAAAGCCATGTTTTAAAATTGTGAAAATGAACTTTAATTCAGCAAATTTTATACTAAATGTATAAATATGATATAATCTAGATTTCGTTTTCACTACCTAAATAGACATCATGTTATAAAAAGTGTACAACTAAAACTATTAGCAGATTAAACATCTCAATGTGGCTTATCAATTAGTAAGATCTTGTAAAAGCACTTTCTTTAAAATGGTTTATTATACTTAAATAATAGATAAAAATAATGAAAGCATATAGCTTACAACTGACGTTGAACTTCCAAACAACAATCATCATCAATACAAATCTTAAACTTCTAGTAAACTTGAAACATTTAACGAGCAAACTGAATAAATTATTATTCATAATAAGAAACAAACTTAACAATGTCGATAGCTCAAAGTAATATAATATTTTCAACAAGAGTCGGTCGACAAACTTCATTTGTAGTCTAGATGTATAAGGGTCAAGACAAGTTGCAACTATTTGATGCAATAGTAGTTATGCCAATCAATGATAAAGTATTCTTTTTGTCTATTATTACTGTATTGATATTGTAAAGTTTATTAAGTCTTTCATAACGACATTATCTCTTTTGGGTTTTGAAACTAACAGAGATCGGTTGGCCCTGCAGGACGTAACCGTTCAATGCTTGTATCGCCATCGCAGCTTGGTCGTAGTTCCTCATCGTCACAAACCCAAATCCTTTACTCTTATTCGTTTGATGGTCCTTGATAATTTTAACCGAGACAATAGCACCATATGGACCAAACAGCTGCCATAGAGTCAACTCCTCTACTTCTGGGGCTATATTGTAAATATAAATTGACCATGTGCTCGGAGAGTTGTGGTCGCCTATCGCACCCATATGATTCATCCAATGATAAGGTTTCACCAGAGGATTTTTAGAAAAGTTATTATTATTGTTTTTATGTTTATGAGGGTTACTTTTATTAGCATACTTAACAGTTAGTGGGTGTAAAAAACCCGGCGGTGTGGTGGCATTAATATTCTGAATGGCTCTCTCCGCTTCGTATTGGTGCTCGTATAGAACGAAGGCGATACCGGCGGCTATGCGAGAATTAACTATTTTACCAAATTGTGCGAACAGTCCATGTAAATCCTGCAAGGTCAGTTCATTAGGCAGGTTACACACGTAGAGGTTCCAGTCTGCTTCCGGCTTGGTAGGGGGCTTCAGCTCCGGGTTGAGGAGTGCGTGCGACACTTTCAGAGTCTTGTTCTGCATCAGCAGCCCGTTGAAAGCCTTCCGCGCTTTGACAGCATCCTCGGGGCAGGAGTACTCCACGAAGCCGTACCCTCTGTTCGCTATCAGTTTACAACTTTCCAATTTACCCATCGTCGAAAATAGTGAGAACATCATATCCTGCGTCATGACTTCGGGAATGTAATTGACGATAAGTTTGGTGGGTGATTCGTCGGGCCCATATTCGTTATTTCCATGACAATTACCGTCTTGACACGATTCCGACATTTTTTAATTGTTGTCGGTGAATGACATTTCACCATAGAGAAATCGTTTTTTTCTTAAATTTCGTTCAGAAATATCACTATAAGTATGAAGGTAGAAAAGGCAAAGACCTTTGGCCTTTATGCCAATTTCTAAGTTTTAAAGCAGAGTATTGTAAAGCCCACAACACACCCGTGCCGATATTTCTATTTTATATAATAGATATAAAGAGCCTTATAAAGTAACAGATCACCTGCAATAATACAAACAAGCGCAACGACGACTTCTCTATATCACGCTGCCATACTACGGCCGCAGAAGCCGCAGCGTATTGCGCGTGATACGGCTATAGGTACCTAAGTCTTTTATCTCGTTCGTTCGCGCGCAAATAGAAAGAGAGCGTAGGGGTGATAGCGCTATATCTATATCACGCTTCCATACTACGGCTGCTGTATAGCATACAGGTTAAATCTATGGCTTAGGTTGGCACGGCTGGTGAAAGCTGTTATTTAGAATACCTGCCTCTTGAGGACTTTTAGGATCCATTCACAACAGAAGAGCATTTACTTGCAGCGGCAATGTTATCACTAGTGAATAAAGGTTAAATTTATTTGCTGCGCTGCCCGTATCGCTCCAAATAAATTTGATTTGACCTTTATTCACTAGTGATAAGATTGCCGCTGCGAGCAAATGCTCTTCTGGTGTGAATTGACCCTTAGTCATGGGTTTTAAGCACATTAATTCATGTCATACTATGGATATAAACCAATGAACAATTTTACATTTTAAGCTTCTTGAAACCAATGGATACCAATTCCCCTTTCAAGCTTGCATGGAAACACGAAATGCCATGGCGGTCGGTAATGTTCGACCTTCTTTCGTACGCATCCATCGTCGATATTTCCAACTTTAGGTTTGTCCCGTTCTAAATTCTGAACACTGCCAACCTCCAAGGAGTATATTCATGTTTCAACGCTTGGCTTGTAACGCTTGTAAGGTCTACCAGGAAGTTGGAATATGTATTGTCAATAAAATGTCGCCCTTATCCAATTTAAATAGAGTTGTAAATAGCGTGGCCAGCCGCTAGTTAAAATTATAACTTGAAACTTATTAACAACTCTATTTCAATTTGATAAGGCCAAGGAAAGCGTGTTCGCTGACCCACCTAATAGTAGAATGCGTTCGACTACACATTTTTAGCTACGTAAAAAGGAGCGTCCACACCTTTTATTTTTGTAGCGTTAGTTTCAAAGTACTCTGTGGCTAGTTTGTTAGCAGCCTAGGCTGCCCTGGGCAATGGCCCCTACCCCTAGTATGTAATTATGCCATTTAATATACATAATTACCTACGATAAAACAAATAAATTCGTAAGTACCTAAATTACTAAATAAATGAATAAAACAACTGATGATCTCTTTCTGCACACGATCTTTAATCGGAATAAGGGTAAGGGGATAAGCACATTTAGGCAGGTTAGGTACATGAGTCGAAGTAGGTATATTTTATATACAGACATCAATAATAATATAATACATAGGTACAATAACAGTAACTTTGTACAGTCAGCAAAAAAGTAGGTATTCTAACAATTTAGACATTTCTAATAGGTATAGGGCAAATTTATAATTACTGCTTGGATATTTGACCATGGACAACTGTTTCATAAAAAACTGCAGTACCTTACTCAAATGTATGCAGGAATGTTTTTTTTTCGCGATCTTGATGTTGGTTCCACAGTGCAAGTTGTTCAGTTTGACGCGTATAATGCATGGTCAAAGTATCCGCTCTATCTGACTCATAATTTATCCTGTAGCACTAAAGTAGTTACTAAAGAATTACTACGTTACCTGTAGTGTATTCGTAGGTATATTTAGCTATTTTTGTTTTTAATTATTCTAAATTAAAATGTCACTAAATATAATATGATACAAATAAAAAGAAACTACAGACACATATAATCTAGTATTAGAAAAATAGTTTTCTATAACATTATTTAGATTTTTCTCAAAATGAAATGTGTTATCAAAAATGTTTACTGTAGTAAAAATAATAGTAAGTATAACAGCAAATATACTCTTTATAAAATAAAACAATCATAATAATGGTACCCATATCAAATATAAATCACATCGAGAATACAATCACAAGCAACAAAAACCGATAAGTAATAAGTACACAAATTGAACAATGGAATGCAACAAAATCTCCGCGTTAAAATCTATTTCTAAAAATAAATTGACTACTTCCTCAAAATATTCAAGAAATACAGTTTTTAATTAGTAACAACATTTTAAGGGTGTATTCAGACAATGAAACTAAACAATTTTCCCTAAAGAACATGGATCGAAAAAGGAAAAAAATTTGACCTCCCATAGAAAATAGATTGGCTAATCTGCACTTTTGAATGGGAGGTCCAAAAAAATTTTTTGTTTTTGATCATGTTCCTTAGGGAAAGTTGTTTAGTTTCATTTTCTGAATGCACCCTTAAAATTTACTAAGAAGTCATCATTAGAAGCGTATTAAATTTTAAATGGTACATGGTTTGTTCATCTTATTGCAAAAATCATAATTCATTTATTAATACTTAAAGGGTCTTATATTACAGTTTAAAAAGCACTTCATTTTGAACATATCCTAAAATAAAGTTAATAATAAGCAAAACAGATCTAAACATTTACTACATACAATTATTGTCATGGTTATAAATATTATAATAAATAAGTAATTTATTAAAATCTTTGGTTAATCTTGTACGTCATCAAATTTAAATATTACCATTAGGGTATAGAATATTTTCTATACTGGCATAAGTACCAAATACGAAACCAGTTATACCGAAGATCATGATGATAACATCCTTCCATAATTTCCAGTCGTGTTTACCGAGTTTGTCAGGCCAGAAAGTAATTATTTCAATGACCGGAGGGAATATGAGCGCCAGTGCAGAGCTGCTGAAAGCGCCCACGAGCGAGATAATGCCGCTCAAGTTGGGGATGAGCGCCGCCGCCACAACTGTGAGATAGAAACAATACATTATTGACCTTCCTGATAGCGCACTATCATTTAGATTATAGAATTGACTGACGCTATTTGACAAATATTTAGACGAATTAAAGCAAGTAAACACTGCTATAAATTGCAACTTTATGAGGTCGGTAATTGACCCATTTTCACCAATATTTGATTGTTGCTGATCAGAAATTCTTGATAGGCCATTCAGGCCAATAGCCTCTTTTCTCGAATAAACGTGGAAGGGAGTGGGTCATGCGAGCCTTGTGGTGAAAGCAAGAACTTGCCTTCACCACAAGGATACTGTCTGACTGAAAGGCCTATGGGTAATTTTTGTATTGAACATGGCGTTTTTTCATTAACTTTAAAATTAATTATCTCCGAAACATTTCAACATAGAACACTATTTTTTGTATATTAATATATAAGGTAATATTAGCCCTAAAATACACACAACATGTCGAGACTGGCCGCCAAAAAAAAGCAGATGCCAATATTACCCATACCCTTTTGTTCAGTTTGATGAAGGTCTGATCAGTCCCTTAAAAAATCTTCAGCTTATTAAGTGGCAGTCTACTGGGGAAAATGGCGCGTAATGGCGCGTATTGGTGTGTCGCCGGAATAGAGAAAAACACTGCGAGCGTATTCAACCGAATGTTCGGCGCCGTACGTTTAGCAGGTGTGTCGCTACACTCAGATGGACCTAGTAGGGCTTTCATGCCACACACGACAAAGCGACAAAAGAGTCATGCGCGCTCGCTTTTGTACACGCAAAGTAACAAAGACAGAGGCCCGTCTCGATTTTTGTCGTTTTCTCGAGGGGTTTCGGTACTACTGGTGAAACGTGGATGTTCTGAGGTTTCAGAATATCTCTGACTACCCCCTCGGGGAATATAGTCGTGAGCATATGCTATGCTATGCTATGCTCGAGGGTAGCATGCTAGGACAACTATACAGGGTCCTTCTTTTTATGCTGAATGTTTTCTAAGAGGATGATTACACCAAACTGGACAACTTTCTCTATGGGACCAACATCAAAATCGCAAAAAACAAAATCAAAATCAAAAGTACCATAAGTTTAGGTCGATTACGATTGCAGATTTATATGGGACAGCTCTTTTTTTTCGTTATTTCGATGTTCGTGCCATAGAGAAAGTCGTTCAGTTTGATGGTCTGATCATCTCCTTAAAAACCGTCAGCATATTAGGAAGGACCATATTTGTATTTATAAACAATACTTACATGTTATAGTAACCAGTACGAATCTGGTGACAGTTTCTCCATGCTTCAGCGCTTGCTCGGACGTCAGTTTAGACTTAACAAACGGCCACACAATGTTCATCGGCACGTAGAACTGGAGTCCATACGACAGGAAAATAGCAGCAGCCAACATTGTTCTAACGCTCTGGGCCAATCTGTGTGAAATATTATAGTAAACCTTTCAGCATTCACAAATATCTATTTATCTATACATATTGGGTGGAACGTAACGAGGGTCTTTCCTTTTAAGGGTTTATTCAGACAATGAAACTAAACAACTTTCCCTAAGGAACATGGGTCGAAAAAAGAGAAAAATTGTTGGACCTCCCATATAAAATAGATCGGCTGATCCGCACTTTTGTATGGGAGGTCCAAAATTTGTTTTCGTTTTTTGACCCATGAAAGACCCTTGTTACGTACAGTATAATCAAATTGGCAAGTGCAAGTATCGACGGGCTCACCCTCCGTCACACTGGACAGAAGTTTTGATACTACTAGTGAAACGTGGATGTTCTGAGGTTTCAGAATATCTCTGACTATCGCCTCGGGGTACCCTCGGGGAATAAAGTCGTGAGCATATGCTATTCTATTATGAAATTGTTAACTTGGTGCGGATTTACGTTGAAGATATTTGCAAAAATATAAATTGAGGGCGAAAAATACGTAATGGAATGCATTGAGACCTTTTTTTTTTAGAATTGTTGTCTGTTTGCGCACGCATCACTTAAAAACTACTGAACCGATTTGGATGGGGTTTTCACAAAAGCATAGGGCTTAGTTTGAATTAACATTTAGGCTTTAATTTATCGCAATCAGTTCATTTATTTAAAAGTTATGAGTGTTTAAAGTCAGTGGTCTGCGCGTACGAAGTCGCGGGCGCCGATAGTAAGTAATAATACTGCGTTTCAGTACTGGCTGAGCGGACTATGGACGCGAGACAGCTCAGCTGAAGTGGGACTGGGCCGAACATGTCTATCGCATGGAAAGATGGGCCAAAATCAACACAAACTGGGTTCTCCAGATGGTCGCCGGAGTCGAGGTAGAGGCAGAAGAGGTGAGAGGTGGAGATGGCCAAACAACAAAAATGCCTTCTTGAATAGTTGGTAAGTAGTTGCACATAATAGAGAGTATTGAATAGTAGGAAAACGGAGGCCTTTGCCACAGTGGGACACGGAAATCACGTATAAGTATACACCGTGAAATCGGGGTCACCTCCTCCTTCCGGCTTTCAAAATGACACCGATTCTACGGTGTTTATAAAAGCACGAAATCAGTTTTACTTACAAATCATTTGGCAAGTTCAATGTGATGCTGCCTCGAACATGTTCGCCATACTTTAGATAGCCAAAGAATCCAATGGCGGCATACAACGCAGCCACAATTACCATACCAGTGTTTAGAACACCTGTACACCCACCAAAAGCTTCAGGATTTCTCATATTATTCTCTAAGGGCAGAATCTGGAATTGAGAAAAATTTATATGATATTTTACATAATAAAAAATAGGTACATACGGGGACAGATCAACCTATTCATAGTTGAACTCTATTTTCATGGACCTAGAGTTCAAACTATGGGTAGGTTGATCTGCCGTCGCGTGTGTACTTAGTCGGAAAAAAGTGATATAAATATCATTCGAAATCAGGCCACGAATTTATGCCTAATGAGTTTTATTAGATCAACATTGTTTTTACAGTCTGAGCATTTCCAAGAGTGAATATCTTTAACTAACAGAAAAAACATTTGACTAGGTAATGTATAATTTGGAAGATATCAATTTCTCTAATAGCGCGCCGGAGTGTATGCTTAAAACAAAAAAGAGGCGTGATGTTATAGTAAATTCGAATTTCAAAAACAAACAGTAGGTACAGGGTCCTACTTTATATGCTGACGGTTTTTAAGGGTGCGTCCACATCTGGCGAACGCACGGCGAACGAGCATCCTTAATATACTGACACTTTTTTAAGGGGATGTTCATAGCGTCAAACTGAACAACTTTCTCCATGGGACCAACATCGGAAACGCGAATAAAAAAAACTGCTGCCTACTCGAGCCAAACAGCTGATTTTGTTTCGCAATTTCGATGTTGGTCCCATAGAGAAAGTTGTTCAGTTTGACGGTCTGAACATCCCCTTCAAAAAGTGTCAGCATATTAAGGACCCTGTATAAGAAAAGATCACAAACACTGCTAAAAATTAATGATAATATTGAAACTCACCACTCCAATTCCTTCAAATGCATAAATAGCTGTACCAAAATATAAAGGTAACTGATGCCAACTTGCAAACGATTTCACAGTGTTTGTGTGAGGTAAGTCTTGTAATATGTAGTAAAACGTTATCACTAAGCCCCAAGCGGTCATTATTGCAGCGATCAAAGACACTGGCGTCAAATACTTTAAATTTTTCACCATAGACAGTGCAAATATTGCTGGGAACAATAAAGCCAGGTAGCTGTATACGCCAGCATGTTGCTTGTGGAACAGAGGGAGGGTGTCCTGGAGGTTAGTGGCAACAAACAAAAAGTACACACAGCAAAACCCCAATTGTGTTATTACCAGAAATACATTGACTATATTCCTGAAACAATAGATTTCAGATGTTAAGTTAAATATTAAATACATTCTCATGCTATAACTACTTAATTTGTAAAGTTAATTTCTCTCCAAATAAAATACACTTCATTGTTTTCGCAGTAAACAAGACATAAACCACTGTTTAATGCCTCTCAAAGCTCAAAATTGTTTATTCAAAATAATATCACATAGATATTACTGATTATAAACATGTTGTGCTATTTCGAATCAAATTATTTGAAGCCAGAGAACGTAATTTTGAATCGTGCGACGTGAGTCCGATTGAAAATTTCGTTCTCTGGGTAGTTGGCTCGGTGGCGAAATTGGATAACGCAATTCTCCGATTTGGAAGAGTGCGGGTACAAGACCCGCCCGAGACTTAATTTTTCAATCTTTAATTTGATCACATAGATAGCTTTCTGACGTAATTTTTCAACCGTGTCGGAAGGTGTTCCTCCCGTACCTAACATCAATTTATGATTAGGTGCCCAAACGAATCGATCCTTTATCTTCTTTGTGTTATATATTTTTTTGTATATGTAAAGAATAATATATTAATTGTAATATAACGAAGGACCAGGTTGAAAAACAGCGCTGTGCAGTTTTCTGCCAGCACATGCTGAACCCAGCCTTTTTGTCACTGTTAGTCTTAACATCATTATGTCATATTGTAACTATTGTAAGCAAACTGATTCATAGTGGCAATAAACTTTATTATATTCTCCAGTTTGTTACATAATTGACAACATGGAACAATGACCTGACGGCCCGATAGCACAGTCTGTAGTGAACCTGCCTGCTGTGCCGAGGGTCGCGGGTTCGGATCCCGTAAGGGACAAATATTTGTATGATGAATATGAATATTTGTACCGGAGTCATGGACGTTTGTATCTATACGTGTTAATGAATTAACGCAAAACTAGAAAGTAGTTTGTTTGGAATCGAGAGCAGAATCTAATTATCGTGGTTTCAACACATGTAATTTTTTTCAAAATAGTAAATAATTTGTTTGAAAAAATTTAAATTTACTGAACTCGTTCTCAACCCACTGCTCGGGCACTCTCACCCTACTTCCTACCAAAACAAGATTCTTAAAATGTATCTATGAGTACGCTAGCGCTTTCATTCATTGCTGAAATGATAACCAATCATTTTTGCCTGAAAACTTAAAATGCGAATAACTTTAAATTTTAACTATAAAAATAATGAAATTATTGTTTCAATCCAATTATTTTGTTATAAATCAGTTGGGGTGTATGAGGTTTTGCGCTTATTCATTAACACGTTGTATATGTATTCTATATCGTTGTCTAGTCATCATAATACAAGTCCAGGCTAGATTCTGGTACTTTAAATGTGACTAGATAATTTGTGTGACAATGTCGTAGATATTTATATATTTATATTTATTATATGACCTGCAGTTGATATTAAAAAAGCGAAAGTGTCACTTCTACAATATGAAATAAAATATGCCTAAAACAAGCATATTAGGTGATTAATATTATTATATGTACCTAGTCGAGATAAAATAACACAGTCAATTACACGGCATTGTGCTAATAAACGTGAATCTCGATGGTCTGATAACATAACAGTAATGAATCAGTTGGACCCAGACAATAATTGTTGTTTATCTGTTCTACTTCCAATGTAAAAGTTTCCATCCCACTATGTATTATATTTAGGTTGTGGGAAAGTTACCAATAATTAGGAACCTATTTTGCAATCATTTAGACCTTGTTTAAACAATGTTTGGTGGGAATACCTATATGGTTATCAGAAAAACAACAATTACCAATATCATTACTGAGAGTACTTAGTATAAACATTGCTGCATTAATTATAGGAAAGTTTATAAATATTTCTTCATATCTTTGCAAAAGAAAAGATTAAAATCAGGAATAAGAATTACTTATTCTATGTTCTGGACATAAACTTTTTTGTATTTTCTGAAACCTGCAATGTGATAAAGGTTACAACAATTATTGGTAGTTGCAGTAGAGTTTGTGACCACCCCGAAATTGATGTTTATCTTCTTCTTATCGTGTAGGCAGCAAGCCCTGGTGTCAGAGTTCGTTCAGACTGCTTTACGGCCTCCGACTTGGTTATTATGTAACCACTACTACCACCAGAGATAGTAGCCGGGACCAACGGCTTAACATGCCATCCGAAGTACGGAATCATCTTTCTTTTCAGACAATAGGAGATTCAACCTGCAATGTCCTAGCCAACTGGGGAAAAATGCACAAAGTGACGTATCACTAGGTGTCCCCTGTGGTAATCGAACCCTCAACCTCCGTGTCAAGAGCCCAATGCTCTTAACCATTAGACCACAGAGGCAGTGTATGATTATATAATTATAAAATTTAAGAAATACATAAAATATTTGTAGTCTTTATAGTAGGTTTTTATTAGAGGTCATCATAATCTGATAAGAATCTAGTAAGATTTTATTTTCAAAAATCATTCAATTAAAACAAAAAATTTTGAGTATGTTTTAGCAAAGCATTAATAAAACAAAGGGTCAATAGTATTGTCATACTTCCATTGACCACTGCATTATCTAATTTGTTAACATAACAAAAAGCACAAAAACAAATGTGATTGTGAAAGCACTTACTTCATTTTCCTAGCATACGGTCTTAATGACACTGGGCCTGATGTGAAAGCATCCTCAACCACTTCTGAGAAGCTCAATGCCGGCCTTTGATTTCTGATGCAGAGCTCATGAGAGCACTGGACCAGCATATGCATGCAATGTGTGCATAATGCACCCATAAATAATGTGCCAAATACACCTGGAACAAAGCAAGTTGTATGGATTATTATCAGTCTGGACATGGATCTCCTTGAAGAGGGGAACTGGGGGGGCTTGTTTAACAGTTACATGGAGGTAGTGCACAGGAAGTTTATGTACATTTTAATATGTATATTGAATATTAGGGACAGAAAAATACACGATGTAAAGCATAATATTTAGTCACTTTATTGGTTCATAGGGTATTTGCCTACATTAATGGGAATTTCTCTATTGGATCAACACTGAAATCGTGTAAAAATCAGCTGTCCCATACATTTGGGTCCAGCACGATTGCAGTTTTTTATGGAACAGGAGATTTTATACTTTTTGAATACAGGGTGTATGTCATTATCTTATTTGAAAAAATATTTGAAAATAATAATGCTAAACTCATATTATCTTTAAGCATAATATAATATTATACAGGGTGTAAGGGAAAGTATCATTAACCTTAGAGCGATGATAGTCCATACGGAAGAGAGAGAGACTCAATCACGAGGCGGCGGTTCGATTCTTGGCCTGTACCTTTAAGTTCTACGGAATTTATGTACATTTGTATTTATCAATATCACTAGCTCGAAGGTGAAGGAAAACATTGTGAGGAAACCTGCATACCCGAGAATTTTAACCTTTAAATCACATACTCTATCCATCAAACTGAACAACTTTTACTATGGGAGCAAACCTGTCAAAACATAAAACAAATCAGCTGTCCCATACATTTGAGTCGAGTAGGTGCTGCAGTTTAGGTTTGCTTCCATAGTAAAAAATTACAGTTTGATGGGTAAAATATGTTGTTTAAAGGTTAATGATACTTTTCCTTACACTCTGTATAATAGGTAACAACAAGATTTATATAAATTACATATTAGGAATAAATTATAACAGTTAGTTACTTTACAAGCAAACCATGTGCTCAAATGCCAAGTCGTCATACGAAATTAATTATGCAAATCAATAACGACGAAATTATTCACATACCAAATAACAATCCTGCATTTTTAAAAGCATCTGGCATAGCCAAAATGCCTGTGCCTATATTGCCTTTGAGAAGATGAATCAACGTGTCGAAATTGGAGGTCGGATGTTCCAAGCGCCTCTCTGCTCCTGGATGGTATTCACTTTTTGGTTTATCATCACTTTCGGGCACATTTGGAGCAGTCACTAATTCCACAGTTTGAGCTTCTACATTTTCAATAGGAGTGCCTGGCCCGGTGAGAAGTGGCTGCTTTTCATCGAACATTATTTAGTCGAATTAATAACACAGTGCCATACGTTGAATGGTCTGCAGACCGAAGAGATATACAATAATATAAACTTGTAAATATCTCGATTTGTCACCGTCTAGACAGACGAGACAGGCGACAGGCAGGCGGGCACCCTAGTTTTCAAACAATCAATGAATGAATGAATGAAGCAGGCCTGTGACAGCTTCAGTTTCCATAGCTCCGTTGTGGCGCTGAAGTCACATTTTCCCTTATGAAATATCATCATAGGACGAGGATAGGACGCCATTTTGAAGTTACATAAACAGCAGCATTTATGCCGTTTTGTTATGTTTTGTTATCTTGTGTTTTTCCTGGTATTTTCGCTAGATTCCTTGTTCAAATATCCCTGTTTTTGCAATTAACATAAGTAGCATGACACCGTGATACAGCGCTATCACACCTTCGCTCTCTTTCTATTTGCGCGCGAACGAACGAGATAAAAGACGTGATAAAGCCTTATCACGTGTAACATGCCACGGCAACTGGAATCACTGTTTACGTACCTATAACTACAAGTTTTATACAAATTTGCTTGACGACAGCAGTGCCACAACGGCACTGTTGGAACTAAGTGAAAATTTCACTGTCGCATCTTTAGCTTGCTACATGTCAGTAGTCTGTGGAATGAAGAATACTAAAGCACCCTTTAGACGGGCAACTGATCGCATTGCTTTTTGCCAAGGCCGAATCACGCGGCAGCAAAATTGCCCGTCTAAAGGCCAATCGCACGATAGCAAAGCCAGAAAGCAAGAAAGACGGTGCGCTGCCATGCTTTTTGCAAATGATTGCACGTCTAAAGGCAAATCGCAAGTTTTTTTCAACTAGTTTCCCGTCAAACAGGCCTATGACAGCTTTAGTTCAGATATAGCCGTTGTGGCACTGAAGTCACATTTTCACTCATGAAACGTAATCATAGGACGTAGACGATGATAGGACGATGGCGTCCAACGCTGCTGTTGCTGTACTTACAGCAACAGCAGGGTTGAAGTCACGTTGCAGGTTCTGACCCGAGCACTTGTCTTGCATGTTGTTCGCGCGTCGCGTTTTTGCTTGCTACGAGGCTCGGCAATCCTCAATCTCTTCTTGTTCTTGATCAAAAACAATCCTTGAGATTGGGATAGATACTCCCACAAACTACTTGACATTGGCGGAAATGCAGTGCTAACGCACAAGCAAGAGTCCATTTATTATAAATAAATAAAAAACAGCAACGTTATGCCGTGTTGTTGCGTCAGCTTATATGTTGTTTCTCCTGGTATTTTCCCTTGAGTTGAGAATCCTTGAAAAGCCCTAATTCTTCAACGTTGTATGACATAATAATATCGTTGATAACTTTGTTCCTTAGTCAAATATCCCTATTTTACATTGAGGAATAACCGTACATACTGTCCGGTATACATACCTATAACTACAAGTTATATACAAATTACTTTCACGACAGCAGCACCACAACGGAGATGTTGGAACTGAGTGCAAATTTCACTGTTGCATCTGTAGCTTGCTACATATTAGTCATCTGTGACCTAGTGTCAATTGGTTGTCAAATCATGTGGTAATGTGATAAGATATTCGCAGTATTGTCGGACTTGGAAAAGTTACGAAGAGAAAATGGGAAACGCGGGAAGTAACCAACCAAAAGAATGGCACAGAGATACTTCAGTTAAAACTCCAGACGTTGGACCTTCCTCGCCGGTCAAGGAAGGAGAAGCTTTTACATTCGACAAAAAGACCGAAGACGAGCGCGGTGGTCGTGAGGACGACAATAATATTGAGGATGGAGCTCCTTACTACACTAAGGCTGTCCCTGAAAGCGACGTAGAGTACAGCGTGACACGGCCAAGGTCTAATACTTTGACTGAAAGTAGTGCAAATAAGATTGTCGACGATAAAGTATTGCCCACTGTTTTCAAATGGGAAGGAGGAGGCAAACAGGTACGAATGTGTTATGTCCTTGACTTAAGCTATTTATAGATTTGTTTATTACTCATGTATTTACGGCTGGTAGGAACCTGCCTGCAGATCAGAGGGTTGCAGGTTTATATTAAATTTGTAAACAAATCATTGATGTTTGTATCTACAGTGTACCAATATACTATGATATTTGTATATATTTGATAATATACTATGGGAGCAAACCGATAGGAGCAAAAAAAAATCTCCTGTTGCATACATTTGAGTCGAGTAGGCATTGCAGTTTAGTATGGAATAGTAGACTTTTTTGTTCCGATCGGTTTGCTCCTATAGTAAAAGTTGT
Source organism: Agonopterix alstromeriana (assembly GCA_963924505.1). NCBI lineage: Eukaryota > Metazoa > Arthropoda > Insecta > Lepidoptera > Depressariidae > Agonopterix > Agonopterix alstromeriana. The sequence continues at coordinate 9,474,712 of OZ004670.1, forward strand.
TCAGTTTGATGGGTAACCTGTTAGTTTAAAAGGATGCTAATGATATGAATTTCACCGTGTATAGTGCGTCCACGATAGCTTTGTGATTATGACCCATCATTTTAGAGATGTGACACATCCACTTTCACAGATATTACTGGTAATACTAGGATGGTACTAGCTACCAATATAATAATAGGTAATGACTAAAGTCTGGCCGCTGAAAGATTGCGTTTGACAGTTACCATAAAATTGTAAAAAACTGAATGAAAACTATAAATGCCGATCATTATTTAGTAGCTTTTTGAACTTAAAAGGGCAGCTAGTGCCCTGTGTACTAGAGTGAGCACAGGTAAACAATATTTTTATTCAGTTTTTTACAATTTTATGGTAACTGTCAAACGCAATCTTTCAGCGGCCGGACTTTAGTAGCCACGTTTGATAGGCTTATCTCCGTGTTAATAAGAGAAAGCTGTCTCAGTTTTACATATAGCAAACAGAATAGCGGAAACAGAATAGCTACGTCACTAATATGATAATAGTTACGATTCCGTTATTTATGTCACAGACTTAGTAAAAATGCAGTCCTGTTGAACCTTGTACGAGCGGCATTCATCACAGTGTGTTGTTAGATTTTTTTATTATTTCACTTTTTGAAAATATTTGAGCAATCAAAACATTATGTACGTATGTAATTATAATGAATTTTAATTAATATTGTATTTGTTCAGTATTTGTAAAATATCAACATTATTTAGAACCGCCTGCACGCTTGCCCCTCCTGTATGTGCTTCCTGCTCGGCTCCCCTAAAGTATCCCCAGAAAGTGGGGTGAGGGCAGGGAGTGTCCATACTGTATGTATTACTAGATACTCTTTCTTATACTGTGACCACGTCCCATGCAAAAAGTGGCGGAAAAGTTTGTTAGTAGAATTACATGCGTAACATGTCTATAGTTATATGGTAGGTATATTCTAAATCTTAATACAAATCCAGGCTAGATTCTGGTACTTTAACTGGGATTAGATTAGATTAGATTAATTTATTAATTTACCACTTATCTAGTAATTTTTAACTTATTACTATGACAACTAGTGGCTCTTTATGTTTGCTGTGAATTACAGGGCGTCACCAGTACCTATTTTTTATTATATAAGATCCCAATAAAATAAATACAATACAATACAATAGATAATCTGTGAAAATGTATTTATTTAAGTACTTTTGGGCTATTCGTTAACAAACTTAAATTTTCAGGTCTACATAAGTGGTACTTTTACGGATTGGAAAACGATCCCCATGGTCAAGTCGCACGGGGACTTTGTTACTATAATAGATTTACCGGAGGGAGAGCATCAGTACAAGTATTTCGTTGACGGAGAATGGAGGAATGATCCCAGCATAGTAAGATTTTACATTGTCTATCATAATCAGAGATCGGAATCTGCTGGTCATTCCAGGTCCTTTCCATTCCATTTAAGTAATATGATTGTGGCCCTCTTTATAATTTTCATATATCTGTATTTTGCAAAAAGTTCTAATAATTAATAATCATCAATTCCTTGTTATTTTGAGATTCTAGACAGTGTCAATCCATATAGTTGCCCTCCCCCATTGTCACAAAACAATTTAAAAAGAGGGCATCACATCACTTGTGGACCTGGAATGACGGGCAGATTCCGACCTTTAGTCATAATATTACAGATATAAGTGCATTATGAAAATAAATTTCTTATTCTACTCAGGTTATGCATTAGTACCTAAAATATTGTCAGCATACTGTGAAAACCATTAACCACCAAGAAGCAAAAAATCTGTAGGAAATTTTTGTGGGGAGTCAAATTAACACATTCTACATTACTCATTAATTTTAAAGACGTATTTTAAAGAAAAAGAATATCTAAAAGGTTTTAGCTTAATTTGGGACCCCACAGTTTTCAATACGGTGACAATTCAATACTACTCATACCTCTGTGATTTTCATTTTTCATTGTCCATGCCAGATTACACCCTTGGTACAAAGGCACCAGATCCATACTATATTGCCATAATACCAAACTTTACCGCTCCAGTAAAATTATCTACCCATTGCTGCTCATAGGTCTCCTTTACATTGCACCTCTTGTTGGTCCTGTTCTAATCTGTACAATGGGAACCTGTCACCCTCACAGACCAATGTGCTGGTGATCTGTCTACTTACCTTCGTTGGTCTCTTGTGCACGATTGTAATTAGTCTTGTGATTGGATAATACGATGCTATTGCCAATAAATTAAATTTTTTAGAAGCTTTCAATCTTTTAGCTATAAACTTTTGTGACACATCACATTTATCCACTCTTGTCGCGCCATTTACTTTAGAAGACTTATAATTAAATGAATCACATAATATTTTCATTACAGAAATTAGTAGACAATGGAATGGGTTCTAAAAATAATTTGGTAACAGTAAAAATGTCAGACTTTGAAGTGTTCCAAGCACTTGCCAAGGACAGCGAGGGAATTCACAGTGGAGCTCAAACAGAATATTCACAGGTAAGTGACTATGACTTTCAATGACAATTTTATGGAGAGCATTGGTATTTGTACCGTTTGTGGGCTCTATTTGCGAATCAAGTTGCGGAGTGTATGTCAATAGTCAGATGCGCGAAGCAGTTCGGTTTGTATGGACGTGCCTCGCCCGAGGCAAACGCATGCGCCGCTTCGACCGAGCGGAGCCGCGACCGAGCCATGCGGTGTTGGTATTTTCGCTTTGCTTAACACTTTCGCTGCTGACGACCTCGTAGGTCGGCAACAAATGGGCCGCAGGCAGTGCAAGGCCGAAAACCATACGCCTGTGCGGCCCACAACGCGAGCCACATTTATCGTTTCAACGTTACGACTGTGCGCACTACCTGAGGGGGTCAAGTTTTATTGCATTCACCTGTGCTCATGCCCTGTAGCATGTGTCACCTTAACCTTACGCCTATGTGGATGATCCACAAGGTGAGCCATTTTGATCGTTTCATGAGCACGACCTACGAGGGGGGTCAACTAACATCAAGATCATTTATACAACGTGTTAATGAATTAACGCAAAACTAGAAAATAGTTTGTTTAGAATCGAGAGTAGAATCGAATTATCATGTTTTCAACATAGGTAATATTTTTCAAAATATTAAATAATTAGTTTGTAAATTTTAAAATTTTCTGAATTCGATCTCAACCTACTGCACGGGCACACTCACCCTACTTACTACCAAAACAAGATTCTTAAAATGTATACATGAGCACGTTAGCGCTTTCATTCATTGCTGAAAAATGATAACAAATAATTTTTGCCTCAAAACTTAAAATGCGAAAAACTTAAAATTTTAATGAAAATTTATAATGAAATTATTGTTTTAATATAATTACTTAGTTATAAATCAGTTGGGGTGTATGAGGTTTTGCGCTTATTCATTAACACGTTGTATAAGTAACAATTAAAAGACAACATAGTGTTTTATTTTACAGGAAATCCCACAGTCTAAGCCATGGGAGAAAGTATCAGGCCCACCAATCTTACCACCTCACCTATTACAAGTTATATTGAACAAAGACACTCCACTTTCTGTAAGTTTATTTTTTTTAAACGTGGACCAAAGCATCACAGCCTCTAACTTCAATTACAACATTTTAAATTTTTCCTATTGCTTACTAGTTTTTAGGGTTCCGTACTCAAAGGATGAAAACGGGATCCTATTACTAAGCCTACGTTGTCCGTCCGTCCGTCCTACCTATTTAGGGCTGTAACTTTTGAAACGTAATAGCTACACAATTGAAAGAATATGCGTTATTACGGCGGATTTGTTAACAAATAATAAAAATTTCAAAAAGTAAAAAATTAAGGGGGACTAGAAACGCAAGAAACTAGTTTTTACCAACGTTGTTTCTTCTCGCTCTATGGTAAAAACGGTAATACATACAAGCGTTGTAATAATAGAGCAAACACTACAGTATAATAAAAGTAACCAGTATTACATTAAAAACCTGCCAAGTGTGAGTCGGTCTCGCGCTAAAGGTCCGTGAGAAAACAGAACTTTTTTCGAAGTTATTATGTTGTGTGGTGGTGTGGTACGGAACCCTTGGTGCGCGAGTAGCTCGACTCGCACTTGACCGGTTTTTATTATAATTAAAAAGATTATGTTCCAATTTTAGATTTAATCATGATTGTATACCAGCGATTTTGATACTAACGATAACGTCTCGATTCATATAGAAATTTCAATTGTAATGTGAAATAAGTTATGCTGTTGGTGTACGTACACACGGCGACACATCAAGCTACGCAAAACCAAGATAAGCTGGCCGCGCGTAGGGAGAGTAATGTATAACGTCGCGTGGCCAGCTTATATTGGTTTTGCGTAGCTTGATGTGTCGCCGTGTGTACCTATTAAATAAAATAACACATTATCTGTTAGTTAGTAGTATAGTTAGTCTTACATTTCTTAATTTGTTTTGCAGTGTGAACCAACCTTGTTACCAGAACCGAATCATGTTATGTTAAATCATCTGTACGCTCTATCTATCAAAGATGGAGTGATGGTTCTATCAGCGACCCACCGGTACAGGAAGAAGTATGTCACGACATTGCTGTACAAACCTATTTAAAGTTAAAAACCAAAAAGAATTGCAGAGTCGTAAATATTGGTGTAGGAATAAGAATTACAGCTCAATATTTATCAGCAAGTTTAAACGAGTTACTCGGCGGAAAACTGCTTGTGGTCGTTGTTGTTGTTATAATGTCTTTAACGGCTCTGGATACTTTTACCCAGTGTTGCCAACAGTTAAGTTAGCTCTTCACTAGATTCAACTCCTAAATCCACCAGAAAACCACTAACAGAAAGTGGCCCTATTCTCATAATCACTGTATTTCCACTAAACATGAAAACAATGTGTTTGTTGGTAATTTGTTTCCTTTACTATACATATTGTGTGACGGTTATTAACGTAACGTAACGTAAATCGGCTTAGTGGTTGACTGATAATCTTTCTACTAATTGGGGTGCTATTTTTGAATCGGACACATTCAAAATTATGATCGAATAATGCATAAACTTTTAAGTTTAAGTCATTTTCAAGGATGAACTAGGATGTGCGAGAGTCAAAAATAACTCTCTTGAAACTAAATTTTAATCTATTTAACCACTAGAAAAAACCACCAGCAAAATATTTCCGCTAAAAGGAGGGTCGAAACCACCAGTTTTAGTGGAAAATTTACTAAGTTGGCAACACTGCTTTTACCCATTCTGACTACCGTGTTCATAGATTTAGCATATACTACGTTAGATCGGAAATGCGAAAGAGAAAGGGCATAGCATTAAGGTATGTTAGAGCGAGATAGATAGACGAGACCATTTTCGAACACTTTTATGAGCCTGTATGGACCTAGCGTCAGTTGTGGAACGAATCCCGCTTTTTTTCAAAAATCTCTGGTTTTTTTGGTCTCGCCTTGGATAATCCGTAGCCGATCTAACGTAGTATATGCTAAATCTATGACCGTATTCAATTCAAGCTGGTATTCTAAGGCTGAGGTTGAGATAGTTTTTGTAAGTTTGAACTCCTGTATGTCAAATCCTTTACATTTTCGATCTTACTTAGACTAAGCTATCGCTAAAAAAAGTCAGAATCTCAGTCTTAGGGTCAATTCAGATTAGGCGGAAAAATGTTTGGGCATGTTTTTGGGTGCTAGAGTCGCTATACACACTTCGCGCAAAACGAAGCTAATGCTGGATTGGATTTTACTACATACGGTTTTCAGCCCTAGTTGAATGGAATAAGGTTGATATTTAATTACCACTCTAAAAGAGTTCGAGCATTTTGACGCCTAGTCTGAATTGACTCTTAGTGTCACAGAAGGAAAGTGCCGTCGTTATGTATTTAGTTTAGTCTCAACATGATACGATGTTTTGAATCAGTTAGTCGGCACATCTTTCTTAGCCACGGTTTATACAGAAAAGACGTGTGGCGGTGGTGGATAATCTAAGTAACACAATATAAACGCAGCATAGCGTCGTTTTTGTCGTAAAAAAGAAGGAGGAGAGTAATTCTCCATCGACGCTATGCTACGTACTATACGGTTTATAATTGTGTTACTTTGATTATCCGCCACCGCCACACGTCTCTTCTGTATAAACCGAGCCTTAGAGACACGCACGGGGAGTTTTACGCACGGTGACAAATTTATGTTGCTGGTTTATATTCAACAATTAATTATGCTGCTTTTAAGTTATAAACATCTGACTTGAGATATTGTTATAGCCATAGTACACAGAACTAATTAGAATGCATTATTTCGATATCACTTCAAATAAATTAACGCAATAATGGCCTGGACTCTCTGATTGGGCCCACCCTGCATAAAGGCTAACATTAGACTGGCAAGTGAATTAAGAAGTATGTCAGTATAATGGTCAGCAAATATCTTGGCAAAAACCTTGACTGAGCAAAACAAAATGTTTAGGCGAAAGTGCGCACTAGTGCGCACCCCTCCCGATTGGTCAAGATATTTGCCGCGTAGTGTACTGAAGAACTAACCCTTGAAAAGTGTAAATTAGTACGACTTTGAAGATTGTTAAATATAAGTAGTTATCATCCTTAGTTTAACATAAATTATGTTGCGTTAAATTGAATTTATTTTATCTAAATCAGCTAGTGGTTGACTGTATTTGATAAAGAAGTCATTTTAGGTAGTAGTCTACTACGATAACCTAACCTAACCACGCCTGCTCTGTGTTTAAAAGTCTCACATCACAACACATGGGTGTGCTGAGACGGACGTTATACAAAAACAAATATGTACACGGATTTGTGGCTCAACTGGAGGTTCACTAACTGACTCATCATTAACCGCGGGCATCTTATCGTAATAGATCTACCTACATCTCTTGAGAAAATGAGCAATTTTGTGAGTCTTGTTGTTAAGGATTTTGGAATCATAATCAATGATGTTCTATAATATTCTCATTGTAAAGTCACGTTCATTGATATGTACTAATACATCCTAGAGCTAAAAACTAGAATATTTTTAAACAAAGTCGTAATTGAAATGTTTAATAATGTTATTTATATGATATATATTTAAACAAGTACTTTTGGTTTGGGGGGCAATAATTTTCGGGTCGGATTTTCATTATAAAACAATGAAAAAGAAATCCCCATAATCAGTTATATGGATAAATCCCACATATCCACTCCCCTGGATTCTTGCTTGTATGTAATTTTTTCCATCAAAAGACTATGCATATCATTTAACAAACAAGCAGGCACATTTTAAGGTAAACGCATATTAGTGTAGCGACACACCTGCGGAACGTACGGCGCCGAACGTTCGGTTGAATACGCTCGCAGTGTTTTTCCCTATGCCGGTGACACACAAGTACGCGCCATTTTTCATAGTAGACGCGTATTCGACCGTACGTCCGGCGTCGTACGTTCCGCTGGTGTGTCCCTATACTTAGGGCGGGCCGTTGCGGGGCGGCCCGCAGCGCTAACATCCGTCCAAATCGCTTTTATACAATTTATCTGTACTAACGCATACCACGCCGCCGCCGGGGCGGAGATTCACGCATTTTTGCGCGGCGGATTTCCGTCCGTTCCGTGGAACTTTTTACAACGTCTGCCAGTATTACGTCAAACTAAAAATTCGTCAATGCGTTGCGACCCGGCCCGCTCTAGTGTGCGAAGTACGAATTTTCCGCTGCGATGCGGCCGACCTAATATGCGCTTTCCTTTATTGTTCATTTTTAACGTAAACTGCGGAAAATGTATAAATATAGATGAACGTGACTTGCTTGCTTTGGCATCTTGAGCCTTTTTCTGATTGCTGTTTTGTAGTTGAAAACGAAGAATTTTGTCACGGCAAATTATTTGCAGTTATGTTTAAGCTTCGGTCACACAGGCGGTACCGGAGGCGGGATTTTTTGTAATGTACAAGTTTATATGGACCCTGCCACACAGAAATCCGGACCGGGAGCGGCGCGGTACCGGGCAGAACGCTATGACAAACAGGCGACCGCGACTGGGCCGGAGGCGGCGTGTGCCGGCGGCGGCGCGGGCCGAGGGCGGCGCCGGCCGGGGGCGGCGCGGAAGCGACCGCGGCCGCTGTATTCCATTGTAGTCTATGCTAGGTGTCACACAGAGCGGTGGCGGGCGCGTCGCGGTCCGGAGGTGGTATTTACCGCGCTGTCAATTTGTATTTTATGCATGGCCGCTTTCGATGTCACACCTGCCGCCTTCGCGCCGCCTTTCCGCCGCGAATACTGCGGCGGACCCTGTGTGGCAGGCCCCGGAACGCCTTCGCTTCCCGCAGGACCGCCGCCGGCCCGCTTTTCCGAAGTCAGTAATACAGGTGGCTGTGACAAGGTTCTAAAACTTTTTATCCATACTTTTAAAAAATCTTTCTGCAACTAAATTCCTTCTGCTCGTGACATAACTTTATTTCCTAAAATGTTAGCACAAAATTTGCTAGTTAGCGCCATTGTTATTAAATTATTGCTGCTGGTGTGTGATACAAAATGTATTATAAAATATAATTTATTATAATAAAAAACAGGAAAGTTTAATCACAATTTTTATTTCTTACAAATCAGGAATTAAAAATAAACATTTAAATAATTGTATTCTATTAAAACTGGTCATTACAGGTCGGTTAACTAAGCTGGCGCGTGCCACACACATTTACGCAACGCCTATGTCTCACTGCACGTGTAATGAAAATTTCTCTATCTCTATCAAACACGGACGCAGTGACAGGAAAACTGCATTTGTGTGTGTCTGTGAACGCGCCAGCTTTAGTTAACCGACCTGTACATTAGTCATATAGGGTCCTTATAAACATATCCCGACGGTTATTTAAGGGGATAATCAGACCATAAAACTGAACAATTTTGTCTATGGGACCATGAAAAAAAAACTGCTGTTTAATACAAAAACGCAAACTCGACCGAAATGTATGGGAAAGCTGTATTTTTTCGAGATTTCGGTGTTGGTGGTTGGTGGTCTGCTCATCCCCTTAAGAAACCGTCTCAGCATATTAAAAAGGGCGCCTGGCCCTTTAAAAAATAGTGGTTGTAGCAAATTTTATGATCACCCCGAAAGACTACAGTCGCGAGTTTTATGTATGTAGGTATGTAAATTAATTATTTTTTTCTGAAATAACAATAGTCTTTGGCAGATAGAGGCAATAGTAAATAACACAGGATTTCACAGGATAAATGTCAACCAGGAGTCATCAGATCATGTCTGCTATATGGAAATATATCTAAAATTTATTTTTTTAATTTAACATAACAGTAAATTTGTGATGATATTATTAGGCAGATTTACTTATTCGTAATGACCTAGATTGGACTTCATTGAACTCAAAAAAAAAAGAAAACATGACATTATAAGAATTTACTCTTTAAACGGGGTTTCAACTATCAACGTAATTTGATAGACTAAAAAAACAATTCAGTATGTAAGGGGAGGGGACGTCAGTAATTATTAATTTCTACTTAATCCTAGCATTGAAACTATATTTTAACCAAAAATCTGACAACATACAAGCATAGAGATTAGTTTCTACATTGTTTCTGAAAAATGTCATTGTCTTTAATTGGTTAGTATTGAAAATATAACCAGATTTCGTTTGTATGGAGCGCGCTCGGAATTATATCCTCTTAAGCCACTTTTGCTTTGCTTTTGTTTCCTCTTAATATGGCACTATTATTTTTACACAATTATTATAGTGAAAACTACACACGTAAATAAAATAATGTTTTGATAGATGAGTAAGGTAGTTAATCAATACTTAAAATTAAAACTAATCCAGTAATACTGAATCGTACTATTATAATTCTAGACGGGTTTTAATTTAATAGCTATTTAGGTATAGTTATTAAGATAATAATTGAGTTGGTTTTAAGTAACGGTTTACTGTGTAGGTAGGTAAGTATAATAAACAATATCTTCGCTTTAGCGTTGCCTTACAGTAGTGAAACTATCGATATTCAATCGATACTAGAAATATAGTATCTATATCGATAGTAACGATACTATTGAAGCTTAAATACCATCGATAGAATCAATTGTTTTTAATTACTACAGTAATACCACATAATAAATACTAGTACCTATCGGTACAGAAGGATCACTTCGAAAAAAGATTTAAATAAATAGCGAATCTCTGCACGGAAATAAGGTTCACAGTTATTCGCACCCGTCCTATCGTACAATTCGCGAATAACCTACCAACCGTCACAACGGCGCGCATGCAAACAAAAATGAATTGAGTCAGTCACATGAAAGCTTCCTTTTGATACTCTATCTTTCATAAGAATAAAAGATAGACTTAAACGTAGTGATTACTTGCTCAGTGGATAGACTATCGAAAGGAATCAGCACGTGAAAGATCGCGTGCTGATAAGGTGACATCGCAAGAGTTTTCAAGTCTCGCATTGACTACTCACAAAATGGCAGCAAGTCTAATGAAATTTGACCAAGAAGTTTACACAAGTGTTTAGTTTAAGTTGGTTTACCTAACCTATTGCCATTCATCACACGGTGAGGATCGCCATCAAGCGTACTTGAGCTGTGGTTCAATAGTACATATATTATTGATAGTATTACTCACTGTCAATAGTATTGTCAAACGTATAATTTATACAAAAGTTTCCATAAACTTGTCAAGTCGTAGGTACGAGTTAATTTTTATTACACTAGGAAGAATATGTACCATTATTTTAACACAATTTTTAATTACGTACCTGTTTTTAAAATTATCTGGTAATAAAAGATCTAAACAACATTCGAAAATAAACCTTATTGGTTTCCAAATTCGATTTATTACGCAATGACAAAAAAGTGCGCTGCGTGGAATAGGGACTACATTAAGTAAAAAGTCAATCATCCGATTTGGTCCAAAATGTGAATTGCCGGCCAAAAAAAGACTATATTCTGTTAGGACTTGACTTTGTAAAGTTTGAAAAATATGCCTTTTCATACATTTTTGATGTAATAAAACTTACAGCTAGAGCTTTCATGCCATAAGAATAAATGCCTAGACAGACAAGTTCTAATAGAATATAACATTCGTTTTTGTTGGCCGACACTATTACATTTGGACCAAAAATGTATGAAATGCATCGGCTGGGTCACATCATCACATCGAAAGCTTCATACAAGCGGCCGCTGTCGGTGCACTCACACATAGCGCGCGTTCTAGGACGTACAAAAAGGTGCATACACTCAGCCGGGGAATGACGCACCAGAGGCCGTAGCATGATACGCGTGATAAGCCTTTTATCTCCTTCGTTCGCGAGCAAATAGAAAGAGAAAAATGGCGCGATAACGCTATATCACGCTGCCATACTATGGCTGCTGTTCGTACGACCTTTAATGCGCGCCATGTATAAGTGCACCGACAGCGACCGCTTGTAGCCTTCGAACTGTAGCGATATTTAATCATGGGTTGCTTAATTTCGTATATCATTTCCAATACCTTAAGACTAAAGGCAGGTTTAGGCGATGACAATTTAGCGGCGCCAATTTTCTAGCGCGACCGTTAGCAAGAAATCAAGCACCGTATTAACACTATCGCCAATTTATCGCGGCATGCCAGAGCGCTAGCACGGAATAGAGCAAGCGTCTATTTTTTGGCGCCAGTGACCTAAGCCCGCGTCTCTCGCATTCAGCACGCCAATTTTTGGACTCGTGTCGTACAAACACGTCGCGCCAATCGCTGGCACGGTTTTCACAAGCAAAACCTTGCGGAAAGACTGGCGCTAAACTAGCTAAACTGTATAAACATAAACGACCGGGTGCCGTGCTTTTTTTACGAGCTAGCGCGCTGGCGAGGAAACTTGGCGCAGCAAAATTGTCATCGTCTAAACCTGCCTTAAAGCAGATCGTTTTCCTTTTGCTAAGAACGCTCAGATAGTACGGTCGGCTACATACTTAAGTAAAGGTACACAGGGTTGGCAAAAACACTGGGTTTTAAAGAAAACTGTTAATCGTTGCATCTAATAAACATTTTTCTACCAAACCTCTTAATGTGAATTATTGAGCACTGAATTAAGTAGTACCTTGAAAGGAACTGTCAACTATCAATTTAAAACAAATTGTATTTTAATGATTAGCAGAAAACAAACTATCAAAACTGATTAAAAAGAAAGATTGACCACTTTACACCTTTATCAGATTTTCATAGAATACCAGTAGGTTTCACATTATATCGTTTATAAGTTCGATATCATATTATGATATTACGCAGGCGCGGTCGCAGCCTTAAATTTTGGGGAGGGTCACTAATAATAAAATATGACGAGTAAATTAGACTTTATTGCACATTACACAATTTTATTGCACACATTATGATGATTTGGGGTGAGGGGGGAGGGGGGGGGGGGGGGCTCCCCCCTTCGGACCGCGCCTGACTGTACGAGACAATTTTTAACTATCATTTTGTTTTTGTGATCATCATATCCATTGTCTGAAATGAATTACCATCAAGAATAAGAACCCTCGGGTTTTATCAGGTAAGTTTTTTTCGGGTCGGGGAAAAAGAAGCCGACCCTGATATCGAATTAAATCCATGTATACTTATATATGTAGCCAACTATATACAAAATATTTTTATAAAACGACCCTTTTCAAATTACATATAAAATCACACACGTACAAAAAGATAATACCTACTATTTTGGTACATAACTAAAATAGTCAACACAATAGTTATTTGTCTAGATACTTTACTACTTATACTTATTGCGTTATGTATCCGTCACAACCTCTAAAAGAGGTTTCTTATCTTTTTCAGACATACTAGAACCCGCGTTATTAACAGGGTTTTTGAAGTACATCGCTACAGCAATAATAACTAGACATATAGAAGCAACTGTATACCACGTTATCAGTATATGAAACAGCATGTAACACACTACAGCCGTTATCACAAGTTCCAAAGCACTAGCGTACGTTTTTAAAATAGAGTTGAGATTCTTTAGAAAGAAACTAGTAACTATACCTACTATTGCGCTATTTACTATTATAAGTATCACAAGTATATTTCCTAAAGACTTGAAGTCACTAAACATAGATGAGACTTCTCCTTTACACATTAAAATGAAGAAGTTACACAATACAGAATCGAGGTACATGAAAACGTTTTGTAAGAAAATGTCCACATTTGAGCCTTTTGTTTTTAACAAATACTCGTTGTATGTCCCTGCTAGGCAGGAGCAAAAGTTTTGAAAATTTATAGATAGGAAGTAAATATTGAATACTTGTGACCAGAGGCTAACGTCATCTTTTGATTGGACTGTCGCAGTGTCCAAATTTTTGATGACACAACCCATTGTGAGGATTCCCAGCGATATCCATTGCATAAATGCCAACTTTTTCTTGAATAGGAACTGAAAGAGGAAAAATTTACCATTAAATAAATTAAAGATTGAAAAAAATTTTTAGGGCGGGACTTGAACCCGCGCTCTTCCAAACCGGGGAAGTGCGTTATCCAATTTCGCTACCGAGCTCACTACCCAGAGCACGAAATTTTCAACCTATGGCGTCTTAAGGGGACGTGAGCGCCATCTACTGCAAGTTATTACAAACTAACCAAACGAAAACTAAATACGAAAACTAATGACGAAAAACTAAATTTTAGTACAAACTTTACACAGTGTATGTTTTTTTGTTTGCTTATTATCAATGATTTCCTTTCGAACCGTATTTTTATTGGGCTATTACTGATACAACTTGATTATTATAACAGATAAGAATTGTTTAGTACAAACCTGGAAGAGTAAAGCCGTAAGAACCACTCTGAATTGTAGTAAAATATAGTAGGACGTCGGATCGTAATGTGACAAATTAACAAATGCTAAGTTGTTGTAGAAACAATACAACAAGGATGGCACGAAGTATAATAGCAGGAGTTTGTAGTTTATCACTATCGCTGAGAATAACTCTGGTTTGTTCCTGAAAATATATAAAAATACAATTAAACGGCTTTATGCCGCTCAGTGGCGCTCTGACCACAAATTTAAGATTACGCAATCAAGAAAATCTGATATAAAAACTAAATTTCTACCTAAGGCGGGGTTTATACAGAAGAGACGTGTGGCGGTGGCGGATAGTCAAAGTAACACAATTATAAAACTTATAGTATGTAGCATAGCGTCGTTTGGAGAATTACGCGATTCTCCTTTACGACAAAAACGACGTTAAGCTAAGGTACTATAAGGTTTATATTGTGTTACTTAGATTATCCGCCACCGACACACGTCTCTTCTGTAGAACGGTGGCTAAGCCTAAAAGCTATTTTTATACAATGCTTTTATAGGTTGTTTATAACTTTGTAGGTTGATGAGTAATAAGTATTAATAATAATACTTATTACTTATTTTCTTTAAAGTTGAAAGTTTTGAACCTATAAAAGTAATAAGACTATAGCCGTGAACATAACGGAAAAGCAAAACTTATGATAATGCTAATATTATAGGAATGTAAACATTATGAATAGACGACTTCCTGAGATTGTGCATATTTTAAATAGCAGACATTTTGAGATAGCTGACAAAATAGAAATGCTAATATTATGAATATTGTACATTTTAGGAAAACAAATTTTAACAAAATCAATTTATTTCAGACAATGTCCATAGTGGTGTTAGTAGAAACATTAATGACCTAAAAACTATGTTAGTACACATCATTCAACAAAATTTTAATACACGATTTAATTCAAATTGAAATCAATCTACTGCAATTAATTTAATTTAAATCCTATTTATTATTTAGCCTATTAAAATAGCCTATTTAGGCTTAGGTAGAAAGAGCTTGAGTTTGAGCTTGAAAGAGTTTTATTTTAGGTTTTCTTGATTTAGAAATCTTACATTTTGAGCGCAATGAGCTGCGTAATGCTTCTTAAATATAGGCAGTACATAAAACATAATAGTATATGGTAGGTACTACACACATACAGAATGGCCACTTATCTGTGGTCCGCGACCTCGTCTGCGTTGATTTTAAATTAGTAGTATCCTATGTGTTATTCCAGAACATATTGATATACAGGGTCCTTCTTATTATGCTGCCCCTTTTTAAGGGAATGATCAGACCATTAAACGGAACAACTTTCTCTATGGGACTTGGCAGACATATCGAGGATGACATAAGCAGCGATTACACGCACAGCTGATTTCGGCATACATTGCATGCTTTGATCGCTGCACATTAAAATAGAGAGAACAAATCAGGCAATGTATGCCGAAATCGGCCCTGCATGTAGGGTAATGTAATCGCTGATTCGCTACTATAATGAACTATGTATTGTATGAATGATTGTATGTAATACTAATGTTTACTTACTCCCGTCTATAAGTGTACAAGGTAGCTGAAGCAACAAGCTTGAGTAGCTCCGATAAGAAAACAACAAGAGTCGTGTTGTAATTGTATGTGCCATTTTCAGTCTTAGACGCAGTCACAAACACACCTGAAATTATAAGGTATTTTAAATAGTACATACACATACAAAAGTCTATGCAACACGCCACCAACGCTCTACGCGCCATGTAGCAATGAGTTTTTCTAATTTATACAAGGTGTTACTAAAATACAAATAAACATTTAAGGGGTGGTTTAGACCAACGAACTGAACAACTTTCACTATGGGACCAATATCGAAATCGCAAAAAAAGGGAACACCCATACTAAATCTACTCGGGCTAAATGTATGGGACAGCAGATTTTTTACTTTTGTAACACCTTGTATACTATCTTATACTTATCGTAGGTACTTTAGGGGGTGCCACTTTTTTCGCGATTGCAACGTTGGTCCCATAGTGAAAGTTATTCAGTTTGAAGGTCAAAAGCACCCCATTAAGCAACGATATCGATGCCCCCTATGTATGTAATGCATATAAATTTACACCCTGTATAATACAACTGCACGCTTACAAATATAATTCATAGTTGTAGCAAAGTTTCTGATCACCCAGAAGGGAAATATGGCTGTGAGTTTATGCATGCAGAAACCTTGTAAAATAAAATACTCTAATGGTGTTTTATCAAATAGCTACCTAATTATGTTTTACGCATGGGGCTTATCTTGCTTGCCTGTTTATATTTCAAGGAAATTGAAGTTTGAAATTTGATGATAACAACAGTTACCAGATGTCGGAATTTTTGATTTTTAAGTACAATGTGTAACAAACCACACCAGTAATATTTAAGAGAAGTTTACTCCGAATGCGTAAATGCGCGCTGCATACTAACAAAGTCTGGTGATATTTTCAAATACGAACCCAAATTCAACAAATAGAGCTTCGACACGTCACCGATAGATGTCGGAAGCTGTCTATGGAAAATCAGTATTCCACTTTCCACACCACTGGCTTTTCGGTGAAGGAAAACATCGTGAGGAAACCTGCATGCTTCAATTTCGAGGCATGTATTGAATCCACTGTTCATTATGTGGCGACGGGCTCACCCCCCGTCACACTGGACAGAGTTTAGGTACTACTGGTGAAACGTGGATGTTCTGAGGTTTCAGAATATCTCTGACTACCCCCTTGGGGAGTATAGTCGTGAGCATATGCTATGCTATGCGTAAATGCGCGCTCCATACCAACAAAGTCCGGTGATATTTTCAAATACGAACCCAAATTCAATAAATAGTGCTTCGACACGTCATTGATAGATGTCGGAAGCTGTCCATGCAAAATCAGCGTTCCACTTAGATTGTCCTAAGATAACATAGCATGATTTAAACTAGACATTGGTGAAATCATTTATACCATGATTGATGGATTTTACGATTAGAATATAATAATTGTTCTTAAAATTTCTCAATTTTTTTCATTCTTTTCTTTTTTTGAAAAAAGAAAAAGCATGCTTTCTTTTTTTGAAAAAAGAAAAAGCATGCTTTCTTTTTTTAATTAATTTTTCTTTTTTTCTTAATTATTTAGTGATAGTTACATGAAAAGTCAGTCAATACAGTAAAGAGCAGAATATGGCTTTGAAGTGTAACTAATGTTAAACAATCATTGTGTAACGTAAGACGTTGCATGGTGGTGCTACAAGCTACAAGGGCATTGTTCCAAGCATGGGACTAATTGGTAATATTTAAAAATTTATAAAATACCTAGTGATTTCAATACTTTGTAGGTAAGCTTGTGTGAACCTGTACGTGGAGATTTTTAATTGGCGTCTAGATTTATAAGTATAAGAATATTTAACAAAATTGTAATGCTGTATTAATAATTGTGTAATTGTAGGTATAACAATATTTAATGTAATGCTGTAAATCATCCTAAAATAAAAGGAAAAATACTAAGTATTGCTTTTTTATGACATATTTCCTTATTATTTAAATTAGCGACCGACGCCGACGCCCGCGACGTCGGACGCGCCAACCACCGACTTTATTATACTCATAACTTTTGCGTGAATGCACCGATTGCGATGAAATAAAGCCTAAATGTTAATCCAAACTAAGCTCTATACTGTTGAGAAAACCTAGTTTTTATGTTTTTAAGTGATGCTTGTACAAACAAATAGATAAGCAGATCTTGAATGCCCCCAATTAATATTGTTTGCAAATATCTCAATGTATATCCACGCCCAGTTTTTAGGGTTCCGTAGTCAGTCAAGGAACCCTTATACCTCAAAAACTCGCTCATTTGTGCACTTTTGTGCAATCCAACAAAACTCCCATAGAAACCAAATTTTTATAATGCTTCTGTGTCGAGATATCTGCGCTCAAAGTAAAAAGTAGGGCGTTTTTAAATATATGTATGGATAAGGTTATCTCGGGCCTGCTAGGAGCCGACTTGCAAGGCGTGCACGGCCGGCACTTTAAAACAGGTGATTCACAGTTGCCAACCAGCCTGGTTTCAACCACTTAATGTAGTTATTGGGGATTTCCAGATAAGGCATTTTTTGATTTGAATGGAACATTAGTCTCGAGTGGGAATTCCCTGTTATCTCATACCCAGTGATAGTAGATAGTATTACAAAGATACAGAAATATGAATTACAACCAAACCCAATTCCTTTCTAGAATCATAGGTTGCTATGTTGAAACCATGATAATTTGATTCTGCTTTCGATTCTAACGAACTACTTTCTAGTTTTGCATTAATTCATTGACACATTGTATACAGTCATAGTCAGTAGGATTCCACTGCAAGCCTATTCTCACCTAAAAGAGTGTAAGGAAAAGAGGGCATTATTCAAAAAGCTGGCCCAAGGTGGGTTTGGCAAACTGAATGTTACTAAATCAAAATACCTAACTAAGAGTAAACTCAATGCTAGACAGGTATAAAAAGCTATGAAATGTCAGTGGCTATCTCTAAAGGTCACTAGAAATTAATTAAAACAACCTTGAATAAAATTAATTTGATAATGTAAAAATATTGTTTAGATACAGGTTTTGGCTGTCATGAAATGAAATTAGTATGATGCCACAAATACAGTATGTAAAGGAAGCTTTCATGTCCAATAACTCGGATCATTTTTGTTTGCAAGCAGTTTGGTAGGTTGTTTGCGAATTGTATGATAGGACGAGTGCAAATAAATTTGCACCTTATTTCCGTGCAGAGAGTCACTATTTATTTAAATCTGTTTTCGAAGTGATGCTTCTGTACCGGTAGATACTAGTATTTATTCTGTGGCTGCAGGTTTTGGCTATCATGAAATGAGTATGATGCCACTAATACAGTATATTATATGCATGGACATGAACCATATGTGGCCGCACAGAAAACAAGGCGAACCCCACCGAGTGGTGAATGGCAATAGGTCAGGTATACCGTGTAAACTTCTTGGTCAAATCTCATTAGAATTGCCGCCATTTTGTGAGACTTGAAAACCCTAGCGATGTCACGCTGCCAGCACGTGAAAGAATAGAATGAAAGAGGGAGACTAAAGGAAGCTTTCATGTCTAATGTCTCGGTTCATTCTTGTTTGCACGTGCGCCATTGTGACGGTTGGTAGGTTATTCACAAATTGTACGATAGGACAGGTGCGATTAGCTTTGCACTTTATTACCCTGCATAGAGAGTCACTATTTATTTAAACCTGTTCTATTTATTCTGTGGTTATAGATAGAAGCATTTGAAATTGTACAGTATTAAATTTTGTGACTTCAAGGATTGTTTTATATGCACAAAAACACACTTGAGCCACCATGAAAATGGTGGAGCTTAGTAGCAGGCGATCAACAACCACCCAATAACAAACTTGCAATGTGACACCAAGTTTTTAAAATAAGTATAATGAAATAAATGTCATCGAAACCTGATATGTTTAGGGGGCGAGACTGTTGATGATTATTGATTACTGATTTGCATAGCAAGTCCTCTCAAAAGTTTGTGTATTTAGTTTAATTGCTTCAATTAATCAAATATACTTTTTTTACTTTGTTTTACTGTGCCGCAAAACAATCAGATAAAAGTGACTATAAAAGTCAGTTAAGTAGGTCCATTAAAATTTGAATAATTACACAGCTCTACAAAAAAAGTTTTTTTTGTTGCCATGGATATCATCGCAAATTTTTACGTTTTCATGTGCCCAGATTACGAATATATTCATGAAAGTTCTCAATGTGCTCGTATTTTCATGATTTTTGCATATCTTATATTTTGAACAATTATCGGTGTGTTAAATAATGTAATGTAAAATGAAAATAAAGATTTTAAAAAAATCAGGGTAAATCTAACAAAATCATTGATAGTTTCATGACTTGTGTGCATAAATGGACCCAAAATCATTTTCATATCTAGGGCAACAAAACCACTGTAGACCAGTGTTATTAGAGGAAGAGCTTTACAGCCGTATATGAATTATAAAATAAAATAAATGTTCCTTACCTTGAAATACAAATAATATAATATAAAGTGCAAAAACAATGAAGGCTTCTTTATTTGGAAATAAATTATGACATTCTTTCATTGTCGTCAGAATTGCACACGCGAATTAAATTTCGCGAAATTGACTGCTTATGAAAGTGCACAGCGTTTTTGTAGTTAGAAATTAGAATAGAACACTTTATATTGTATTAAATTTCTCAAATCGAATAATCTTGTTCCTGTGTCAACAACTTTGATGTGACCACAGATTACTGAAATTGATATGATATGTAGCAAGCTATAGATGCGACAGTGAAATTTGTTCTTAGTTCCAACATTTCCATTTTGGCGCTGCTGTCGTCAAGCTAATTTGTATAGAACTTTTAGTTATAGGTATGTATACACGGCGACAGATCAACCTACCCATAGTTGGACCTTATGTCCATGAACATAGAGTTCAACTATGGGTAGGTTGATCTGTCGCCGTGTGTACATACAGTTATTCTGGAATGACCTTCATATTTGACTAAGGAACAAAGTAATCAGTGGCGGATTTACAAATTTTCAAGGTATAGGCTGAACAGTTTTTGCCGCCCTTGCCTCTACAATTGTCATATCATAACTACATTATTTTTACAATGCAACAATTTCGTTAAAATTGCACGTAAACTAATTTTTCAGTACATTTTTGAGCTAATCGAAGCTCAATCATGTATGCGCTTACAAACAGTTAAAAATAATCGACTCAGTCAAGTTATAGAAGTTCGTTACAATGCCTTTTTGCGCGATTTTTTGTTGGCAAAATCATCGATGATGTCGTCGTAAGTAATCTTGTTCATTAATTCTATGCACAAAAGAGCTAAAGCGTTAATTTTTTCTTGGCTCAAGGTCGATCTCAGATAATTTTTACCCTTTTTAGACAAGAAAAGCTTCTCTCACCAGAACAATTCGTCGCTGGTGTACATAAGGCCATACGAAAGGCTATGTCCAAGTTCGGATAAACGTTCTGCAAACTCTGTTTTCACTCATCAAAAGTGTGGGCAAAGGGCACAGAGGCGAGAGGCCGATTACTGGTTGAGGGACGGTGAACTAGCTGCTTTACTCTAGAATATGGAAGTTTGCTACTCTCGGAATGTGCAACGACAAGTGAGAGAGAAAAGTCATCGGCAAAATTTGTTGCAGACTTCTATCTGTAAGACATCGGAAAACCGTCATTGAAAAATCTTTTTGATTTCTAAGAGGTAAAAAAAAAATTTGGTCCCCAAATTTGCCGCCGTCCAAATCTGCCACCCTGAGCTCGAGCCTACTCAGCCTGCTGGTAAATCCGCTACTGAAAGTAATCACCGATATTATTACGTCATACAACGGAGAAGAATTAGGGCTTCTCAAGGATTCTTAACTCAAGCGAAAATACCAGGAAAAACACAAGATACAAGCTTCTGACGCAACAACACGGCATGACGCTGTTGTTGCTGTAAGTTCAATATGTAGTCCTATCATCGTCCAATGATGACGTTTCATGAGGGAAAATGTAACTTCAGCGTCATAACGGAACTATAGCTGTCATAATGCCTGTTTGTGACCACCACAGATTATTTTCCGTTCGTTCCAATAGGTCCGTTTTAGCGCTGCTGTGGTCAAGCTAGTTCGTACAGAACTTGTAGTTCAGATGAAAACAGAACAAAAACAGCTTCACTTTTTGTCGTCCGCCATCTTGCTTTAAAAGAAAATTCTGGGCTTTTGACAGAAAATGTAACTGCAGCGCCAAAACGGACATACCGGAACTAAAGCTGTCATAGGCCTGGCTTACACAACAACCCTGGGCCTGGCGCAGCCAATTTTTTTTTAAGTTATTTATCCTTTCGGAAAGGCAATGGGAACTAGCCCTTACGTCCGTTGTCTTTAGTTATATTTTTCATTGAACCTAACCTAACCTATACCTATCTCTTGAAATGCGAGGGTGGTTTCCACCTCAGATTAATGAATACAAATATATACAACCTTGATGACGTCACACCGTAATTCCAAAACATCATTCTGCTAAGGTACATACCATCCATCCTGCCAAATAAGAAAGGCACTTTTATCTTTCTACGATGGCCACATAAGGAATCATTTTCAATTTGGTCGCGTATCACGCCACGACAGAGGTTTGACAGATAGGGGCTGTAGGCTGCTTGGAATCGACATGTTGATAAAAATACTGCCATCTCGTTTTTTCACGTGTTACGTTGTATTTGCGCAACCAAGATAGCATTACAATCGTAGGTTCTTACTAATTAACATGAGGCCTTGGTTTCCTCATTCCAATGTTCAAGGGAGTTTTATGCGAGGATCAAACCGAATCAAACGGGAGCACCTATCTTTATTTCTCACTTTTACTTTATTTTTCTCCATTAATGGCACATTATTAAACTAATTCCACCACATTAACACAATAATAGCCACAAAAAACTAATTTAGAAAATAAGGAAACTAAGCCCGTCCTTTTCTTTTCGCTTCCCGCGCGAATCTCGCGGTGGTTGGTCATGATTGTTTAGTTCTTCTTTCGGAAAGGTAAAGGGAAGGAGGAAGGGGAGGAGGGAGCGAGGGGAGGGGTGTATAGCCTTACAGCCGTTGTTCTCAGTTGTTATTCATTTTATCTTTCTTTTTTTCTAAATTAGTTTTTTGCGGTTATTATTGTAATAATATGACGAAATTAGTATAATAATGTGCCACTAATGGAGAACAATGTAGTAAAATTTTGAAATTAAAAAAAAGGTGCTACCGTCTCAAAGACCGTCTCGGATTGATATCCTCGCTTAAATAAAACTCCTTTGAACATTGGAATAATGTTGGAACCATCCTCGCATTTCAAGACGTAGGTACTATAGGTTAGGGTTAAGGTACAGATAGACATGCTCAATAATAGCATGCTAATAAGAATGCTAATGAGCATGCTAAAAATGAGCATGCTATGAACTGTTTACATCTGCTAGCAATTAGCATGCTAGATTGTAGCATGCTATTGTAGTAAGCTGTTTCTGTGTGAACAATAAAATTAATGACTTTTCGTCTCCCCAACGTGCCATTTTTCACGCCACAACTCATTCAATATACTATTCAAACAATAATAGTTAAAAACTAATCAAAATAGTAATAAACTGCGTGAAATCGATACTGAACTTACAGAAGCATGCTCAAAAGAAGCATGCTAATAAGCAAACACGTCTACACTTGCTAAAAGAGTGCGTCCCACCACCCCGCACCCCTAATACTAATTTCTAGCACGTCTGTTCACACATGCTACTAGGTAGTACTTGCTTGAAATTAGCATGCTCTCGTGCTACTAATAAGCATGTGTATCTGTACCTTAGAGCAAACAACTCGGTACACTTGCTATTGTAGCATGCTATTGTAGTAAGCTGTTGCTGTCTGAATAATAAAATTAATGTCTTTTCTTCTCCCCAACAACGTGTCATTTTTCACGACACAACTCATTCAATATACTATTCAAACAATAAGCCATCCTTCCAATGTCTTTGAACGATTCTTTATTAAATGATAACGTTTCATTGCAAAAAATTGTGCAAAAACGTTCAACCGAGAGTGCGATTTTTAAAAGTCACACGTCCGAATCAGCAGTAGAAAATGTGAAAATGATTATAGAGATTATGACATTTTCTACTGCTCATATGAACGTGTGTCTTTCGAAAATAGTAATTTTGACATTTTCTACTGCCGATTTGGACGCTGGGGAAATTTCCAAAAACACATCTGGCAACCCTGTCCTGTCATTGACGCATTCCGATTCGCAAGATTCGCTACTTTTCATGCAATAATATTTTGTTTGCTCGTGAAATTATCAAAATTCGTTGTACCTACGTATTGCTTTGGTGAGTTTCTTGCTCGTGAATCTAAAGTTTTGCTAAAGAGGAGAAACATTTTCCCTAAAGGAATTGTTATGTTTTCAGATTAGTGATAAAGAAATTACTATCAAATGTGTTATCAGTGAATATCTGGCACATTACCACCTCATTAATCACAACGATATAGTGAACAACATCTGATTGAACTACCAAATGGCTGGAGAGGAAGACGACAGTACTTGGTAATTATTGCCCATACTAAATGACTATTATTCTATATAGGTAGGTACTTCTACATTGTCTTTGTTTCAATGTAAAACCTGAGATATATCTAATGTGTAAGATTATGGCTGACGAGAACAACAGCTGTAAATCAATTAAGAAAATTGGAACTGTTCTATTGATTGGAATGAGTCCAAGGACCATCCATGCTCTAATTGTGTTTATTTACCCAGTTGATGTTAGAGTGTGAACACTGATATCAGTGCTGTAACATTGAGGTTCTTGAGTAAAACTTTGATTTAGGAAATAATTAAGGTGGTTGCAGAGTTGTTAATTTCATACAAAAGTTTGACGCGTAATACGCGTAGACCTTACAATTAAAAGTAATATTTTATATATGGAAAAATTGTTCAGTAAATCTACATGCCGTGTATCAAATAACATTTGCAATGTATAATAAATTATTATTATTATTATTATTTATGATACACTAGCAGCTTAGAGCTGATGCGTGTATATCACTGCACTTGTTTAGTTTCTTAAATCTTGGTCAAGTCTATTTTTAAATGAGTTCACTGAAGGCGCACTTATTACAGTCTCAGGCAATTTGTTCCACTCGCAAACCATACGATTGGGCAAAAAATGTTTCCGGGGGTTGCTTGTACACAGCGAGCCATCAATTTTAAGGGAGTGTCCTCTGAGATTGTGGTTCTGGTTCATCCTGTATAGATGTTCAATTCCTTGGACATCATAACGTCCAGTAAGTATCTTATAGGTCTCTATGAGGTCACCACGTTGTCGCCGTTGTTCAAGTGTCGTTAACCCAAGCTCTTCTAATCGTCTCTCGTATGGCTTGTCACGCAGCCCAACAACCATTTTTGTTGCTCTTCTCTGGACCTTTTCTACCAGATCAATGTCTTTTTTGAAGTATGGATTCCAAATTTGGAAGCCATATTCAAGTGATGGTCGAATATAGGTTTTGTAAATCTTTATAAATAACTCCTTTTCAATGTAGCTAAAGGTTTTCCTAATCATGTATGTTAGTGAGTTAGCCTTCTTGGTCATTGCTAGTATGTGAGCATCCCACTTTAAATTCTCTGTAATTGTAACACCAAGATCTTTTTGTGATGAAACAGGTTTTAGAGATTCAGAGTTCAAGGTATATGTTATTCTTGGGTTTTTTTTACCAACATGCAAGACGGTGCATTTTTGGGAGTTCAGAGTAATAAGCCAGTCCTTAGTCCACTGAAAAATGCGATTAAGGTCTTCCTGGATGATATTGTTAGATATGAGTGGATTTCCCATTATCTTTGTGTCATCGGCAAACAAGGATAGTCCTGATTTGATTACGTCTTTTAGGTCGGTCAAGAAGATGCCAAATAGAATTGGACCGAGCACAGAGCCCTGTGGGACACCACTGAGTACGTCATAAGGATCTGAGAATTCCTTACCAACTCTGACCCTGAAAGTACGACCACTCAAAAAATTTTCAATCCACTGAAGAAGACTACCGCGAATTCCAAAATGTTTTAACTTTGCAGTTAGCCTTTTAATAGGTACACGATCAAAAGCTTTTTCGTAATCCAGATATATAATATCAGTTGGTGTGTGTTCCTCCCAATTTTTTGTCCAGTAATCAAGGCAGCATAGTAGATTTGTTATTGTTGATTTGTTATGAAGATATAAAGCTTTGAACTTATCCACGGAAAATTTCAAAGCTTTATATCTTCGTAATTATATTATAAATTGCAAATATTATTTCATACGTGGCATCTAGATTTTCTAAACTATATTTCCCTATATAAAATATTACTTTTAATTGTACCGGCTTCGCGTATTACGCGTCGAACTTTTGTATGAAATGGACAACTCTGCAACCACCTTAAGCGGTGTTTATTTAACATGGCTGCGGTACATAACTGTCACGTCATAACGAACTGGGTTGCCAGATGTCTATACAACACAAGCGCACAACCTCATACACCCCAACTGATTTATAACAAAATAATTAGATTGAAACAATAATTTCATTATTTTGATAGTTAAAATTTAAACGTATTCACATTTTATGTTATCAAGCCAAAATGATTTGTTATCATTTCAGCAATGAATGAAAGCGCTAACGTGCTTGTAGATACATTTTAAGAATTTTGTTTCAATTCAAAATATTAAATTATTTCATATGTGTTATTACGGAGGATTTGTAAAAAAATAATAAAAATAAATAAAGTTAAAAATTAAGGTGGGTCTTCATACAAGAAACTAGTTTTTATCAATGTTTTTTCTTCTCACTCTATTTTAGAAACGGTAGTACATAATTGTAATACAAGCGTCAAACTTGGTGTAATTATAGAACAACAAATAATATAAAAACAGGCCTAGTGTGAGTTGGTCTCATGCTGAATGGTCCTGGAGAAAACAAAACTTTTTCGTTAAGATGTTGTGTGGTACGGAACCCTCAGAGTGCGAGTAGCCCGACTCAGTTTTATCTATTTTATGAAAAAATCCATGGATTGCTTTGAAGTCCCAACATATGGAACATCGTAAAACTTCTATGAGAAGTTGTACTTGTAAAAGACGGTAATTGTTTAATACATAGTTAGTCAATCCCTAGAACCCAGGAATTGTTTATGTAATTATCTTTGTACAGTAAGGTATGTTCATATTATGTTTTCATAGGAAGAAATTAAGATAAAGTATTTTAATTTTTCTGTGGGTTCATGCAAAAATACTAACTAACCCAAGGAATTGTAGTTCTAAGTTATTTCATTTTTATATTAACAGAGTTTACCCTCGACTTCGTCCGCACAAATTATATATAATAAATAAATATTATATCAGATTTTTAAATCAGATCATAAGCTATCAAACAAAAAAAGTTTCATCAAAATCGGTTCAGTAGTTTTTGCGTGATGCTGTGACAAACATACAAACAAACAAATAATTAAAATTCTAAAAATTCTCTCTTGATTTGGAGTCCAGGATACCTGAAAACCATATCATAATCTTTTTCACGTAAATATCTTCAATGTACAGACACATAACTGAGTTAAGATTTGTCTTTTACTTTAAAGTTAATATTTAACTTTACCATGTTAGGGAGCCGTGTGACTAGAGGATTCATAGGCAGACCCAGAACCCTAAATATGCCAAAATTCAACATTTTAAAAACTTGCAGATGCAGTTGTATGCAGGGGTTTAAAAGATACTAGGTAGTTTCTGACCACCCTGTTTTCAATTTGCAGGTTAATAGAGTTGGAGTCGGCACTTCTAGATGGATGCTCTGCACATGAAATTAATACACTCACAAAAGGCAAGAAAATCCCGGAGACCCTTCGCCCTGATGTCTGGCTCCTGTGTCTAAACTGTCAAGATGCCGGTAACCAACTGCTTCTATTTGATGAAATCTTTGACTTGACTAATCAGAATGAGCTTAGAGATGATGTCAAAAAATTTGTCAAGAGTCTCGGTAATGATGATGATGATAAACTTTCAGTAATCTCAGATATTGAGTCCATAATCACATTCTATTGCAAGTCCAAATCTATCAATTATTCATCCAACAATGGTTGGATAGAAATGTTATTACCATTACTTAGTTTGAAGTTACCTAGGTCTGATACTTACAATTTGTTTGAAAAAATTCTGAAACTTTATGTACCTAAAGGATGTACAAAAAATGGTGTGCCATTCCATATACTGAGATTGGTTCTACAGTACCATGATCCAGAACTGTGCTCTTTTCTGGACACAAAACGAATAACACCAGAACAGTACTGCCTGCCGTGGCTCAGATCTTTATTCGCCGGCACTTGCAGTTTGGAGGTAGTGCTCTTTATGTGGGACCTGTATTTCCAGAGGTCTGACCAGTTTTTCATTTTTTTTCTATGTCTCATCATGATAATCAATGCAAGAGAGCAATTGCTACAGATGAAAGATGAAGACAAAACAACAATTATCCAAACATTGATCAGCATGCCAGCTGACTTAGAAGCTAATGATGTTTCAGACTTTTGTTCATTGGCTCATTACTATTCTTTAAAAACTCCTGTATCATTCCGTGAAGATGTTTTAGAAGTATTGTTCTCAGAGAGTGGTTTAGAGATAAACTCCAAGCTGTACTCCCAAGCACTTTGTCTTCCAGTAGCTGTTCATGAGTTGATTGAGAGTGCCACAGTTGATGTTTCAGATGAGGACAATGTTAAATTCTTTTTGGTTGATTGTAGACCATCAGAGCAGTATAATGCTGGTCATTTATCCACTGCATTCCATTTAGATTGTAACTTGATGTTACAAGAGCCTAACGCCTTTAACACAGCTGTTCAAGGGCTTCTAAATGCCCAAAGGCAAGCACTCGCCGCCGGTTCCCTCGCTGCTGGTGAACACTTGTGTTTTGTTGGTTCAGGCAGGACTGAAGAAGATAGTTACGCGCACATGGTCGTAGCATCCTTTTTAAAGAGAAATACTAAACATGTCGCTATGCTTGATGGTGGATTTGTAGCCATACATGACTACTTTGGTCCTCACATGACAGATTGCTTGGAAGAACATAATCCATCTATTTGTTTGGTCTGTGCACCTAACAATAACAATGATGGTTCAGAACTACATCAGAACATAGCAAGGGATAACACCCCAGCCATACAACTTTTTAGTAAACTGTCATCAGCTATGAAAGCAAAGAGCCAAGAAGTTAAAGGGAAATTGATAGAGTATATTGTGAATCCTAATTCGACAATCAATAATAGTGAATGGCATGTGTCTGCCGGTGATAGAAAAGAGCATAGGTATAGAAATGTTCCTCCAGTTTTTAGTATTAATGACGAAGATGACGATTCGCGTTCGGATATACGACGAGATGTAACTGATTCTGATTCGTTAGAAGAAATAGTGGACTTACACTCTTTCCTCAGGGAACATAATGTTGTGGACAGTTTCTCCTGCCAGGAGGTCCTGCTTAATGGCTACATGCATGACTCTCATTTAATCATAACTGAAACGCACTTAGTTGTTCTAAGAGACATTCCAAATAAAAAGGGTGCTGCAAAAGTTTTGTCAAGAAGACCACTCTCCACAATAGTCAAAATTACTGCCAAGAAACGGCATCCGGAGTTGATAACTTTTAAGTATGGAATACCAGATGGTGATAATTTATTGATAAAAGATATGGATCGTTTCCTCATTCCTAATGCTTCGGTAGCTACTAAAGTTGTTTCAAACCAAATAGTTCAACAGTTAGACAATAAACTTATATAATTACGAATCTGGATTGATTAAGAAACACAAAGTGGTCATTTAGCAGAAATAATTAAAGGATTTCTTATGTTAATTGTTGTATAGATCTCACTTTTCTAGGCGTCATTTGACAGACCGTTTTTCTTGAATGAACTGCCAGTATTTTATGATATCGATAAATTTTATGTAAACAAAAGTATATTACACTAAACAATGTCTTATATTAACGCCACGCTGGAAAACCAAACCAGATGTCCTGGGTTTGAATCCCGGTTCGGTCAAGCATGGATGTTATACAACGTGTTAATGAATAAGCGCAACCCCCAACTGATTTATAACAAAATAATTTCATTATTTTGATAGTTAAAATTTAAAGTTATTCGCATTTTAAGTTTTGAGGCAAAAATGATTTGTTATCATTTCAGCAATGAATGAAACCGCAAACGTGCTCATGGATATATTTTAAGAATCTTGTTTTGGTAGTAAGCAGGGTGAGAGAGTCCGAGCGTTGGGTTGAGATTGAGTTCAGAAAAATTTAAATTATACAAATAAATTATTTAATATTTAAAAAAAATTACCTATGTTGAAAACATGATAATTCGATTCTGCTCTCGATTCTAAGCAAACTAATTTCTAGTGTTGCGTTAATTCATTAACACGTTGTATATGTTTGTGTCATTGTTGTTCTAAATACAACACTACTAAAATCATTAAAACTAACAAATCGGGAAAATACCTATAAATATTGTCTGCAGCACTAGCCTGGAGGCTCGGTACCCTCTGCTTTTAAAGTCTTCAAAGGTAAATGAAACGTCTAATAACGCTTAGCAAAGTAAAGATCTATAATCCTACTATCCTACAAATATTATACCTAAATGTGAAAGTTTGTACCGATGTTTGGATGTTTGTGACTCAATCGCGCATAAACGGCTAAACGGATCTGAATGAAATTTGGCACACAGATAATAGTATAAGAGATAGACGTACTTTTTGTTAGCATCAGCTGTAAGGTTGATTCAGTATTCATAGGGCGAAGAGCATCTCTGTGATAGGGATGGACCAGGTTTGCCTGCATAACTCGTTCACCTTTGAATGGCTGTATCTCCGAAACCGACTGACAGACCATGTCAGTTTTTATACTGTTTGCATAGCTACAGTGCATATTACAATAATACCTGCATATTCAATTTTTGCAACCATAACAGACCTATGAACGGCTGCAACTCCTAAATCGACTAGAGTTATGCAGGTAGACCCCCATCTCAGAGATGCTCTTCACTCTATGAATACTGAATCTGCTTTGCAGCTGATGATAACAAAAAGTACATCTATCTCTTAAATGTTCTGGAATTAAGATAACTTATTAACGAATATCAAGTCGCGGTCAACAAACAGTATAAAGGAAATGTCAATTGCATTGCCATTAGAAATATTTCCAAAATATATAATTAACTATGCAGTATTATGTGTTTGATTAGTAACTTAAAAATGAACGCATTTTTATAGTAAAAGTTGTGGTGTTTAGTAAAATCTTGTCAAATATTTTGTAGATCTCAATTCTTTTATATGTGCAGGAAGTAGGAAATATACATAGTATACATTAAACATACATAGTAGATTTGAATCTTTATCAAGATTACATAATGCTTTGTATAATCACAGCCATCTTAATGTTTGTTAAAATGCACATAATACATATTTCTATGTAAAGTATAACTTTATATTTATACATATTTAAATTATTTCAATAGCTGTTATTTAAAATAAAGAGGTATACCTATGTTTGCTGTTGTTATCTCAAATCCCTTAAGAATTAATCGAGTAGTAGAACTGCTGATCGTTGGAATATAATGCTTTGTGGTTTTCTTCACAATATTGAGTTACACAGTTGATTTATAGAGTTACCACAGTGCTGTAAATGAATCTAATGAAGTACAGATCATGCAACGAAATTTGAGCGATAACCTTAAGGGAATATAATTCGGAGTGCGCTCCATATAAACGAAGTCTGGTGATATTTTCAATACTAAACAATTAAAGTCAATTAAATTTTTCAGAAACAATCTAGCAACTAATCTCTATGCTTGTATGAAGTCAGATTTTCGTTAAAATGTATAGTTTTAAAGTTACAGTGCTGCAAAGGTTTACATACAATTCTTAAATTAATCCTAGCATTAAAACTGCATATTTTAACGAAAATCTGACTTCATACAAGCATAGAGATTAGGTTTTAGATTGTTTCTGAAAAATTTCGTTCACTTTAATTGGTTAGTATTGAAAATATAATATACGACTTCGTTTTTATGCAGCGCGCATTTACGCATTCGGAATAAACCCTTAAATACGCAGAAATCAAAATCGGGTCTATTTGGCGGCGGGAAGCGGGAGGCAGGCAACAAGCTAACGCTATTGGCCGATTAGGCGCCTTTTACGTCATCAACCTGCGTGAAAATCCCTACCACTTTCCCCCAGAGCTCATAATTCGTTATCCCTACCTACACGCATTTATATTTATATCTATCACAAGGGTTCAAATAAAACGAGCACTTCTGAATGAGAAAATCTTTTAATATAACTTTCATTTTAATCCTGAACATAAAAAATATAATTTAAAATAAGACATAAAATACTCACGACCCCTTTTAAATAAGAGGGCTTCATAAAACGATTTTGCTTAAAATTCTGATATGTAATACAATAGGTATTTTCTATTAGCCTTACTAATTGATATGTTTCGGTTACTGTATGCTAATACTATTTTGTTTGTTCGCCAACAATTAGTAGTCAATTTATTGATGAAGGTCGTTTAGTTACATTGATTTCGCCTTTTTTGTTTGTTTTAAAATGGGTTTCAGTCTCAGAGAATTACTGTTAGGTATCGAATGTTGTTTATTTCATCAAATTCACAAAATCTCTTGTCAAACAAAGCTATGAATCAACTCAAGTTTTTTGATATATTGTATTCGTCTGTCTAATGACCACTGATCAGAGATATAGTCGGCCAAGAAAGTGGTCTATAAAACACTCCTAGCTAATGTAATGAAAATATCTCTTAGGTTGAGATTCAAATTCGAAAGTAAGAAACAGTATCTCAAAAATGAGGAACTTTAGGGTGGTAGACCACTTTTTTGGCAGACTGTATAATCCACGTTGATAAGATTCAAACATTTCTGTACGAAATATTAATTTTGTACCTATATAATCTCTAGAGGAGAGGCTAGAGATTAACGACGCTATTAAAGTAGGTAGCGCTATTGGCACTGAATACGGTAGCTATTCAGTGCAAGTAGCGCTAATTACTGTGTAATAGTCCTAAGTTGGTCTCTGAAGCCGGCCAGCTGCCGGATTTCGTTGCACCTTATTATTCACCTTATTATGGTCACATCTTTTGATGTCGATCATTTTTTTCGATTACTAGTTTTATAGTTCGTGATTTCTGCCTATAAAGATAAAAAGCACAAAATTCAATCCTAAGAAGTTTTCTGAGTTTAAATGAATAGAAAGAATAGACGTCTCTACCATGTTTGTTACTGTGCTTATTTATGTTCGATATTATTTCGGCTTCCGTTTCGGAAAAAAATAATCTACGTTAACACCTGTAAAGGTGTAGGTTTAGAGATTTCTCTGCGAAAGAAACACGGAGAATCTGATCAATGCTGGTTACTTACTTACATAAAATTACACTGCTCAGATTAATTTTTAAACCACGGCACCTATAATTAAATTTACTAAATGCAACTATGTACTTACATAGTAAGTTAATTTATGTTAGTAATTTAATCTATGTAATGGCAGTCAAGTATTATCACTGGTGCTTTGGAATGTGAAGTCGCAAGGAGCTTAATTAAGTATGGAAAATGAAATATCGTTAGGGCTTCTCTACGGTTGGCCTCATGGGCCCATGGGCATACCCACGGGGAGCAAGCCCGTCTGGATCTGGCCTCTCTTGCCCTGAAGTAACCTACCAGTTACCTGATCAATTATGTATATCTAAAAAATTATGTATAACAGGAAATTCATGATTTGGGGGGGCCCTGGCCAAAAGCTAGGTTCGCCCATGGACCCATTGTCGTCCCTATTCCGTTTGTAGTGTAACATGTCTAGAAGGCTTAAATATGTACTAATTATGGACTTTTAAGATACATGTACAACTTTTCAATCGAATCCAACTTTTATATATCTTTTTACATCTATCAATATCAAAATTATTTTTTTAAGAGTTCTACGTTTTTTACCCGGGGTATTTTTTCGAAATGATATGATTTATGAAGAGTGAATTGTGCTTCATGAGCATATAGTGGGTACGAATGGGGTTTCCATGGGGTCTCCATCATCATTAAAGCATCTTAGATAGCCATTGATTCTAGTTAAAATTTCGGACTGTAGATAGGGCTGCCAACCCTAATTAGAGGCCGTTCTACTATAATTCTGATAAATATATATAGTAGGCAAAACTACTATATTTTTATGAGCAAATTCCTGTTTATCAAGATTCAATAAAAATGCCGGAATACCTACTGAATATTAACAAATTTTAACAATTTGTATTCTATTAAGTCCGGACTGGACCATGTAGATATCTTTTAGGGCCCTTGGCTCGAAAATACTATATTTGGTCTAAAAAAAGTTGGCAACCCTAACCGTAACATACCTAGGTAAAATTGTGAACCTACATACTAACTCAACAGAATAGTTTGAGCTACGGGTATGTATAGGTCATGGGAAGATTCAATTAAATGATAGCTGATTAATGGATGACTAACAACGCGATACTTTGTCTGTCCGATGTCAATCCATATCACGTGGATTGAATTTTCAAATATCTACATTTGTTCATATACCAACTTAGATACCCTACGTTAGTATAATTAAATTAATTGTATTAAAATGTCAAAACCCGGACTATTTCTGGAATATAAAAGATTTCTATGAGGCATAGTTTCATCTAGAGAGGAGCCTATACTCGTATTTAAATTAAATCTAAAGAGAAAATGTAATTTTACTCTAATTTAAATATTCCTTAACGACATTTTTGTATAATAACTTAATTATTTATTATTTAAACTGTACATTCGGACAATTGAGACATGCATTACAAAGTCACTTATTCACAAATTATCTAGTACATACAATATTCATCCTAAACAATAATTTGATCCCAATAAAATAAGTAGATACCTGCCTAGGTACAATCTTTGGGTTAATAATTATGTAGCATTAATCTAAGTAAGCATTTAAGCTGGATTTATTTTCGTTGAATCTATAATATAAGTATAAAACTTTCCGATCGAGAAAGTTTTACAGTAAAGCGTAGGTAGATAGGTAGGTAGGTACTCGTATTTCCAACAAAATCATCAACTGGTCAGTATTTTACGTTTGAAACATACAAGCGTTTATTGTAAAATAATAGGTTCCTCCTTAATTAACTGACGGTTTTTAATACACAAAAACTTTGTACCTAAATATGTAAGTAATTAAAAAAAACAGGCTGTACTTTGGCATAAAAAAAATTTAATTAATTAGGTACACGTTATTTTTATTTGAGAAAGTAGATGTCAAATGTTAACATATTAACCTTTTTATGTTTAGCTATACGTATTTAGAAAAGCAAAATCGTAAATTCATTTTAATGAAATGTAGTCTAAAGATTTAAGCGCATAAGTACTCTACATACAAACTGAACAACTTTTACTATGGGCGCAAAACGGTCAGATCAAAAAACATCTGCTCTTTCAACATTTGAGTCGTGAAGGCATTGCAGTTTAGTATGGAACAGCAGATTATTTTTGGAGCTGACATGTTTTCTCCTAGGTTTGCTTCCATAGTACAGTTTGATGAGTAGAGTATGTGGTTCAAAGGTTAATGATACTTTTCCTTACACCCTGTATAGGTGACCTAAGCTTCCTATTTCGCGGTTTCCACTTTACTGTTTAAAAACCGTCAGCTTATTATAGTATAAGAGATAAGAGTACAGTTTGTGTACTGTTCATAGAGCTACAGTGCATTGCAGCCTTGCAGCTGATCCATCATTTGATACAGACCTTTGAGCGGCTGTAACTCCTGAACCGACTGGAGTTATGCAGGCAGACCTGTGCCATTAGAGAGTTGCTCTACGCCCTATGAATACTGAATCAGCCGTGCAGCTGATGGTTCCCAAAATTCCTCTTATCTCTTGTACTATTAAGAGAATCCTCTATATCGCTGGTTAGACTTTTATTACTTATTTATAACCGCCGCTAAATGACGATTTTTTTTTAAATAAAGCACCCGAGTCTCAGTACAATGTAAGTAGAAAGATGAAAAAGAAACATTTTAACGCTTCAGCTTCTTCAATATCAAGATTAATATCTCTTACATAGTTATACAATTATCTTAATACTAGTGGTCTCCCAAGGAGCAATGATATGTAGTTTTTTGGCGATTTGAAGATCTAGGCACAACAATGGCAAACTTTTAAATGCTGCAACTTTTAAATTATTGAGTGTAACACATCGGCACTCGGCACGGATGTAGAAATATAGTTATTTAGCACTTTACATTTACAGAGCCAGGCCTGTTTCAGCACAGGTACGCTTGACGGCGATCCTCATCGAGTGGTGAATGGCAGTAGGTTAGGTATACCGTGTAAACTTCTTGGTCAAATCTCATTAGACTTGCCGCCATTTTGTGAGTAGTCAATGTGAGACTTGAAAACCCTAGCGTTGTCTCGTGAAAGAATGAAAGAGGGAGACTATGTAAAGGAAGCTTTCGTGTCTAGTGACTCGGTTCATTATTGTTTGCATGCGCGCCGTTGTGACGGTTGGTAGGTTATTCGCGAATTGTACGATAGGACAGGTGCGAATAACTTTGCATCTTATTGCCGTGCAGAGACAGTCGCTATTTATTTAAATCTGTTTTCGAAGTGATTCTTCTGTACCGGTAGGTACTAGTATGATGTGACGGAGCTAGCTAATGTCGACACTATACTAGTTGAGTAACTCAACATGTTCGGTAAAGTACCTACCTACTTCACAGAGCCTTATTTTTTCAAAGGAAAATCTACTCTAAGCTTACAGCAAACAGATAGGCCGTTTGTAATAACTTTTAGTTTTCCATACAGATTTTCCAAGAAACTTCGCATAAAGCCGGCGCACACCTGGCGACAAAACATTTCTCACCGCCAAACCATTATCGACTTTGCTTGCGTTGAAATAACATTAAAATTCGGGAAAAAAACCTGACCCTTCGGTTATTTCAGTGGTAAGTATATCGGTAAGCTTTTTTATTTCATCCTAATTTAGAGATTGCCGGTATCACGGAATAAACCGCCACAAGTCGATCATATTCTTGAGTATCGATATGAGTACGTTTTTGTGATATTTTTGGGTATGTACCCACACAGCACAAAATTTCTACAGAATATCTTCTAAATATTTGCTCAAATATCTAGCATAAGTCTAGTGATATTTATAAGTGGTACAAAAAGATATCTAGAAGATGCCTCTGTCTCCGCCTCCTTAATTTCTTCTAGTCACACATCGGCTAGACATTGACTAGACATCTCTTCTAGATGTCTGATGCACGGAGTGTTCAGATTCAGATCCGAATCTTCAATGATATGATACTGCCGGACCAGCCGGAGTTTAAGTGTAGCAAAAAGGCATTCTCATATCTTCCCTCCTGGTGTCCCAAATAGGGTGCACTGACAGATGCATATGCAAGAAGTTATGTGAGATCTCTTACTATAATACGAAAGTTCAGAAATACTGAGCCAGTTGTAAGGTAACTTAGTACACATTAGCTAAACAGACAATTTCTAAAAACCTTCCGATAGCGCGATGTAATTATGGTCAGCGCCATCTAGCGACGGAAGGAAATATCAAATTGTATTTTTAAGATTTTGGAGATGTCTATTAAATATAGATTTCAAAATCTCATGTAGACATTGTTGTAAGACCAGCTGTAGACGTCTACTAAGATTCTACATAATATCTTAATAAGATAAGATTTCAAGATCAGCTGTAGATATCTATTAGATTTTATGTTTATGTCTTTGATATCGTAGATCTTGGTAGACCAATATTCAACATCTACTAGACATTATGTGCTGTGTGGGTAGGTATGTTAGATAACAGTGAACACATTAAACTAGGTACCTAAACAGATCAGGCATAGGCAGACATTGGCCTTTTTACCTACACTTACCTACATAATCATCAATTCATACAAGCAACAACCAACCACTTATACAGTTAAACATGCGAATAATAGTTAGGTGAACGTATAAGATTTTTTTATCACAGCCCGTTTAATTAAAATTAATGTTTAATTGTGTCCTATGAAGCGATATTGGATAGACAAAGTATTGTAGAAAGTAATAAATGTGAGTACATTGTTCTGCCGGAGTCGGAAGCGCTGGATTCAGGAGCCGTCAGGTTGGCAGATGGCTGTGAGTAGGTCGACGGTCGGATTACGTCCACTGAAAATTGTAATATAGACAAGATTAGGTACGTAGTACAACATTAGAGCTTCGGTGGCGCGTTGGAGAAAGGTATGTACACTTAGTCGTGAGGGTCCGGGTTTGAATCCGCACGGATGACATGCCATGTACCAATGAGTGTTTCTAACTTACGTACTTAATACCGACTGCTCTCAAACGGTGAAGGAAAACATCGGGAGGAATCCTGCATACGCTAACGATGAAATTCTGATGCGTATGTGAAGTCTACTAATCCGCATTATGCATGCGTGGTGGACCAACGCCCATAACTACACCCTCCCTGAGGGTAGGCCTGTGCCCTGTAGTTGGACGTATACAAGGGTCCAGCATATTAAGAAAGACCATGTCTAGGCTGATGATGATGATGATGAGGTACGTAGTAACATTTATCTGTGATTAGGTATAGGATAAGCATATGCCCACGACTATATTCCCCAAAGACCTACGGGGAATGTAGTGCGAGATATTCTGAAAACTCCGAATATTCACGTTTCACCAGCAGTACTGAAACCACAAATACTCACACAACACACGCACACACATACAATTAGTGAAATATGTATCTTTCGGAATTTGTAGTACTATTATTTTGAATATCTATGGGTAGAGTCGCCTTACGTATCATGGACATTGGGTACAATCTTTGACTAATTATTATAAGGACTAGCCTTGCGGTAGCATTTCCCCTCTGCCACGGTATAAGCACAATTGATCTTGTGCATTTACATTCAATTTTACACCTTATCACTAAACGAGACAGCCTATAATTGCGAAATAATAACTTCGAACTTAGAACGTTTCAGGTTCACACGAGACTACTTTTCATGATTTTTAACATTCAAAAGTAGAATCTAAAGTTATGGGGAATAACATCCAAAGTTGCGGATTTCATATTACCTCGCCCCCCGCAAAAAGTGGCAGAAATGTTTGTTAGTAGAATTACACGCGTAACCAATCCACATATAAATAGTCAAAGGGTACAATACATGTATCGAAATTGAAGTTTGCAGGTTACCTTCAGGATGTTTTTCTTCACTGAAAAACCAGTCAGTGTGTTCAAATGAATACCTACAATGTTTTTTTAGTAGGGAGGTTTAGTAGGGAGGTTAGTAGGGAGGTTAGTAGGGAGGTAGGGAGGTTTAGTAGGTAGGTTCAGGGAGGTAGGTACGATTTCCGTTTAAATGAAATATATTACAAAATTTGTCTTCCGCGGTCTTGAAGACTCCCCAGGGATTTATTTAACACAGATAGTGTCACATTATTAACAAAGTTTACAAGGGGTGTCATGTCGCGCGCCGCTTCGCTTACTTATTCAAAAGGTTGTTTGTTTTCAGAGAGTTCATAATTGTTGGACAAAAACATCCAGTTCTTCAAAATGTCGTTTGTTTTGTGCAAAGAGACTAGTAGGTAATTAGTTAATTAATTACAGAGTTTTTGTTACGCTAATTTTGTTCGTAATATTAATTAAACTCGAGTCACATACAGGGTCCTTCGTAATATGCTGACAGTTTTAAGGGGATGATCAGACCGTCAAACTAAACAACATTCTCTATGGGACCAACATCGAAATCTCAGTTTTGTATGGAAGAGCAGATTTTTTTTTGTGATTTCAATGTTGGTGCCATGGAGAAAGTTGTTCAGTTTGACGGTGTGATCATCCCCTTAAAACTGTCAGCATATTGAGAAGGACCCTGTATTATTTAATAATAATTTTAAGGGTGTACTCAGACAATGAAACTAAACAACTTTCCCTGAGGAACATGGGTCGGAAAGCGAGAAAATTTTGTGGACCTTCCATACAAAAGTCTGGATCAGCATATTGATTTTTTATGGGTCCCTACATTTTTTTTTTTCATTTTTCGAGCCATTTTTCTTACGGAAAGTTGTTTAGTTTTCACTGTCTGAATATACTCTTAAAATATTGTTAGTACTTACCTACTTTAGAAAACTAGTGGTGCATAAATAATTGTAAGGTATACAGAGTGGAAAGTTGAAAGAAAAAAAGTTTTGTGAAAATTTCAGTTTTTCTCGATGACTGTACATTTTTTCAAAATCTGTGAATGCAGAAGTAAAATACTCCAAAAGTTAGGGTTAGTCTCCTAAGTACGTTTTCTTGTAGATATAATGCTTCTGGTAGCTGCCCTTCATGCCCCATCTCAACTTTCCACCCTGTATAGGAAAGTATGTACACCCTTACCGATAACGGTATCATTTCTATGATCAGCAAACTTGTCTTCGATGCTCCTGAACTCAGGTATAGTACTGACGCATGTGATCTCGAGCCTGCCAGTTGCGACCAGCTGTAGTTCAGACACGGTCACGTAGAGGTCTCTGCCTCGGCTGGGCCTCCGACTGCGGTGCCGGCTGCTGACGTGGACGACGCTCGGCTCATCCTGCTCTTTCATCTCGAAGACCTGGAATCATAAATCAATGCTAGTTGTATGGAACGTTGAATGGAACGTTTATTGGAATAAATTATTGAGTCATATCAATGTCGTGGGTTCGATTCCCACGGGGGACACCTAGTGATATGTCACTTTGTGCCTTTTTCCCCAGTTGGCTAGGACATTGCAGGCTGAATCATCTGATTGTCTGAAGAAAGATGATTCCGTGCTTTGGATGGCACGTTAAGCCGTGG
Organism: Agonopterix alstromeriana; assembly: GCA_963924505.1. NCBI lineage: Eukaryota > Metazoa > Arthropoda > Insecta > Lepidoptera > Depressariidae > Agonopterix > Agonopterix alstromeriana. The sequence goes on from OZ004670.1 coordinate 9,514,962, forward strand.
ATCCGGCTACTATCTCTGGTGGTAGCTAGTAGTCGTTACATACAAACCACGTCAGAGGCCGTAAGGCGGTCTGAAAAAACTCGGACACCAGGGCTTGCTGCCCACACGATAAGAAGAATGTCGTAATGTTGCGATATACCTAATTAGGTTATGTAAGTAGTTATACTAAGTAGATCTACCGTGATTAAGATACTTGTACCTAGATCTCTAGTACTATGATCTGTCTCTATTCGCAGTGGAGACGGCAGGCCAACGGATATGAAGCCATTAAATACTCGTATCACCTATCCCCCATAGAAAATGTCAACAGATACAGCAGATTTTAAGTTATTTCAACGTTGGTCCCATAGTAAAAGTTGTCCAGTTTGAAGATCGTAACACCCCCAAAAGCATGTAACGCATTTAAGTTTACACCCTGTATACAGGATGTAAAGATACCGTAAAAGATAGTTGTAGTCCGAAAGCATGAGTAATAATAAAGTAGGTAGACTAGGCAGGTAACTATGGCAGCTAGTTGCTAGCCAGCATAATTACCTTACCTACAGAATCTGAAAATTCTTTTAAAATTGAAGAAAAATTATTCCCAAATTGTTTTATGAATTTCTCAGTTTCAATTACCTGTCTTTAAAAATAAGATACCTAAGTAGCTTTTGGTAAAAGAATTAATTCCTCGTTATCAATTCCCAAGGTACCTAAGTTTAGATAATGGATAAATGATGAATGGTGGGAAAGTTATTTTTACTGGATAAAAAATCTGGTCTCTATTTTATTTATTTCTTAAGACTGGCAACTTGGTGTGGAAAATATTAGAAATACTGCCATAAAAAAAAAAAAAAAATTTTTGTTAGTTTTTAATTAAAGTAAATGGCGGCAATGTAAATTTTTTACTACAAATGTTGACAGTATTGTACAATTTACGTGTAGTAGAACCTTTTTGGATTCGGTTTATGATGATAATTATTATCTAGTTTCCTTCGTATTTTCCAGGAAGCTGAAAATAGGTATTGTCTATGTATTTTCTTATTATACAGGGTCCAACTTAATATGCTGACACCTTTTTAAGGGGATGTCCAGACCATCAAACTGAACAACTTTCTCTATGGGACCAACATCGAAATCGCGAAAAAAAAATCTGCTGTCCTATACATATATTGGGCTCGAGTAGGTTTGCAGTTTTGTATAGAACAGTTTTCTATATTGGTGCCATAGAGAAAGTTGTTCAGTTTGATGGTCTGATCATCCCTTTAAAAAAGTGTCAAAATATTAAGAAGGACCCTATATTAGGTAGCTGTCATACTCTCATAAATAAAGTTATTATCTATTATAGGAAGTTGGAAATAGGTATTGTCTATACCAAATCGATGGTTATTATACACTTTATGCGTACTCTACTTGGAGTACTCTACCATGAACATTGACTTCTCGATGTTGTGCCTACAAAGGAACATTATAGGTACAGGTTAGGTACAGATTGTTCAGTTTGATGGTCTGAAGCAGCCCCATGTCAAATTTTTTCGTTGTGTTAACTTTACCTACCTATCTATCTTTTTTTTTACCTACTTTTCATTTCAATATTTTTTTTGCATAGGTAACTATTTATATTTATATGCAGATGCAGCAAATCCTGTCTCTCAAAACACGATGAGAGCTTATTTCGCACTCTGCAATTACGGTCAAAAACAAAAGTAGCTTTAATTAATCTGAAAAGCAAATATAGAGTTAATTACAGCATAAGTACTCGGTCTGGGTTTAGGTACCGACGTCGGGCAAAGTGGCGAACATAATGGTTGATTTGCATAAAAGTAATTTCCTTGGGCCTTGATGTGCACAGGCTAAATACAGTAAACAAAACGACTGACTTGATTGAAAATCTTCCCTAGTGCTAGCTCAAGAGTGATTCTTTTCATTGTACCTTACCTACCATTACCGAAGCTTTTAGATTAGGTTAGGTTTATTGGTATCCCTGAAAATTGCAATTGAAACAGATCCGAGGAGTGGTCTGCCCCAGAAATGTGACATCGATAATGAAATCATTTGAATTCATAAATACACAGGATTAATATATATCAATAACAATGGCAACGATTTTATGGACATTGTTGTCTATTAAAGTATAGCTTCGTAAGTCCGCGCTGGTACATTTAAAAGGACCAAATTGAGACAGTTAGACAGGTAAGATTGAATTAACGCCGAAGGTTCCTTCAAAAGCAAAATCCTTACTTGAAGTGCCGGCCAATGGGTCGTGTAGTCATTACATGACTTAAAAAAATTTGTTCTTTTCAGAATGTCTTCGGTCGTAATTCTCTCTCACTTAATTTCGGCTAGGTCTTACGATTATACGTAAGGAAAGCCAAGAAGGAGTAGTAAACAGAAGTACCCACCTGGTTCTCTCTCAGGCTGCAGCCAGGAGGCCTAGCGACGTGTGAGGCGTGGGTCAGAGCGAGAAGCGGGGGCGGCGAGCTCTGCTCGTGCTCGAACGAGCGCTGCAGCCCTCGTCTTCCGTTTCGCTCGCTCATTGGCACGCGCAACTTGTGCGAGTGAGCTACCAGCTCATCCATCTGGAAATTATTAAGAAGTACTTATCTATGAGAGGCGCTCGTGTGTTTCGTAAACGATCACCGAAGGTAAGCAACGTCAGGTCCGGTCAGTCTATGGATGGACCGTTTCCGTGGTATTTCATCTCGAGCATCTCCGTACTTCGGAAGGCACGTTAAGCAGCTGGTCCCGGATATCCGAACTGGGCCCGGAGGACTATGACCCACTCCCTATCACCATTATTCATTAGAGGAGGCATTTGCCCTGCAGTTGAATCCTGCTGTTTATGTACAAAGATACTTGAATTCATCTAGTTTTAATCACGTGTATTGAACCGTATAGTATATTTTTTCCCGGGATCGTAGCACCAAGGCCACCAAGCATGACATTATCTACTATTTGTTGATGTATCATGTAGTTATGCATCTATGGATTTGATCTCAATGAAGGATACTGTGTCTTCAAGAAAGGATAAACGGTGAAGGAAGCATTGTAAGGAAACCTGCCTACGCTGAATTAGAAAATCTGATGCGTAAGTGAAGTCTACCAATCCCCATTGGGCGCGCGTGGTGGACTACCGTTCATACCCCCTCCTTGAGAAGCCTGTGCCCTGCAGTGGGACGTATATCGGGTCCTTTTTAATATGCTGACACTTTTTAAGGGGATTCTCAGACCGCCAAACTGAACAATTTTCTCTATGGCATCAACATCGACAAAAAAAATTAGCTGTTCCATACAAAACTGCAAACCTACTCGAGCCGAATGAATGATGCTGATTTTATTTCGCAATTTCGATGTTGATCCGATAGAGAAAGTTTGTTCAGTTTAACGGTCTGATCATCCTCTTAAAAAGAGTCTTGAACTTTCGAGTCTCGTTCTAGAATCTTGAACTATTGTACCAACCTTCTTGCCGTTGATGAACCAAGTGATATGTGGGGCTGGAAGCGCAGGAGCAGTTGTGCAGTTAGCTCGCAGCGTCTCCCCGGAGCTCAGGTAGCGAGTTGGGAAGTCGATACGTGGGTGGTGCTTCTGAGGATCTGGAAATTTTGTAAATAATTAGCTATGACTGCAAGTCTGCATCACAGATCTGAGCTGCGTGTTCTGCGTAACAGTTCTGCAGATATAGGCACAGAACAAATACTAGTACTTATACAAGGTGTTACAAAAGTAAAAATAAACATTTAAATTTTCAAGGGGGTTGGTTAGACCATCAAAATGAACAACTTTCACTATGGGACCGACATCGAAATCGCGAAAAAAAAAATCACATGTCCCATACATTTAGCTCGAGTAGATTTGCAGTTTAGTATGGAACGTCAGATTTTTTTTCGCGATTTCGATATTGGTCCCATAGTGAAAGTTGTTCAGTTTGATGGTCTAAACCACCCCCTTAAATGTTTATTTGTATTTTTGAAACACCTTGTATATAGGTATCGGTATAAAAGTATACAGGGTGTAAGGAAAAGTATCATTAACCTTTTAACCACATAATCTACCCATCAAACTGAACAACTTTAACTATGGGAGCAAACCTATCAGAGCAAAAAAAAAAATCTGCTGTTCCACACTAAAGTGCAATACCTACTCGAATAAAATGTATGAAACAGGTGATTTTTTTTTGCTCTGACAGCTTTGCTCCCAAAGTAATAGTTGTTCAGTTTGATGGGTAGAGTATGTGGTTTTAAAGGTTAAACATTGCTTTTCATAAGAACGCTGTAAGCAAATAGCCGTTCAGCAACTATTTCCAGTCGTATTATACTGTTATATAAAGTTGTCTACTAATGTTAAAGTCATGTGGTAGGTAGAAATAGAAATACAGGTGCAAACTGATAATATAGAAGCCCAAATTCGTTTAAAAGTTACAATTTCATTGCGGTATAGAACTTTTGGGACTTCCCCCAAGCTTACAACTTCCTAAGTGGTTATGTTTCGTACCTACATCTTTTTGTTATGAGTTATTTTAAACGACGGCAAATTTACAAATTTAGATCGAGAATAGAATCATAATAGCAATACTAAAAATGATTGCTTTCTTTTAATAAAAAAAGTAAAATGACTCAGAAAGTTAACTTTTGTTTCCAAGAATATTACCTACCTATTGTCGAGGGAAATGGCAGAAAACCTTGTTACAGCAACTTTACAAAACTTATGCGACTTGTTATCTTTCTTTGAGGCTTTTAACTGTTTTTAGGGTTCCGTAGTCAATAAGGAACCGTTAAAAGTTTCGCCATGTCCGTCTGTATGTCTGTCTCTCCGCGACTTAGCTCAGCGGCTCTTAGTACTAGAAAGCTGTAATTTGGCATTGGTTACATATTAATCACGCCGACAAAGTGGTAAAATAAAATCGAGATTTTTTATTGTGTTTATATTTATCCCATGTTGAGGGGTGTCGTTGTATAGGTCGTTTAAAAATATTGCGGGTGTGTGAAAACCATTTTTCGATTCAGGGATCCGTTTGCAAAATATTAAGCTTTAAAGTGCTTATTTTTTTAGTCAAGAGCACGCATGCTTGACGAACAAAAATTAGCTCTTTAAACACACTCGCAATATTCTACTGCTGCCAGCTAAACGGTTGTTTTGTGAAAAAATTCACGGCCGTAGTACTTACAACGAAGTTAAATGGAAAACTATAACAGCTAAGTAGGCTTTACAAGTTAACGAGTAATAGTCGACTTGTAAAAAGTATTTCTTAAGTCCGCATAGGTATTGGGATTTATAAGGTCGACGGGCAACTACGGAACTCTACACTTCGCTTGGCCCGACACGTACTTGGCCAGTTTTAATCGTGTAACTTGTATTGTTAGCTGTTATAAAGCGGTGGGGTCCCGGTAAGCTATCAATTATTAACGACTTCCTATTCGTCCATTAGTGACTTTCCCGAAACGATTTACCTGCGTTCCCAATTTTCCACCGGCTTCCGTTCGTAAACCGAATTGGGGGAATTTCGTTGCATCATTATAAATGGGTATATTTAGATCACCATGCTACCGGAACAATTTGAAACGACGAGATTGAGTTTTCTTCAGATTTTTCAAGTAGGTAACCTATCTGTAGGTGCGCTTATAAATATGAATGAACGAATAAATTAATTTTTAAATATACTTCAATCCAAATAAGGACGACGAGATTTTCCGATTCCTATTTAGCTTTCTGGCCAATTCTGATTACCAAATGTAATTAATTTATTGTATACATATACTATTTGACATAATTATCTTGGACTTTACTAAAGCTGTTCTAAGAATAAGTGGGAGGAAGTGTTTCTAATATCTGTTTCTGTAATGCAAAATAGCCTTAAAATTTCGTTGCTATTTTGAATGGAGTATAGATCATGCACCTATTTACAATGTAGGATACTGAAAAATGTTTTGTCAAATATAAAACAATTTTTGTGACTTCCAAACTGTTTTTGTAGCACATAATCAAACATTTGGATACATAAATAGAAAAAAGCTTTGCTATTTATAACCAAACGTTTGTTTTATGTGCTACGCTACAAAACAGTTCTTTCACAAAAGTTTGGTTATAAATATAACCAAACTTTTCTCCGTGTATTTAACAAAACATTTTTTTCTGTGTATAAGTAAGAGTTGTGTTGTGTATTGTAGATTGTTGACCAAGGGATAAAAAGCCCCCATTTCACCCGAGATGTTTTGTTTGGCGCCCCGAACGAAGTGAGTCTTTGAATACTAACAAAAAAAAAACAGATTTTTAAACGTAGATGCTTCATGATCAGGCTTTATTATGAAGGCATGACATCTAAAAAGCGTATTGATTTAAATGATGTAACATCTGTTCAAGACTTTGTTTAAAAATAAGTTTAAAACCTCCACTAACATTACACTTTGCCGAATAAGCTTCACAAAAGCATCATAATCCAGTCCAAGAAAGCAGTAACTTGAGCGAAGGCTGAAGGAAATCCTAATTCACATCCATCTTGAGCTACGAATGAACTGACACCGATCAGAACATCTTGACCCCGCCAGTTCAAAGTCAGCGGGCCTCCGGAATCCCCTCGACAGATCCCAACACCACCAGCACCGCTCGTACAGATGTTAGAGTCCTTTACTATGTCACCGTATACCGCTCTACAATGTTCCAACGGTATCGTCTGAAGAAATATATGCCTCACCATCGTATTCATTGTGGGCATGGTAAGGTCGGAATACCTTCCATAACCAGAAGCTTTCACCCATATTCCTGTCATATTCATGTTCAGGAATTCTCTAGGCGGCAGTGTTACAGGCCTGATAGCGTAAGTAAAAGGCACTGTTACTGGTAACCGTATCATTGCAATGTCATTTGAGAGTCTCCGCGGGTTATACTGGTTGTGAACAGCGATACCTGAGGCCTCGAGTCTCAGGCCTCCGTGGAACAAAAACGGTGAGCCCAGGACGATTGTGAACTTCTTAGCTCGGTTTCGGCCGTCGTAGTAGCAATGCGCAGCAGTTATTACTCTCGTGTGTGATAGAAGAGATCCTCCACAAGCTGATGGTCCGGTTAATCCTATGACGTCAATAACTATTCCCACCAGGTACGGATGCGCGTTGATAGGTGCAATGGCTCCTCCGACTATGGGTGACAACGATTGTACCATTTCACTTCTCCTGATTCTTTCTGCATCAACGACTCCGAATTTCTGATGCCATCCGATCCATCCTTCCTCGGTCCCATCCCAGCCTCTAGCCCCCACGACATAGAGGAGGATAACCACCAAAACACGCATTTTCGGGACTGTTGCGCAGAAACTTGAATAATCGATGTTTATATACAGAGGAAATTATAATGTTATCTTTTGTTTCAATTAATCAGACAGGTTTAATATTCTGTTAACTGATACCATATTTTTATTGCCTATTTAAGAAAGGATTAAACAATATGGATGGGCATTTCCAAAACAAACCGAGGGAAAATAATGTTAAATACTCTAATCTTCTGATACATGATTTTAGTAATGCGACGTGACCATGTAGTTCAAATTTACTTGAACATTACCTATATTTAGTTTAAACTGTAGGTACACGCCACAACAAAAGATTGTTAGCTATATTCTTGTAATTATATCCCTAAATTGTTGTTAATAATACTTGATTAAGAATAGAATACGATTTTTGTACCTATTTATTACCTAAGAAATGATATCAGTGATATTGCTATCACATCATCACCATATTCTATACAGGGTTTAAAAAAAACCTGTTGGAGCCTTAAGGGGGTACTTCAGACCATCAAACTGAACAACTTTCACTATGGAGCAAACTTCTAAATAGCGAAGAAAAAATCAGCTGTCCCATACATTTGAGTCGAGTTGGTACTGCAGTTTTGTATGAAACTGGTGTTTTTTTTCGAGATTTCGATGTTGGCTCCATAGTGAAAGTTGTTCAGTTTGATGGTCTAAAGCACCCCCTAAAGACTCCAACATGTTTTTTTTATATAATGTAGATTCCTACAAGTAGGTACCTATGAATTTTATCATTCTTTGAGATTCATCTTATAAACCCAAGTTTATCGGCTTTATCGTCCTTATACCTATCCTTCGTAGCACATCTGTATTTTTATTTATCTGTCAGATTTTAAATAAAATTTACGAGCGAATAAATTTTCGACTTGTATATTAATCCGCAGATTAATGAAATATTTATTTCTTTGTTATTTATTATCAATTAAAGTATTTCTTTATCTATTTACTACAAGTAATTAATTGTTGAAATTTTCATAAGCATAAGCATACTATGCTAACGACTATATTCCCCGAGGGGGTAGTCAGAGATATTCTGAAACCACAGAACATTCACCTTTCACTAGTACCGAAACTCTGTCCAGTGTGACGGGGAGAGAACTCGTTTTGTTTGTTGTTGAAATTTTCACTCAGGGAAAACCAAAGCTTTAGTTACGAAAACCGAGGAAAATCCTAGCCTACACAATAAAATACCTACCTAAGATAGGTAGATATTGAGTTGTTTCAAATAGAAACAACGAACTACGTAAAATTAAAACTAAATTTGGCGTGGCGCATATCTACATGTATTAGGTTGGTTGGGATTAGGTAATAGATACCTACCTAATAAGAGCAACACTGTTGTCGGTGGGGGCTATGGGACAAACACAAATAGACCAAACTTAGTTTTGCACAAGATTAAAATAATAATGAGGTGGTTTTGTTCGACTTCCTTATTTTTTAAACATTATTATCGTATGAAGGTTTCCTTGCGATGTCTTCCTTCACCGTTTGAGAGCAGTCGGTGTTACATAGATTGATTACTTATTTTAAGTTAGGAAAAGTCATTGCTTAGCATTATCGTTCTTGTGGATTCGAACTCGGGTCGAAAATCCGCTCCTAATCGCATCATCGACATTCACTACACGTAAATTGTATGCAGGGTGTAAACTTTGAGAGACTAAACCATCAAACTGAACAAATTTTACTGCGAAAAAAATCGTATGTTTCATAAATTTTGCTCGAGAAGATATTGTACAAACATAATTATGAACGACACATTTTCTACTGGACGGCAGAAGTTTTTTTTCGCGATTTCGAGTTTGCTCCATAGTGAAAGTTCTGAACAACTTTCACTATGGAACTAAACTCGACTTTGATGGTCTAGTAGACTAGTACTTATTCCGTTTAATATGTGACGCATTTAATGTTATAACCTGTATTAAAACAAACTATAATTTTTAGCTATGATACCTACCTACCTATATATTATATTAAATGTAGTTTTATTTGAGTTTATATCATTTAAATTTTAAATAAATACAAAACATATACATTTTATTCGGAAGCAAAATGGAAGAGATAAGTTGAATGAATGTATCATCTCAATTATGTTAGGGGCTTATCTCATTCGAGTTTTGGAACGGGAGTGCCGCTGCCGGCCGGAACGATCAGCCACCAGCCACTAACTAGCAAAGATAACAAGACATTATTTTGGTACGATGTCAAAAAGGCTTCTCGTGAACCATTTTCTAAAGATAAGGCGTAAAACAGTATTTAAAATTACACCCAGATGAAAAAAACTTGATCTACGACACCGTAGTGATTTCGGGCAAAGGAGACCGGAGAGCTAATTTAAAATATCGAAGTTCTATTCTTATCCAATTTCAGTTCTAATCACATTGCAACCCAATTACTATTCAACTGTGCTGAATTCTGGATCGCGCTAAATTCTATGTAACCGGCGATCTGTCAAAACGGCTCTAACGGCTGTCATGAGCTGTACCGCGATTAGCGCAATACCAAACGTGTCAAAAGTTATGGTTCATAAGTAGTCCAGTCACGGTTCAATCACCGTATATTTACTGCGATCTGTACCTACCTCTTTTCGATCCCTATATCGCGACCGTTTCGGTCCGAACTTCAAAGAGATTTGACATTGGAACGATAACGTTTACGCAATTGCGAAGTTCGAATGTCCGGGTAGAGGCACAGATTAATAATAAGTTGCTACGTACGAGTAGGTAAGTAAAGGTCCGTGGTCTTAGTTAATATTTTTACTTCTCTTAAGTTCGCATTGTATTCTTAATTTCCGGCTTATTATCATAGATGTCGAAAAATTTCGAAGTTTGAGAAGAAATATTTTTGAAATTATTTATACAGGAGAGTAGGTGATCATTTCCTAAAAGTTAATAAAGTAAAATAGAGCAAGATCCCATGAACGTCAGACCTTCGTTATTTTATAAAAGCTGAAAGTTTCTCAAGGCATGCTCACAACACAGGTAACGACGGTTTCATTTTCCATTTTCGTCCGAAAATAACTCGATTTGTTTTATACTATGTCAATTAGATGTCGATACAACAACAATTATAAAATGTTAGAGAGTGGAGTGCTGTTTTTGATTGTACCCGAAAATGTCTCTCTCTCTCTCTCTTCCCAGCTTATTAATCCCATGTGGTGGTAGGGTCATGCTTCCGCGTCTGTACTATCCACCTTGCCCCATTTCGGATGTCGTCTTCGGAGACTTGGTACTCGGTCATATCACTGGGAACTGTGTTTATCCTATCATCTAGTCTTTGAACCTCCGAAGTATAAGAAAATGTTATTTAAAGAAATAATTTAATGCCATTTTCATATGCGATGTAAACGTGCGAAAATAAAAAAAAAACCCGGCTCATTACGTATTGTTCTCACGTGTAGTTTGTTCTTTGTTCTGATTAATTTGGTCTCATCTTAATTCTGTCCATGCGCTAAGGGCCATTACAGAGCCTGCAACTAATATAGACTTCGGAGGTGTTTTTGTCGTCCGTAGCGCCGCCTAATCTTATTAGCTTTCCCGGTAGCTTTCGGAGACTACATGACTCATCTACAATTGGCAATTACTGGAACAGGAATGAAATTAGGTACCTATCTCTGTTGGAAGTTGCAAATGAAATTAAGGCCGAGATTCAGAGACGATTTGTAAGTCATAGTTCGGACTCCCGTATGTCAAAATACATACATTTTCGCCACGCTTAGCTCGAGCTAAGACCAAAAAAATCGTCTCTGAATCTCGGCCTTTTACAATCCTCGAGAACCGACTTGCTTATTAATAGGGGTTTTTGATGCGTCTGGACTGAAATAATACTTAGATTATAAAGATGTTTAGAATCTTTAGAATATCTCCGACTACTACCCCCTTAGGGAGTATAGTCAGAAGCATAATTATTATGCTATCCTATGCTTAGAATTAGAAAAAAATAGATATATCGGTGAACATTGATACATAAAAATAATATTTGAGTTTAATATCTATACTGTTTTAACCGACATCAAAAAAGTTTTAAGATCGAGACTGAATGTATTATTTTTGTGTGAATTTATACTTCGTAACGGTTTTATTCTACCCACGTTCTCCAATTGGTGTCTAATAATAGATCAAAATGCCTTTATTCGATTACAAACGTATGTTTATGTATAATTCTAAGGATTACCTACTTTAGGGTTCGAAAACGAATTCTCCTCAATAAAAGGAAGGCCACAATATTTGTTGCTCGACTTGGGACTTGATAAATGATCCGCACGGCGAAATAAACCCAGCTACGTATCTTCCTAAAGGAGAACAATTTTGTGCGACTCCTGTTTAGAAAGGTTTTTTATTATTTAAGACGTATATTTCAGTTGTAATTTAGTACGCTTTGTGTTGCAGCTGTTCATCTGTATAACAGGGATTTTGGAAGGTATTTTGTGTTCTTTGACAGAGCGAATCTTAGGTACCACACTTTTTCTCTTTTTTCGAATTATGTTCCTTAGGAAAAGTTGTTAAGTTTCATTATCTGAATACCTACAACTTTAAAAAATTTCGGTATTAATAACATAGCAGATTATCATCAATTAACTATCAATGAATCAATAACTTTCTTTATGCATTATACAGGGTGTAACAGAATACCCTAATAATATTGAAAGGGTTTTTACGAGTTTAGACCATCAAACTGAACAACTTTCAATATGAAGCCAACTTTGAAAACGCGAAAAAAAATTATTTCGGACAAAACTGCAGAGTACTTACTACACTCAAATGTATGGGGCAGCAGAATTTTTGATTTTTTGTCGACTTTGTCTCCATAGTAAAAATTGTTTAGTTTGATGGTCTAAAGCAACCCAACAACAAATATTACTAGTGTGTTTTTTTACACCTAAATGTAAAACGTAGCTCAACAAAAATATTTTAAGGCTCATTCAATTCCATTGCAACTATGTTTCGTTCCACTTTCCAAGGGCGCAGAAGTCAAGCAACTTGTCCCCTAAAAGATCTATTTTACTCCGGCATTTATTCAAGCCAGCGCAGCTCCCGTAAAATTTGTGCTATTCAAGGAAAACGAATTCAAAACCTAATGAACGAACCGTTTCTGATTTGAAATAGCTATTCCATTTACCTATTCGTACCTTTCATCATGCCTTGGATTAAGTTCAAATTGTTACCTATTTCGAAAGAGATAGGGTTCAGATTTGGGAGGACCTAACATTTTGTTTTAGTAAATATTAGGAGCCAGGCTGCTGCCTATTTGCGATGCACATCACGGCTGGCCCTCATTGCGCATTCAAATGGATGTTAATGGCAATGTTTTGGGCGGTAACTGGATACCTGTACATATAACAGAACACCAATGACATAGATGTTGTTAGTTCTTGTTTGTCTAATGTGCATGCAACTAACAATCATCGATTGTTGCTTAATAAAGGAAAAGTAAACATCGTAAAAAAACATAGTTTTTTAAAGGCAGACTTTTTATCGGTGGTTATAAATTATGAATAATGTAAGTAATGATAAAACGGTTTACTAATTAAAATAACTCCAAAATAACGAATCGACACGTGTTGGTAAATATATAGTTATCTGATAGATAACGTAAGTAAATAAATAAGATAGGATCGTGCTATTTCGGATTACAGAAAACTAAAGAGGGTTCAGTAAACGATAGACGTACATAAAATTTCATTATGTCGTAAACACATACCTAAGCATTCTCAAGATAGGTAGGTACTGTTAGGCAATATGCACTAAGGATTCTCCAAATACGGTCATGAAAAATGATGCATAAATAAATATGATGCTTAATAAAAAAAAATAGGAACAACTTTAAATCTATCTGTCTTTATTCGTAACTTTAAATCTATCTTTCTTTATTTACGTCACGTCTATTTTTCAGTGTGTCAGGTAGAGATTTAAATACGTAAAATAAAGGTTTAAATTCCTTTAAAAACACTGTAGGATAACTGCTTAACTAAAAAGAAAACGTACAATACGATTACAGAACGTTCCATTGATACGATTGTACCCCATGGGCTTGAAACTCTAATAAAATTATATGCATTTTGTGTTTGCAATTCAATTTGATGTTTACTCGAAACTCACACTCGATATGGTTTATTCAAAATAATATCACATTGATAGCTTTCTGACATAATTTTTTTGACTCTACCACCGCGTCGGAAGGTGTTCTGTTGTAGAGACGATGTGACTAGAAACTGTACAACAAACATCTTTAAAAAAAATATATATACAGGGTTAAATTGACATAATTAGGACTAAACTGCAATGCCAACTCAACTCAAATGTATGCAACAGTATGGGACAGCAGATTTTTTTTGCTCCGATTAGTTTGTTCCCTTAGTAAAAGTTGTTCAGTTTGATGGGTAGACTCTTAGTTTAAAAGGATGCTAATGATATCAATTTCACCCTGTATACAAAGTACGTAGTTAAGTAATTACAAATACAATATTGAATTACATAAGTAGTGTAACATTGTCAAGACCATACATTTTGGTTATTCATATAATCATCGAGTTTATAGTAATCTTTATTACACAGGACTTTTTCGTCATGAGAATTCTATAATGGAGTAGAATATAATTGGCACTCCCTAGAAGTTTGAAAGCAATTCACGACGAATGCAGGAGCTGCATTATACATCAACACTTTTTTCAGGAATACCCGAAACCGACGAGCGTGCATGAAACGGCTTATGAATGTAAAACAGGCGAGAGAAATGTGTCAGGAATTCTGCTTCGTAGCCAGCAAACCGAGCTTAGGTACAACTCTTGTGTGTATGGAATAATAAAAACTCTCAAGATTATGACTTGATCTAGCAATGGATCAACCTAGTGGGTATCTGCTGATATTAAATATTACTGGCCAAGCGCAAAGGAGCCGTCTAGTATAGACAACCGGCAACCGCTAGACCCAAGGGTTGTTGCTGTTCTAGCTCAACGGATCAGTTTGAAGATATTTTAAAACTATTAGCTTATTTAGGTACTTTAATTTAAGCTAGTTGTAGGTTTTATACAACAAAATAGGTATTTCATAAATAAATAAAACAATGTCGGTTTAGTTACACCATTTGTAACTCAAGAACGAAAGAATTGGCGCGCTCCATACAAACGAAGTCACTGAAAAATGTCACTAACCAATTAAAGTTAGTGACATTTTTCAGAAACAGTCTAGAAAGTAATCTCTATGCTTGTATCTTGTCAGATTTTTGTTGAAATGTTTTAAAGTTACAGTGTCTCAAAGATTTCCTAACAAATCTTAAATTAATCCTAGCATTGAAACTGTATATTTTAACAAAAATCGGACAAGATACAAGCATAAAGATTTGTTTCTAGATTGTTTCTGCAAAATTTAATTGCCGTTAATTGGTTAGTATTAAAAATATCGCCAGACTTCGTTTGTATGCAGCGTGCATTTACGCATTCGGAATAAACTTCTCTTAATTTGTTGGGTTTGTCTGCGCCCCAAATAGAAGAATAACTGTTAAAACATGGGATAATAAATAAAATAGGATTTTCTTGGGTTTGGTTTATTATCTTTCGTTACTTACCTACTTTCTTTTAGTCGAGGGTTTTTCAAAAATTTTATTTAATCCTATTTCGATTACAACGATTACATCCGCAGTGGGATTTTCAAAATTTTTAATTTTGCTTTTTTATTTACGTCATTTATAAGCAGTCGCCGTAGTTGAAATCGTATAGGAATCTATCATTTCGTCGCATCCATCCATGGTTCGGAACGGAAATTAATTTAATTACACTCGTTTTAAGGTTCTTAAGCGAAACAATTCTATGTCCAGCTTTATTGACCTCATTGGAATTTATTTAATTAGAGGCCATTACTAAATTAGGCAGGTAGATGGACTTTTTAGGTATTCATTGTAGCCTATGTAATTATACCCTTATTATACCTAATTGCTCTATTCAGGGTAATCAGCAGGCCTACCTACCTACGTTCCTACCGGCCATGTTTTGTGACGTACCTAAGACGTGGTAAGATTACGATATTTTGAATGTGTAATGTATAGGGTCCTTCTTAACATGCTGACACTTTTTAAGGGGATGATCAGACCGTCAAACTGAACAACTTTCTATATGACACCAACATAAATATCTCGGAAAAAAAGAGTTGTTCCATACAAAACTGCAAACCTACTCGAGAAAAATGTATGGAACAGCTGATTTTTTTTGCAATTTAGATGTTGGTCCCATTGAAAAAGATGCTCAGTTTGATGGTCAAATCATCCTCTTAAAAAAGTGTCAGCATATTAAGAAGGACCCTGTATATTTAGTTGGTAAGACTTAATAAATAAACTAGTGATACTTTTCCTTATACTTCGTATATTTGACTTTCGTATTTTTAACTGGTTAAATATACTAAATTTTTTGTAATACGGAATAAGAGGAACTTATTGTAAATTTATCGCATATAATTTTTGGGAACAGTAAGATTTGTGACGCCACTGGCTTTTAGGTGAAGAAGAACATCGTTAGTATCTACATGCCTTAGTTTCGAGGCCTGTGTTATCATAATATGTCCACCTGCCCATTAAAAGTGTCGACGGTTAGACTACCTGCTATACTAGACTATACTAGACTGAGTTTGGGCACTGCTAGGAAATATGAATCAGAATTCTGAATAGGCTATATTTAGAATATCTCTAAGTACCACCTTGGAGAATACAGTCGTGAGTAAAGGGGGTAAACTTAAATGCCTTACATACTTTAAAGGGGTTGTTCAGCCCATAAAACTGAACAACTCGTAGTCCCGAAAAATAAATCAGCTTTATCATAGAAAATGTCAATAGCTACTCTACTGAGCTGTTTATTGTCATGATTTCAATTTTGGTCCCACAGTAAAAGTTTTTCAGTTTGATGGTCTGATGCACTTTGACTATGTAACGTATTTAAGTTTACACTTAGGTACACTGAGGTATATGGACGCAATGTAAAATGATCTTTCTCCACATAATACCTTATCATATAAAACGGTACGACAATGTAGCTAGGTTTATTGAAATAATAATTACAGGGTGTAATTGGAATGAGTCGACAAATATTTAGGGGGCTCAGACCATCGAACTGAACAACTTTTACTATGGGAGCAAACCTGAAATAGCAAAAGGAAATATGCTGTTTAATACAATTGAGTCTATTAGTCATATAGAACAGCTGATGTTTTTTTGCGACTTCTGGTATGCTGCATAAAAAAAATCACCCAGTAAATTGAAATAATATTGTTATAGCTAAATTGAAATAATAACGTGATACTCACGGAACACAGTGAGCTGCTTCTCTCCAGAAGCCTTCGTGTAGATGGGTGTATCGAGCGATACTTCGCAGGAATAGCTACCGCTCGCCGCAAAGTCCAAGTTCTGAAGTATTATGGAGTTCTCTGTGGCTAGCGCAATCTGCAAACGACAATTAAAACCTGGATTTGAATTCGGTAGTACACACGGCGACACATCAAGCTATACAAAACAAACATAAGCTGGCCTCGCATAGGTCGAATAATGTATAAAGTCGCGAGGCCAGCTTATCTTGGTTTTGTATAGCTTGATGTGTCGCCGTGTGTACATACAGGGTGTAAACTTAAAGCGTTACATGGGATGGCCCACACCATCAAATGAACAACTTTATTTTCAATTTTGGCCCCATAGTGAAACTTGTTCAGTTTGATGCTCTAAAGCATCCTATGAAGTATGTAACGCATTTATGTTTAAACCTTGTATATCAGCCCATTCGACTTATTTCACACGCTCGATAGATTTAAGAAACTATTTATTTGTTAATACAAAATTTGGTATGGGGTTAAACAGATAATTTCATATAAAACATTCGGACGCCACCAATTTATTGTCTACTTATCTACAACAAAAGGATCAAACGTAAGCCAGCATCTGAAACAATTAAATATGCCATGTTTTTTATTGAACTGCAGGAGGTGTTTATATTTGAAAGTCACACATACTAATTAAAAATAAAAATAAAATAGTTTTATTGTCACAGTTAAAGAATACAAAGTTCTGATTATAAATGGCTATGTTACATTCAACAATATCGTCGTTGATAGGTACCTACTTCAATTAGTCACATGTCGGACGGTGAAAATTTTCGGGAAGAAGGTAAAACGTTGTACCCACAGGCACCACAGCTGACGGACTTGACAAATAACAAATTGCAATTTTTTGCATATCATTAACGCTCTTACATAGAGCGCATGTGACAATTTGCCACAAGCTAGTAACCAGATATCGGATATGTTGCGATTAAAAAACGAAAATTGATTTTATTTGACATGTGACATGAGTATCAACGACGATATAGGATCTCTGGTCCTCAAGCTAGATTACCTAAAACATGATAATTTGTCTTTTTCAGGTCAGTGTTCCGTCGTACATTTCGTGAAGTGGTGGCTATTTAAGGGACTTAATTCGTCCTAATATGAATAATGCATAAATTCCATAGAGTTTCGCACCACTTTCGTATACGAATAAGGATAGAAATAGTACCTTTACGTATAGAAATAGCACTCCGGGTAGTTTTCAAGTATTTGTTCCATGAAACATTTTTGCTATGCGCCAAACCTTGTTAATTAGCATAAGAGAACTGATATAACACGTAATTGGAATATTTATCCATATGTATGACGCTTAATTGGCTGCAGTAGCATTCAGGCCTTCGACCATCCCCAGGTGACCTGGAACTGAGGTCGACTACGCCCTCTTAGTTAAAACGAGCAGTCTGCATGCAACAACGTACACAGAATTAAATTAAATGCGCTTCTGCATAACTGTTTTCTATTTCAAACTAATCTTAGTCGAAGTTTTCAAGCAAACCACTTAATTGGAGTAATCAGTTGTAGTACCAGAATCTGGCCAGGACAACGATAAAGAATAGATAAGTACATAATACAGGGTCCTTCTTAATATGCTGACACTTTTTTAAGGGTTGGTTAGACCGTCAAACTGAACAACTTTCTCGAAATCGCAAAAAAATCTGATGTTCCCTACAAAACTGCAAACATACGTGAGCCAAATGTTTGGGACACCTGATTTTTTTTTCGCGATTTTGTAGTTGTTCCCATAGATAAAGTTGTTCAGTTTGATTATCTCATTAAAAAAGGACCCTGTATAATAGATTCAACAATACTATACAAATAGTATACTCGAGTCATGGATGTTTGTATGTTTCATATTCATCATAAAATATTTGTCCCTAGTGCGATTTAAATCCGCGACCTTCCGCACTAAGGGCAGGTTCACTACCGATTGAGCTATCGGTTCACCGGTTCTACTTCACTTAGAATGCCATTGTTTAGACTTTCTAATAGAAAATCCAAATAGCCGAAATAAACCTCAAGAGGTGTATAACCTAGATACAGAGCGCGGGTCGATATTTGATACCGGATCTCAGGATCTTAGTAGAATATGGAAAACCATTCAAACAGCAAAGCTTCTGCTTAAAAGATCATTATCAGCCTGTAGGTACTGACCTAAATTCGTTAGTTCATCATCATCAGCTTATACAACGTATTAATAAATTAACGCAAAACTAGAAAGTACCTAGTTTGTTTAGAATCGAGAGGAGAATCGAATTATCATGGTTTCAACATAGGATTTTTTTTTCAAAATATTAAATAATTTGTTTGTAAAATTTAAAATTTAATGAACCCGATGTCAACCCACCGCACGGACTCACCCTACTTACTACCAAAACAATATTCTTAAAATGTATCCATGAGTTCGTTAGCGCTTTCATTCATCGCTGAAATGATAACAAATCATTTTTGCCTCCAAACTTAAAATGCGAATAACTTTAAATTTTAAGTATCAAAATAATGAAATTATTGTTTCAATCTAATTATTTTTTTAGTAATCAGTTGGGGTATATGAGGTTTTGCGCTTATTCATTAACACGTTGTATGCGTCTCACTGCAGGGCACTGGCCTACCCTTGGTGTATATGGGCGTTAGTTCACCACGCGTGCCCAATGCGAAGACTTCACATTTGCATCAGAATTTCTTCTTCAGTGTATGCAGGTTTCCTTACAAAATTTTCGTTCACCGTTTGAGAAGTCGGTCGTACTTGAGTTAGAAAAACTCATTAGTCCGAGTGGATTTGAACCTGGATCCTCGTGATTGAGTCCATACCTCTCCACAACGCGCCACCGACGCCCTAGGTTCTTTACTATGACGCAAATATAACAGATGTCCTCGGCACTCATTATAAAAAATGGAACAGTTATGAGATAATGTAATCGTCGTAACAGTTATCCGTCTCGCTTAACTCCTGCCTTAAAGCGTTTAATTCATTACAACCTATAGTCTGCACAATTAAACGGCGGCCGTCTACGTGAAACTTTCCTGTGAGGTGCCCATAATTTTTAATGTTCAATGGGAAAACTTTGACGTTCGAATTGCCATTCTTCGACAAGTCCGGATTTCTACGTTCATTTTAAAACAAGTAAAGTAATCTTTGTAGTTTAAAGCTTTTGTTTTTGTTAGTTTGATACTGTTTTAGCTTTTGTATAAGAATTTGTGTGACAGTTAGTTTTTTATGTTTGACTGTCTTTTATTCGCTGCTGTTATTAACTCAAAGTAGGTATAGGTAATATACCTGGATGCAAAGTGCGGTCTTTAAGTGAATTTCAAACATCTAGGATTATAATTAATAGAATGAAAACTGTAGCTGTAGACCGCCATTTGTACCCTTTTTGTTTGCTTTTAATATTGTTATTTTATGTTTTTGGTGTGCAAATAAAGAGTATTGTATTGTAGCTTACGTAGGTTTATGACGATCTACGTAGGTGCGTACGTACCTTTATGACGATAATGACAAAGTAAGTTGATAAAGCAATGCTTTCAACAAGTGGAAAGTTTGTAAATTCCAGGGAAGTCGTAACAAAGTAGATGCTCTGACCGCTTTTACAGAAAGATTCAAACGAAATGTGAGCTCGCTGAACTGAAGTGTGGTAACCCTAGACGTAACGCTGACCCGGAAAATTAACTCCACCCGGACCATTACCCGGTTCAGCTCCCGTCTTCCTAGGTGTGCTACCTCACTAGTACTGGCAAGTTATAAATCTAAGTATCAAACATTTATGTTCGTCGAAATATCTATCAATAATTTTTTTTGCCCAACAATACAGAACATACATTTTAATAAAGATAATAATTATAAGCAGGTACAAATAATCGTTATAAAAAGATGTCTCCCAGATAACCTTAACATACGTAAAGTAATTAAGAAACGAAAATAGACCTATTCTATGCATATGCATATAATGCATTCCTCCATAGAGGTTTATGAAAAGTCCCATGTGGTTTGGGACGCTGCTTGTAGAAAAAAAGGACTTTATGCTAGATGCAAAATAAATAAACAACACTTTAGTTCTTGTGTGGTCCGCGGGTTGCAAATTGTTCCCTTGCGGACTCTTAACTTCACCTCTATAGCCTAGTTTGTTTACTGAATAAACAAAGTAGGAAAGAATTTGGAAATCGAGACAGTTTACATAATAAATCTAGATCGTGTGCCTGGAATATTCCCGGAATTGGTCTGAAAATTCAGGAAAATTAATAGCCGTTTCATCCTTATTAGTATTAATTTATTGCACGTGATCACGTGAACAAACTATGGGTATTAACTACTTCAATCCTAGTTTAACGAACTAACAAACGTTAAGGTATTATAATTATACAATTTACCTATTGTTTTCAGATTGCTAAACTACCGAAATTTGTGGAAGCTTTTAAAATACCTACCTAGCGTCAGTGGCGCGTTGCGGAGAGCTATGGAAACTCAATCTTGAGGTCCAGGTTCGAATCCGCACGGATGATATGCCATGTACCAATGAGTTTTTTCTATCTTAAGTACCGAAATACCGACTGCTCTCAAACGGTGAAGGAAAACATCGTGAGGAAACCTGCATACGCTGAAGAAGAAAATATCGATGCGTATGTGAAGTCTGCCAATCCGCATTGGACACATGTGGTGGACTTACGCCCATACACCCTCCCTAAGGATAGGCTATGCCCTGTAAGATGCAGTGGTAGACTTCACATACGCATCGGAATGTCAGGTTGCAAATGCAGGTTTCCTCACGATGTTTCCCTTCACCGTTTGAGAGCTGTTGGTATCACTACTGTTGCATATTAAAGGAAAACCGTATCGACTACTCAAGATTACCATAGATATTATAATGGTGTTAGGGTAAACAGTTGCATTACTTTAAGGGATGATAGTACCCATGATACTGAACAAGTTTCCCTAAGAAATTGATAGGAATTTAGCAAAAACAATTTTTGACTTTTTTATAACTGACAAATGTAGCAGGGAGCAGCTATTGCTTATTATTGCGGACTATGAGGGGACCACATCAGTGACGGCGAAGCGCTCTGGTAGGTCAACCGAACCAGTGAATCCCTTAAGGGATACGGACCTCGGCAATGGGCGTTGCTAGGACTACGCGGCGGATTGGGTAGTGGGGATCGGTGATATGCAATCAGCGACTGACCGAACTTTTGTAAGAAAAGTTTTATTTAGTTTGTGAATTTCCCTTATGTTTTGCAATCACCTACTAAAGTAATGCAACTACCCTAACACGTTGTAGTGCTATAGTACTCACATTAAGAACAGCGCCGGGCGTTGTGAAGTTTCTATAAGGAGGTTTCCTGTCCCTAATGTACTGGAAGATCTTGGTGCCGTGGCGGAGGAAGACGACCTTATCGAGCAGGTGGGGCGGCACGTCGTGCACGCAGCGGAGCCGCACGGAGCCGCCGCGCGCCGCCCACCGCTCCATCTGCAGCTCCACACGCACCTCCGTGTGCCCGCGCACTGCAACAATGAGGCTAAAGTTAGCTAAAGTTGTAAGCGAAGCATCTACAAGGTGGTATCAAATGAACACAACACGTGGAAACGGGAAACCGTTTCTGTAGAATCGATAACTTAACACATTGCAAGCTATACAGTTTGTAAGTGACAGCCTAGCAAATACTGTAACGGTGAATTCAGACCATCAAATTGAACAATTTTCACTATGGAACTCGACCGCAAACTCGAAAAAAAATCAGCTGCTCCATACATTTGAGTCGAGTCGGTACAGCTGTTTTGGATGAAGCAGCAGATTTTTGGTGGCTCCATAGTGAAAATTTTTCAGTTTGATGGTCTGAATTCACCATTTCAGTATTTGCTAGGCTTTCATTTCCACCCTGAATACGAAACCAACATAAGCTGGCCGTGCGACAATATACGTTATTCAACCTACGCGTGGCAATAAGAATAAATAATTTTCTATGGTTTGGCCCGCTTATTTTGATTTTGTATATCTTGATGTTGCACTGATTTTGCCAGAAAGGGATGTACGTAGCACCTACTTACAACCTTAGGAAGTGCGTGAAAAGATATGTCTATGAACAATGACGAGAACATTATATTTATGTACATACTTTTCATACAAATCGACCAAGTCAGTTTTGAAATCAAATGGATATTCAGTTACAGATTTCGTACATGCGGGTTTTAAGCTACTTTATAGCTAGATCATCTTCTTCAAGAGCTTCCCTTTTGATTACCGATTCTCTCTTTCGATTACGAAAGTACAGACGTTATCAAGCTGCTACTTTCATTTGAAACGAAATTCAGAGTTTGCATTTGTAGATCTTCCAAACTAGACCAACTCTCGAATCTAATCCGCACATACGGGTGTATGTGTGGAGTAGAGAGTTGTTTAAAACTCAAATCAACACTACTGGCCGGGGCACTGGATTTCTGTTCCGGTTACTGAGTTTTCAAAGCTAAGTAATTGGAAGCAAAGAAGATTAGAATAGTTTCGATTGTCTTTAGATATCGTCGATGGTTGGCGAAGATTACGTACCTACAGCATTACATATAGCAAAAATCCATCGTAGAATTCCGAAAAGCACGGGCTGCTAATTATGCAGATTAATCATGTTATAATATAGTTGCTCACTCAAGGCCTGATAAAAAGGATGCGAGTCACCAGAAGAGCAATGGAGGATGCTATGCTCGGAGTTTTCCTGCGAGATCGAGAAATGAAGTAATTCGCAGAAGAACTAGGTTAGTCGACATGGCTCGAATAATTGTTAATGTAAAGGTGGCAGAACAGATGGCCGATGGAGTCGAATAGTTCTCGAGTTATGACCCCTTACCCGAAGGCGCAGCATGGTTAGGTTAGGTTAGGTAGACCGACGCCTGGTGATGGCGGCGGGAATCCATTGGAGCAGCGCAGGGGCGGTTTTTGTAGCGATCCTAGGGGTAGGCCTATGTCCAGCAGTGGACGTCTATCAGCTGAGATGATGATATTGACTATTTATAGTCTTCAGAATAATATAACACTAACGCCCGTTTCACCACTTTTGGATAAGTTCTTGTTAGCTTGTCTGACAGCTCATTTGACATATTTTGTATGTAAAATATGTAAAACTATCTGTCAAATAAGCTATCAAGAACTTATTCAGTAAAACAAGCCTAAGTATTCTTGAAAATATAACTCAAGGAAACAACTGTCTATTTTCACATAAAGATGGAAAGGTTATTATAAAGTCGACTTTAGTTGCAGTTTTACCGGTCAAAGGACATTAAAAGTATCAGAAAAGAATCCCCCAACATAGCGTTTGATTATCTCAAGTAAAAACCTCTGGACCGTTGCTTCCGCGCGTCCCTTCTAATGGGCACTTTGTATAATTTTATGGGGTCTCTCTCCACCGACTACGGTTATCTCTGTATCTACCGAAAGGTAAAATGTTACATAGATTATCATCTGGACGTCTGGGAGTAGGTAAGTGAGGCTGCTGAATTTGGTGTAGAAATTATAATGATTTGTTCCATATCAAATTAAAGATTGAAAAATTAAGTGTCGGGTGGGACTTGAACCCGCACTCTTATAAACCGGGGAATTGTGTTTCCAATTTCGCCACCGAGCCCACTACCGAGAGAACACAACATGGCTGTAATATGTTTATAATCAATTATATTTAATATTTGTTCCATAGTTCCGATAAGGAACCCTTATGAGATCGCGCAGTCCATCCGTTCTTCCGTTCGTAAGACAGTGCACCTATCTCAGTCACATTATGAGTAGAGACAAAAACCCAACTTGGACTCATATTGAAACTTGTTGAGTTTGATGGTCTGAAGCATCCTGTTCAAATGTTACACCCTATATAAAGCTCTAAAACAAAATAGCACCTACATGATTTATATCGTTAGGCATATGTAATTCGTTTTAGTCAGTTCTAAGATATCAAAGTACCTATGAGGGACTCTCTGGTTTCGACTTCTATCTAAAACTAACCTTTGGCTACGGTCAGGTACTTATAGGCTTTAAGGATAGGTAGATAAATCTGTGAAAAACGCTAAATTATACAGTGTTAAAGCATATTAGGTACTATCTAGGATATCTAGGTTATCTACCCTAGAGTGGTATTAAATGGGCTAGACTCCGTAGGCACACAGGCCACAACGCAAATTGGTGGATTCAAATTAGTCTTCAACCCAAAAAACCGTTATCTATCGACACTACCTGGTATTAACTATTTAATGTGCTTTCCGAACACACACCAGTTCTGTGCTTCCGAACCATGGATTCATATGCTATTTCGACTACGGATTGCTAATCTTTATACAGGGTGAAATTGATATCATTAGCATCCTTTTAAACTAAGAATCTACCTATCAAACTGAACAACTTTTATTATGGGTGCAAACCGACCGGAGTAAACAAAAACAGCTGTTGTATACATTTCAGTCGAGTAGGCATCGCAGTTAGGTATGGAACAGCAGATTTTTTTTGGCTTTGATTGGTTTGCTCCCATAGTAAAAGTTGTTCAGTTTGATACCCATCAAACTGAACAACTTTCTCTACAACTTTCTTTCAGTCTACTCAGACTCTTAGTTAAAAAGGATGCGAATGATATCAATTTCAGCCAGTAGAATAGGAATCAGTCAGGTCTCAGGTATACAAGATATTTTGAAGTGCACAGATGCACTCTCTCGTCCTTACCCTCCTGTCTGATAAAACGGGAGACTGATATGATCAGAAGTGGGGTTAGTTGCAGTGGCTGTAACCGGCAGGCACGCGGTATGGATGTTAAAGATGTGTATAACAACTGAAGGAATTAGTCGTCTCTTACGACACCGCATTGGGTTATTGTTATTTGAAGCCGGTAATCACACGGCAACGTGTCACGGCGGTGCAATACCAGCATTTCTAGCATGATTTCTCTTCTTGCACTATTCGGCTTTATTCCATA
Source organism: Agonopterix alstromeriana (assembly GCA_963924505.1). Lineage (NCBI taxonomy): Eukaryota > Metazoa > Arthropoda > Insecta > Lepidoptera > Depressariidae > Agonopterix > Agonopterix alstromeriana. The sequence continues at coordinate 9,540,519 of OZ004670.1, forward strand.
CTACTTGTCGCGGCAAGCGCGGCTTTCGCTCTCCGATAACCGCGGGAACAGGTTATTTTCTATAGAGCAAAGGATCGTCTCCGCGCGTTTAGAGAAATCATACTAGACGTGCTGCACGTCTAGTATGATTTCTCTTCTTGTGCGCTACTCTGTTTTATTCCATACTACGTGTCGCGGCAAGGTGCGGGAACAGGGTTATTTTCTATGGAGCAAAAACGCGTCGCGCGCGCGTAGAGAAATCATACTACACGTGCTGGTTACCCATCAATCTAAAGATGTGCACTGGTGGGCGATGCCACTTCTGAATATTGTTTTGGACAGTAAAGCTTCACTACGCTACTATTTGTCTTCATAGTTCATTTGTACAACCCTACACGGAGAAAAATAGTAACTATCTGTGACGACTATAAATTTTACTAGACTTTACTAGATGAAAGGTAGACTTTATTTAAAGCTACCAAAATTAGATTTATAACAAAACATTTTCTTGTAAAGTCTGCTAATATTTATAGTTGTCACATAAATACTACTAAACATTTTCCTCCGTGTAGTAATGTAGCATTATGTAGAAAAGTGTCAGAAATAAACTACTTAAATAAAAATTTTATAAACAAACATGTCAGGAGCACAAGAAAGTAATCTAAGTCAGTTGCCACGTTTCAGAGATGTTTCCACTTTATCAATGTAAGGCTATATGAAAAAACCGGCCAAGTGCATATCGGGCCACGCGCAGGGTAGGGTTCCGTAGTTAACCGTCACAATATACGGACTAAGAAGGGGATTTTACAAGTTGGGCGACTATTACTCGTTAATTTGTAAAGCCTACTTAGCGGTTATAGATTTCCTTTTAATTTCTATACATTACTGCCGTGAATTTCTTCACGTATCCAGAAACAACCGTTTAGCTGGCAGGGGGGCTTAATATTTCGCTAACGGGTCCCTAAATCGAAAAATGGTTTCCCACACCCACAATGTTTTTAAAAGACCTATCCAACACACCATGGAATAGACAAGAAAAAAAAAAATTCGTCCCCACTTTTCGTGTAGGGGAGTATAAAAAAAAATTTTCAATATTTTATGTTACCACTTTGTCGGCTTGATTAATATGTATACCCATGTCAAATTACAGCTTTCTAGTACAAAGCGTCTCTGAGTTAAGCCGCGGACAGACGGACGGACATGGCGAAACTACAAGGGTTCCTTGTTGACTAAGGAACCCTAAAAATTGTGCCAGATGTAAGGAATGTAATAGTATGTGTATCACTTTCGCTCCGAGCTCTTTCCCGGGGCAAAATGGTGTCGTTTTTATGACCGTTGTCACGTTTTTCTGATATTGCCCCTATTATACTAGCATTCTAGTTGCTATCTAAGAAAACACATGCTGTGCAGTGTTGATACATGAAATACAGGATCCAATTTAATATACTGACGGTTTTTTAAGGGGATGCTCAGACCGTCATACTGAACAACGTTCTCTAAGGGAATCGTGTAAAAAAAATGGTGACTAGACTAAAAATGTAACGTATGGAACAGTAAATTTTTTTTGCTTTTTGATTTTGGTCCCATAGAAAAAGTGGCTCAGTTTGATGGTCTGGTCATCCCCTTGAAATAGTTTAGTTAATTTTGTTGGACCTAAGCTTACATATATTTTCACTGAATTCTGAACTCTCTGCACTAATATGAAGTAAAGTATACTGTTTCCCTTTTTATAATACTTAAGTTGTTATTGTTCAAGAATGTTATGTCCTTATACTAGAGTGCCCTTCAGCAAATTCGAAGTTTATGACAACACGTTTTACATTAAATCCCGAAGAAAACCAAAATGTTTGCGAAGACTAATATAAAGTTTACATAAGTTGATATTAGATACCTCTAGACTTGAAATTACCCAGTTTGTTTTTGTGTGTAATAAACACTTGGCACGCTCTATACAAACGAAGTCTGGTTATATTTTCAATACCAACCAATTAAAGTCATTGAAATTTCGCAGAAACAATCTAGAAACTAATCTCTATTACACCATACAAGATGTTGTACAATTTTCGTTAAAATATATAGTTTCAATGCTAGGATTAATTTAAGATTTGTATGGAAATCTTTGAGGCACTGTAACTTTAAAACTATACATTTTAACAAAAATCGGACAACATACAAGCTTAGAGATTACTTTCTAGATTGTTTCTAAAAAATTTCATTGACTTTAATTGGTTAGTATTGAAAATATAACCAGATTTCGTTTGTATGGAGCGCGCTAACGGTAATATCCCCTTAAAACTTCATGTAATAATGTTTCAGGACACGTACAGATTGATGTTCCCGCTGCGCTTCTAAAAAACACATCCAACTCGCCCACGTATAACCACAAAATTTGAATGTGGGTGTGGGAATAGAGCGGGCGATGAAATATAATGTGCAATCAAGTGAAATGAAGGCGCTTCGAGGAAAGGCTCGCATCCTTCTTGCGTGCCATAAACCATTCCCGACGGTTTACGGTTTGCACGGTTTACGAGTTCCACGGCTACAATGCAACCTTACACTTGGTACGCCACGGTACAATAGCAGAATCGATTGTAAACCACAATAGATGATTAAAATGTCTTGAGTGAAAATTTTTAATTTAAAACATTTTCGTGTCTACTGCGGTAAAAACAGCAAGATCCTCAGCAAAATGAATTTGTTATTTTGAATAGCTGGACAAGGTTTTAAATACAACATTTTAAATTATTTAAACAGCGGTTGTACAATTCTACTGTACATTTTGTCGTGGATTTGCAGAGTATTTTATGCATGCAAAGAAGATCAGCGAATTGAAGCGCGATGTAAATTTAAAATCTGGATAAGAGAGAAAGAAAATACAGTTATTTTAATAGAATTTTATTCCGGGCTGATGGTTATAGTTAATTAATAAGAGTGGTGTACAGGTGGCTTATTTTCGGAATAGCACTGTAGCCCCGGGATTTTTTAATTACCAAAAAGATTACCGATTGCAGTTTAGATATTGTTGTAAGGTACGAAATTACTAATTTAAAAACCTAAGTCTTACAGATCAAAACCCGCCGTGAGAAAAAAAATTAAATAAAAATAAAAGTCTGAAATTTAAAATTTTTAAGGTTTTTTTTCCATATTGTCATGTTCTTCACCTTAGCTCAATACCCATACGTCATAGTAAGACCGTCTAAAGTTCCCATACAAAGCTATAAGACCAGCATAGGTAGCATGGCACGGTGATACAGCGCTATCACACCTTCGCTCTCTTTCTATTTGCGCGCGAACGAACGAGATAAAAGACGTGATACAGCCTTATCACGTGTAACATGCTCCGGCAACAGATGAAAAAGTCAATTTTGACCGGTCTTATCGCTTTGTATGGCAACTTTAGACAGTTCTTACTATTATTTATAAATTTTTTTCTTACGGCGGGTTGTGATCTGTAAGACTTAGGTTTTTCTATTAGTAATTTCGTACCTTACAACAATATCTGAACGGCAATCGGTAATCTTTTTGGTAATTAAAAAGTCCTGGGGCTACAGTACTATAACTGTTATTTTCGTGCTTTAGAAACTTCGCTAAATGCACGTGGTACGAATGTGACTGTCATAATTACAATACATTTTCATTATGTCTCTACGTGCGGCACTGGTACTTCTGAAATAGAGTCCAATTTTTCTTTCGCAGGACAAGGAGCTGTGCAAAAATGTCGTAAGTGTGTTATAGAGCATTGCTCTTAAAGGAAATGGACGTAGTGTTGAGCGTTTGGAGACAATGTCGGGTAATATTACACGTAGGTACGATTGCTGTAAATATGGGAAGTTTATATGGAATATATTCCAGGGAACGCTTTGTACGTGTCTTGTGTTAAAATGTGCTCTATGATATAAGAGTTAGGGTTCTAGAATTCTAAATGTTTTCTAGCGCTACCAACGAATTACAAAGTAGCGTAAGTTCAAAGTCTTAGGAAATGTTTCGATCGTAGCTTGTTGAAATTTTAAAATTTATTTTCCATTTTTGGATGCCGAAAGTAGGATAATTGCTTTTCCGAGTATACCCCGGCGGGTCGTGATGGTGCCTCAACATTTATGTAAACTGCGAGTTTTTAAATGCGAGTTTTAGACTTCTGAATATTTTTATGAATAGGCTATAATTAGAACCACTCGGAACGAAAGCTGGACTCAAAAGCCAAGAACATAATGGATTAATAAAATAATGAGACAATAATTTGTATGTTACGAATTGAACCGTGAATTTTAACAGTTTCAATAGTGAAATCCTGCAGTGGAATAACTGCAGAGAAATTAAGAGTGAATTCACTAGTGAAATTAAAAGTTCACCATATTCCACCAAACGACACAGAGATAATAAATAACAACAAAATTTAACTAACTCAAGTAGGTTATTAAAAACATGAAGGATTTGTTTTTTATCGCCAGCTTCTGTTGTACCAATGAGTTTTTCTAACTGACTTCTCTCAAACGGTGAAGGAAAAACATCTTGAGAAAATCTGCATACGCTGAAGAAGAAATTCCGATGCGTATCTACACCTACGCGATGTCTACCAATCCGCATTGGGCAAGCGTGGTGGTCTAACGTCCATACACCCACCCTGAGGGTAGGCCTGTGCCATGCAGTGGGACTTATACAACGTGTTAATAAATAAGCGCAAAACCTCATATACCCCAAATTATTACTAAAAAAATAATTAGATTGAAACAATAATCTCATTATTTTGATACTTAAAATTTAAAGTTATTCGCATTTTAAGTTTTGAGGCAAAAATGATTTGTTATCATTTCAGCAATGAATGAAAGCGCTAACGAACTCATGGATACATTTTAAGAATATTGTTTTGGTAGTAAGTAGGGTGAGTGTGCCTGTGCGGTGGGTTGACATCGGGTGCATTAAAGGTTAAATTTTACAAACAAGTTATTTAATATTTTGAAAAAAAAAACATAAGTTTCTAAACAAACTACTTTCTAGTTTTGCGTTAATTCATTAATACGTTGTATAAGCTGATGATAATGAACTAACGAATTTAGGTCAGTACCTACTTCAATTCCATATACAATTGAAAACTTTGAAACTGTTTAACTGTGGTTGAGTTTCGCCACGTTCGGACGTCGAGCTAGCCAGCAATTAAGATAACTTTAAACAACAACTTTGTAGGTACTACACCACAGAAACCAACTCCAAGTATTGCTTACTTCCTACATCGTAAGTCACGTTCCATGTCCATGATTTCATTATAAAATCATGAGACATTTTTGAACCATTCTTTTAAAAATCAATTAATTAAACAGACAGGACATTTTTATTTATAACAAACACAAAAATACAAAATTGAACAGGATCTAAGTAAAGATTTATACAGTTTAATATGCTTGTAGCTCATTAATATAATTCGGAGCGTGCTCCATACAAACGAAGTCTGGTGATATCTTCAGTACTAACTAATTAAATTCAATGAAGTTTTTCTGAAACAATCTAGATACTAATCTCTATGCTTGTATGAAGTCAGATTTTCGTTAAAATGTATCGTTTTAATGTTACAGTACCTCAAAGATTTCCATACAAATCTTAAATTAATCCTAGCATTAAAACTGTATATTTTAACGAAAATTTGACTTCATACAAGCATAGAGATTAGTTTCTAGATTGTTTCTGAAAATTTTCACTAACTTTAATTGGTTAGTATTGGAAATATCACCAGACTTCGTTTGTATGTAGCGCGCATTTACGCATTCGGAATAAACTTCTCAAAAATGTTAAAAAAAAATATACAGAGTGTAAAATTTAATGCGTCACATATTAAGCAGGGTGCTTCAGACCATTAAACTGAATAACTTTCAGAATGGAGCCCGAAAAATCTGCTGTTTCATATAAACTATCCAAGGCTACTCGACCTAAACGTGTGAAACAGCAGATTTTTAGGTCAATTTTAACGCGTTTAATAAGTAACGCATTTAATTTTATACAATGTGTTATTATTACATCATTTGAAACAGGCAAATAAAAACATAGGTACAAACGGCGACACATTAAGTTACGCAAAACAATCATGTAGGTAGTGTGGTTTTGCGTCGCTGGATGTGTCGCGCTTGTTGTGTGTGTGTCTGATACATTATTAATATTTTGATAATAATTTCATCCAAATTCTTCATGCACTTCTATAATCTTTATCCTCCAAAGGTCTCAGTCAACATCAAATTCGTTGAAGGTAAAATAATTTTTGAAAACAAAATAATAGATTATGCTTTTCAGTTCAAAAAGAAAATCACGAGGTCGGGCTCCGTCTCTTGTAATATTAAATCTGCAGGTCTAGAAGCCTCTCGGAGACTCAATAATTCATTGCCGTAAAAACCTGTAACGTCGAGCATAAGCATACCTACCTATCTGCGCTTGTAAATCTGCTTTGTGACTATAATGTAATTTGAGATCATGCTATCTACGATAATAAACCTGTTTGTTATTTCTTCCATTGTATACTCTGTCTTTTATACTTTGTGCAAACAAATGATAATTTAGAGATAATTTACTTAATAGTGGGACAAAATACCTTGGAGGCATCTTTTATTTTTATTTTTTTGACTCGATTTATACAATTTACCGAAACCAAAGTCATAAATTTCTGTATAGTTTATCTAGTTAAATTATAAATTGAATACACGATTGGACGTACTTCACTCGATAGAAAATCGTCACAAAGATGACGTTTTTTCATGTATTTTAAAACATTTTTCTGGTTTTTTAGAAGAACTTAAAATAGTTTCCGATTTTTGGTATTTATACTCACATATTCACGATTAGTTTATCTAGTAAAATCATAACAAAAATCTATAAAAGTACTTTTTTTTATTGTTTTTAATCGAAAATACGGCACACGCACGAACTTTTCGGAGAGCTGGGCAATCGCGTTTATCATAGAAAATATTCGTCTTCATTTATAGCCCCTGAATAGTGCCAATATCTGTTTAATATGTGGTACACACGTACGTTTTCATCAAATTGACCCAAGAACTACAATAAGTTTAAAGTTGTAGATTTAGCAAACGAGTGAACACACTGAAGAGGGATCAAATATACTTGTAAGCGGGAATCGTATACAACGTGTCAATGAATAAGCGCAAAACCTCATACACCCCAACTGATTACTAAAAAAATAATTAGATTGAAACAATAATTTCATTATTTTGATACTTAAAATTTAAAGTTATTCGCATTTTAAGTTTTGAGGCAAAAATGATTTGTTATCATTTCAGCAATGAATGAAAGCAACTAACGAACTCATGGATACATTTTAAGAATCTTGTTTTGGTAGTAAGTAGGGTAAGTGTGGCCGTGCGGTGGGTTGAGATCAAGTTCAGAAAATTTTAAATTTTACAAACAAATTATTAAATATTTTGAAAAAAATTACCTATGTTGAAAACATGATAATTCGATTCTGCTCTCGATTCTAAACAAACTACTTTCTAGTTTTGCGTTAATTCATTAACACGTTGTATACAGTACCTATAGTACCTACAGGGTGAAATTGATATCATTAGCATCCTTTTAAACTAAGAGTCTACCCATCAAACTGAACAACTTTTACCGTGGGAGCAAAGAAATCGGAGCAAAAAATTGTGGCATACATTTGAGTCGAGTAGGCATTGCAGTTTAATATGGAACAATTGTTTTTTTTGCTCCGATCGATTTGCTTCCATACTAAAAGTTGTTCAGTTTGATGGGTAATGATATCAATTTCACCCTGTACATGGGCCAGCCAATTTTTTTAAATGTTCTTTTATGTTGCCTCCGTAGTGAAAGTTGTTCACGTTGTAGAGTCAAAACTAAGCCCTTCCTTTTAATATTACAATATTACTCATAGAGCTCACCCCCCGTCACACTGGACAGAGTTTCGGTACTACTGGTGAAACGTGGATGTTCTGAGATTTCAGAATATCTCTGACTACCCCCTCGGGGAATATAGTCGTGAGCATATGCATGCATGCATACTCATAGAGACCACTGCACTGCTTACTTCAAATAAAGGGTGTAATGTATTTGAAGTGAGCAGTAATATTTCATGAAATCCCATCATAAGGTTTATGCAAAGCTACCGCGATAAGAAACTCATTTGAGTGAGTAGTCAACGTCTAGACGAAAAGTTTTGATTCGCTCACGTACTTGTAATTTAACGGTATTCAAGTATTCTTACTGTACTCTTCATCTTTTCTTATCTTCTAAATGCATCAATTTATGTTAAAGCTTACGCGTTTACTTACACTTTTATCTTTAAAAAACCGGCCAAGAGCGTGTCGGACTCGCCCATGATAGGGTTCCGTAGCCATTATAAAGGGTGTAACAAAACACCCCAAACTGAACCTCTTTTAATATGGATTACTGCTGTCCCATACATTTTAGTCGAGTCGGTACTGCAGTTTTGTATGGGACAGCAGATTTTTTGAGTTTTTTGTCGAGGTTGGCTCTATAGTGAAAGATGTTCAATTTGATGGTCTGAAGCACCGCCTTAAGTATTACTATGGTGTAACATTTCCTTGTATGGGAGGGGTTCGAAAAAATAATTTAATGCTTTTCATCTAATTTATCAATATCAATTTAATTTTTAACTGTTGTCTCTAAATGGTAAAAATGGTCGCGAGAAAATCATTCGAACTCCATGGAGCAAAACGTTTGTTTATTTTAAAAAAAAAATCCCCTGCCTTCTCTTTCTAACTCTATGCTGGAAACAGAAACGGCATCATCAATGTCAAATTCTGAAATTATGAATATATTCTTTTTCATAATGGCCAGTTATTTTAAGTTGACTTTACAGGGCCGACGAATGACTTCATTCGTCGGACCGAAAAACAACGTTAATTTATAAAAAAAATCTTTAATCCTTTTATTTAAAATCTCTGACATAGAAAATATTGTTATTGAGATAATTATCTCGAAATGGTTTTCTATTCAAGCCCTCCAAAAAAAACTTGACATACCGAATTAGTGCAAAGTTCCATTTAACTCACAAAATAGGCGTTGAAAATCACAAATAAAACATTTTTTTTGTATTTATCTAATTAAATCCAACTTAATAGGTTGTCAGCAATTATTAGTCATCACTATCAATAACTTTCTTACAGGGTGTAACAAAACACACTAGTAAAATTTTAAGGGATGGTTTAGATTTAGACCATTCAACTTAACAACTTTCACTATGGAGATTAAGGTAGAAAAAAAAAATCTGCTATCCCATACATTTGAGTAGAGTAAGTTAGGTACTGCAGTTTTGTATGGAATGAAACAGAAGATTGTTACGATTTTTCTCGATAAATTGTTCAGTTTGATGGTCTAAACAGCCCCTTAAATTATTACTAGGGTATTTTCTTACACCCTGTATAACAAAACGGCTCCGTCAAAATAAGAAATGGTTTCGCAATTTTAATCCAGGACCAAATGTCACAAGTTAAATCGAAAGGCTCCTGCTCGTAAGTAACCGATTCCCTAAGGGTCCTAGATTGTAGTACCTATCCATCCTCCCGGCCTATATGTACTTAGGTAGGTTATACAGGGTGACTGATGGGAATAAGGCTCTTATCAAATTGGTGTGTGAATGAATAGCTAATACTTAACTACTTAATCTTAGCAAAAAAAAACATAGTTCTATACCTTTAGATCGACTTGGCATAGCAGTTTATACCAGCCTATACAGGGTGTAAGATAAAGAATCATTAACCTTTAAACCACATACTCCACCCCTCAAACTGAACAACTTTTACTATAGTAGCAAACCTGTAAAAAAATCAGCTGTTCCATACTAAACTGCAGCGTCAACATGACTTAAACATTTGAAAAAACTGATATTTTTTTGTTTTGACAGATTTGCTACCATAGTAAAAGTTGTTAAGGTTGATGGTTAGAGTATGTGGCTTCAAGGTTAATGATACTTTTCCTTACACTCTGTGTAGAACCGATTATTTTCAGACTTCTGATATCTGGTCCTCTACAAGGTATACACTTAAATGGTGGTTCAGACCGTCAATTTTGTACAGTGCAGCCTCGCTAATCCGGACCTCCGCTTATTCCGTGATCGCTATAATCCGGACTACAATGCCGGCGAAGAAAATGACTACAAAAGCAATGAAATTGTCAACTTATACATAAGTTTCCACTTCAAAAGCGTGGGGAAATGTATACCTATATAAGTACCGCTTTGATATAGGCTGAAGATAATAATTTGATAGCTGTGAAGTGATGTTTCTACGTAGACTTACATCCGTATTCTTAGTTGTTTCCTTGAGGTTTCCTCACTCGAGTCATGACATGCGTTCACTCAAATTTGATGTCAAAAATGACATAAGCGTTCTTGACTTGAGGAATTTCTTTAGTTGAGTCGAGTAAGAGTGGAGGAAAGAAACGTCGTCAAATTCAAGGTAGCTCGCTACCAGTGCTCGCGAACTACCTTTTTAAGGTCTCCCCGTTGTTTCGTAAAATTGTTGCAACACCGTATTTGTCTTTTGCTATTCTAAACATCGTAAAAAAACATGTGTACATTGAAATGACGAAAAAAAAAATCTGTTCCTTACGTTTGCGTCGAGTAACCATTGCCATTTTCTTTTTTCGCGATTTCAGTGGTGGTCCCATGGTCTGAACCACCCCCTTAAGTATGTAACGCATATAGGTTAGCATCCTGTATAGTAAAAGTTATTTCTTATATTAGGCTATTTATAAGTTTCAAATAAGTTTCTTATCCAGTCACCCTGTATTTACCTCGGTACCTATAAGATTTGCTTCGACCCAGACTCGTCTATTATTTAAAGTCCAATACCGCTGCCGCTATTCGCCTGCTTGAGGGTTTGTGGTCGACCGCATATCAAGTTACACTATTGTCAAGATGATGACTAAAGGATGAAAAGGATACGAAGATAAATGATATCTTACGAAATAGATTGTAAGTGCTTGAATGTGTATAGGTTCTGTAATAGTAGATTGACAACTAAGGGCTGAAAGTCACCCATTTCACACGAGATATTTGGCGCCCGAACAACGTGAGGAGCTTCATAATTCGAGTGTTAAATTGGTGACTTTCGCCCGAGTTAAACATTCTGCTTTTCATTTCAACTACAAGGAAATTAAAAGCCAGAAATATGCAAAATCAATTTGTGAATTGTAGACTAACTAACTTGTATCAAAACGTTTGAAAAATTTTGAAATCACTCGGTGTGCCAATGCTAAAGAGAAAAAGCATACGAAGATATAAATGCTGGAGTGAGACAGATAGACTTCCCGAGTGACATTTACACGTTTTAAAACGGATCCTTACGAAAAATTTGCAACATCTCGCTTTTCCGCCTTTTTTTCTTTTTCGCGCAAGTATATTTTTTAAACCAGCGCCATTTTTTTTAACTCGGTTTTGCGGAGGTTTTAATCGGGATTACTTTTTTCTGTCTGCTTTATAAGCAGACAGTAAAAAGTTTTACAATAGTTTCCAAATTACAACAATATTTTTATTTGAATTAACTTCTATTACAATTCAAAAATATTGATCATAATAATGATAAAACATAAGAATTAATATAATTTTATTGAAGTGTGGCTGTATAGGTTTCTGCCTTTGCTCAGTATAGACGTAGATTTTTTTAATTACTTTCCGCCCTAGGGAGGAAATGCATCAGTTTCCACCCGCTTCTTAGATAAACCTACTTTCAGAGTATCAGAGATGAAAAATATAAATAAAAATGTTTGTGCGTGTTTGAAGTGTGTATAGCCTGAGGGGTAAAGCCTAAAAAAATGTGATACAAAATTTCCCGTCACTAAATTTTAAATTTGAAGCTGTTGCTGACATGATTTTTTTATTTTGGAATATGTCTATACTCCATTCAAAATAGCAACGAAATTTTAAGGCCATTATGCATTACAGAAACAGAGATTTTAAACACTTCCTCTCACTTATTCTTAGAACAGCTTTAGTAGCATCCAAGATATGTCGGATAGTATATGTATCCAATAAATTAATTACATTTGGTAATCAGTAGGTATTGGCCAGAAAGCTAAGTAAGAATCGGAAAATCTCGTAGTCCTTATTTGGAATGAAGTATAGGCTCAAATTGGCTCTTATACAAGGTGTTACAAAATTTAAAACAAACATTTAATTTTTTTTTGCTTAGACCATCAAACTGAACAACTTTGACTATGGGACCAACAACAAAATCGCGAAAAAAAATCAGCTATCCCATACATTTAAATTAGAGTAGATTTGTAGTTTAGTATGGAACATCCGTTTTTATTTCGCGATTTCGATATTGGTCCCATAGTGAAAGTTGTTCAGTTTGATGGTCTAAACCACCCCCTAAAATGTTTATTTGTAGTTTTGTAACACCTTGTATACAATAACGAAAAAAAATCAATTCTTAATTATTCCCGGATCAAACCGTAAAATGACTGGGCTAGTTATTCGGTTTGATGATCCCTTAAAAAACTGTCAATGAGTATCTAACTGATCTAAATTGAAAAAGGTAACTGCAACTGAATTGAATTGAAAATTTTACTGTACCAAATCCTAAACAAAACTAGTTCTATGTTTATGTCGCATTCAGCTCTATTTCAAACGCTCGTAAACGACTACTTTGTTGTCGATTGTTTCCGTTAAGTGCCGGACTTAGGTAAGTAATTAACTAAATAGAAAGTTGTTGTTTCCCCGGAGATGTTTCCCACATGTACGGAACCCTTGAGATGCCCGTGAGAAGAGTGTGAATTGGTGGTGTAACTGTAAACATATTATTCAACCCTTTTTGTGAAAAACCTGTGCCAATTTTCAAAGCAATGACAATAAAAAGGGATATAAAAACAGGTGGCTACACTACATATCTAAGGCGGTACCCTCGAGAGTCATAAGAGCATGTCCCTTTCACAGAATATGAAAACCTTTCCTTGTAGGCGGTGAGGGAAAAAAAGATAGATTTTGAAAAAATCGTACGATTCTGAAATGGGTAAGCGTAAAGGTATTGTCATTTTTTTAACAGTCGCGACCACCAATCAAAGTATTGTATAATTATAGTACTATAAAAAACAAACATTGTAATAAACACTTATGGCCTAGCTCGCATCGGAGCTGAGATATTTGACTCTAAAGGTTCATGAAAAAGTAACCAAAGCCTTTGATAATCTACTAATTTTCAATCAATCAATCGAAACATATTACCTACTTAGCAAAATATACCGTAAAGAAATACAGAAGATACAAAACAAGGTGGTCTTAGCGCTAAAAAGCGGTTACTCCCATACAAACTTTGAAGTTATTTGTATCTTAACAATACAGCTCCGATGCAGCCTAGCAATGAATGTGATATTTTTAAATGTATTTTGAAAGGTCCTCTAAAAACCTATGGAAGAAAAGACCTTTTTTTTTGTAACATATAGGTGAACTTCCATAGGTTACAAAAAAAAAAGGTTAAAATTAAAATTTTTCTCCATACAACATTACCCATTTAAGAGGAATTCTACATTTTGTGTCACTTCATTTGATACTGGAGATCCGGCAGCGGCTTTGACTGGGGTTGAATTCAGGGAAATCGGTTCTTGAAGGAAAGCCATTACTTAAAGCCTGAAGGTATACCTACTAAAATATAATTTTCTTCGTGAATTAAAATGGAATTAAATAAAAACAACGAGACACAAAAGACTAAATTTACAATTGATATTGTCTCGCCCACGCTCTCGGTCGGGATAGTCAGAACCCTTCCTACTAACAACTATGAGTATATTATAGAATACAGGTTTAGATTCTAGAGTTATCTATTATACAGGGTGAAATTGATATCAAATTCACCCTATATACACCACTAGTTTTTAATTACTAACATAACTTTAAGGGTGTATTCAAACCATGAATCTAAACAACTTTCTCTAAGGAACAAGGGTCGAAAAATGAGAACATTTTTTTTGGATTTTCCATCCAAAAGTGCGGATCGGCAGATAATTTTTCTCGTTTTTTGACCCATTTTCCTTAAGGAAAGTTGTTTAGATTCATGGTCTGCATACACGTTATGTGAGCAATTAAAAACTAGTGGTGTATAAAGAACCGATGATACTCTTACCGGATCAATATCCGACCATCGGATCAGAGATCTTGGCTTGGGTAAGATTATTTTTGCGTATCCAATGCGGCGGGCGTTACGTTCGTGGCCCGCTTCGTAGGTACACACTCGACCCATATTCCGAGACTTCCCCAGTTCCGTATCTGTTGTTGATGCAAATATCTCTTCACTTGTTTTGCATGCTTTATTAACTGAGTTTATATACCTACCTGCTTCGTTTCTTAAAGTAGGTAGTTTCTTTGTTTATCCACTGTCTAAGAATCCAACAGTCTTAACGGAATTCTTAGGTAGGTACCTAACATTGCAGTTCTCTTAGGAATTTACATTTATTGTTGCCTACCTCATATTGAAAACTCTCCGTCGCTGGTTTGCTGAATTAAATCTTTTCAGAGGTAACCTTGCCTTTTGTACTCTAATAACAATGTGATTTATGTGTTTGTAATAAAGTAACTATACACATTTTCTAACATTATTTATTATCGTGTAAGGGTTTCTTTTAACTTTAAAATAATATGTTGTCCAGTGTCATTTAGGAGCAAATTGTAATTCTTCCAAAAAGACAGTGGAAAAAAGTATTGTAGTGAATTAAAAAAGAAATTGGTCGACAAAAACGGTTATAAAGTTGTTCGAACAATAATACCGCCTTATTTGTTGTACCAATATATCTGTTTTATGTTTTGATTTGAAAAACACGCCTGGCGTGTACCTTCCCATTGGTCGATAAACGAGCCATTTTAAAACTCAGCAGCGAAAGAGTTAATAAAAACTTATTAACTCTGGCGGGTCCATAATAGTCCTGCCTATTTGATAAATTGCATCAAATCAACTAAGCCCAGCAAGTGGTTCACTTTACTTCCGCCATTCTGCACTAGGCTTACATGGTGCATGGCACGAGATTTCTCGGCCAGCACATCTAGCATGATTTCTCTACTTACGCGCGACTAGGCCTTTTTTCATACTACTAGTCGCGGCAAACGCGACTGAAATGCGCAGGAAGGGGTAATTTGACTTATCCAAAAGTGGTGAAACAGGCCGTTAGTCTATTTATTCAATAATTTCATAGAATCTGTAGCGCAAAGACTAAATTATTAAAATTGCATAACTTCAGATCAAACCGACGATATCAAGTCCATTAATATCATTGTTAAAAACATTTTGAGAATCCAAAAAGTTTTTATTTCCCGGTTAATTATTTTTTTTAAAACGAAAGAGTTTTCATTATATCTAAAAAATACAGAACTGGCAGATATCTTTCAGAAAAAAATGACATTACTCCAATTAAAAGAAAAAATATTTCTTCCTTTTTAGTTTTTATGGCTTTTGATCTTTTTTCCTAGACATCTTGCCAGTTCATATCTAAATATTATAGAATCAATAAATAGTTTTATATACCAATAATGTCTCTTTGGTGCCTATTTTTCAAACTCAATTAAAATATTTAAAAAAACATCGCGAGTTTTTTATACCTACTTCCAGCTTCCTGTTTCTACCTAAGAGAAAAGGAAACTAAGTTTTTTAAAGCAAGTTTCGTGCATCGCGTATGTTGTAATGTGTACAGATTATTTAATAGTTACTACCGTTAGTATGGAGTAGTGTAAATTGTGTTTGTTTAAACGAATGTAATTTATTCATAGGAATTATCTGACAATTGAAAAATCGGCCTTAAATTTTACAAAGCGCGTTTCTTTAGTTAGTGTTCTTTGAATTAATTTCTTGAATTCTCGAGTTGTTGCGAAATTTTTTCTCGTCTTGACTTAGGCCAAACTTCTCAAGATTTCTTCGCATCCTGTGCATAGATCTCTCTTGCCCTTATTTATGAGAGGAGACCATGCCCAACAGTAGGTTTAGAAGTTGGTGATGACTTTGATGAACTAAACACCAAAATCTACGAGGAAGTATAATAGTTATTTGTTGTACAAGAGTGCAAAGTTGCTTTTTAACCGCGTGCTCAATTTTGAAGACCGAGCAAGCGAAGGATTCAAAAATTAGAATCCCTAGCGTTAGCGAGGGAATCAAAAGAGCACGAGGTGAAAAATCTTTGCACTCGAGAGCAATGTGTAACTTTTCATCCCATCTCAGCGAGGAAATGACTAAATGTAAAAATAAAGATCGTATTTTGTAAATTCGGCACCATAGAGGGAGAAGTAAATAAGTTTAATGATGGTTTGAATTCACAAACTTAGTGCACACGATGTTCTAAATTCAATTTACTTTATCCTCTAGCGGATAAAAACGGCTTTTGCACTCAGATATCGAAGAGCAAAAATACTCTTTCCGAGATGGGGGAATGAAAAAAATTTTAACATTTTAATCATGACGTAAGTAATGAAGAGTGATTCCGTGTTGTATCTCGATCCACCCTCTATAAGAGCAACTTAATGAACTTGAGAGCCTTTAAAATTTGAGCATTCATTAGTCAATTCAACAAGCCTTAGCAATGATATTCCTAATTATATGTATACTTGTTTTATACATAATAGAATCAATATGCCATGTATCATTGAGTTTTTCTAACTTAAAGCGAGATATTCTGAAACCTCAGAACATCCACGTTTCACCAGTAGTACCGAAACTCTCTCCAGTTTGACTCCAGTGTGTTATACTGGACAGTGGGTACAATACATGCCTCGAAATTGCAGCATGCAGGGTTCCTCACGATGTTTTCCTTCACCGATAAGCCAGTGATGATACAAAATCGCACATAAATTCTGAAAAACTACCACTAACTACTACTACCACTACTTCTAACTTATGTACGTAATATCGACTGCTCTCAATTGGGCACGCGTGGTGGACCAACGCCCATACACCCTCCCTGAGGGTAGGCCTGTGCGCTGCAGTAGTGGGACGTATACAGGGTCTATCGTAATATACTGACAGTTTTTTAAAAGGATGATCAGACCAAACTGACCAACTTTCTCTATGGGACCAAAGTTAAAGTCGCGAAAAAAAACAGCAGTACCATACAATTGGGTCGAGTAAGATTTCAGTTTAGTATGGAACAGCTGATTTTTTTTCGCATTTTCGACATTGGTCCCCTTAGAGAAAGATGTTCAGTTTGATGGTCTGATCATCCTCTTAAAAAAGTGTCAGCATATTAAGAAGGACCCTATATAGGTCGATGATGATGATGATAATCGTAACAAGTGATTTTTGATGGATGCACTGTAGGAATTTGATAATTCAAACAGAAGTTAATAACAACAGCGATGTCCTTGGTCAGTGGATACAATTCTTTTAACATATTAAAAAATATATATTTAGCATATTTCTGTACAACGACAATAAAGATATATACTCGAGTAACTGCTACTAACAATATTTTAGACAATCCTAAATCTAGATTTCCTCTTGCACCATATTTCAGAGGTTTGCACATAACAGCTAATCGTGCATTCTGTCCACTAAGTTAGACTTAATTTACAGCAGCAGCTGGATTGTGACACGGCTGTGCGATGGAGATATATCCATGGAAGACGTGAGTTATGCGATAAGCTATGTCATGGCACTGACATAGTAGGTACTGATATAATATGAGACCTTATTGCACGTGGAAGAAGAGTTTGGAATGAAATTTGCAGTAGTTTTTGTTAGACCTATTTTATTTCTGCGCAAGATTTTTATATCCTTGACATAGGATTAAAGGATAACTATTATTTTGAATCTATCTAAAACATGAATTTTAACTCACTAAACAAAAGTCGCGTAATCAATATTAAAAAAAATGGACACGGCGAGATCTGCTGAACGCCTGCACATTCTCTGCGGAAGGCGCCCGTTTCCTTGCCGTTTCTGAAAGTCGTCTGTCTTGCCGCAAAGCGCCGGTCGCAACCCGCGTCATTCGGCCCTGAACGATGTTGTTCGTCGGGCTCTTGTTTCAGTGAACGTTCCGGTATGATTGGAGTCAAAAGGAATCGTTCGTACTGATGGCAGGAGACCCGACGGGTTGACACTTATCCCTCGGGAACAGGGTAGGTGCCTGGTGTGAGATGTGACACACTAGCCCCATCTCATATCAGAGCTACATGGGGGTGCCGCGGCCATGGGCGCTGAGATTTCCAAGGGGCGGAAGTATGAAGGAATCTCAGGATACTTCATGTTTGCACCGATTGGCTTCAAAACACTGGGTTCTTGGGGCCCAGAAGCCAAAAAATTATTAAAGAGCTGTCGATGCGTCTCCACGAGTCCACCGGCGACCGTAAAGCGGGCAGCTTCCTTGGCCAAAGAATTAGCTTGACTATCCAAAGGGGGAACGCTGTCAGCATGCTTGGGACCAAGTCCCGCGGAGATGCACCTGACGAGCTTTTTTATTTTTAAGATCTTATTTCTATACTCTATCCCTTTTCATTTCTATGTTATTATAAATAAAATATATTTTTCATATAAAATTCATTAGATCAGGTTAAGTTCTTTATAAATATTTAATTTTGATACTTTTAAGAACTTTTGTAATATCGAAAAAGGATATTGAATAAACTTTGTAATCCAAGCATTTGTTTTTTTTTTACTTTTTTCATAGTTAAATCAAATAAAATGCAGTTTATTGCCACACAGTTTATTGCAAGAAGCTGAACTGAGCCTTGCTTTACTTGAAGTTTTAGTTTCTGATTATGATGACCCAAAACTGGAAACTCCAAATTTTATTCATGTATATCTTTGTATGACCATAGTAAACTTTTAACGTTATAAATACGTGCATTTATAAGTTTTTATCGTTCCGATTCCATCGCGTTGGACTTAAAGCATGCTAATAATAATTTATCTTTATGGCTATATCGTAATATTTTGTCAAATTGAAACTTTATTTATTTCCATAAACTTTCAGCCATAAACAATAATAATTAGTAGAGGAGAAATAAACCTATTGCAAGGCGTGTTTCGTGTCATACAGCCATTGGCATAATGAGACTGGGACAACGATCACTAAAAGCTAAAAACAAAACACAACTGTTCATATAATTAGTATAATGACTCGATCCAAGTAGTCAGAATGGTATTTGTTCTTTTTTCATGTGACAGTTATTAACATTTCGTGTTACATATTTGTATAACGAAAATGGTTTCTGAAATATCCAAACAAACATAAAATTAAGACCATAATTCCATTCAGGGTGTAATCAGAAACGTTGCGTATCTTTATAGTCATGAAGTTGTAGCAGAATTACTTATTTATGTGTCTAGTGGTACACTGAGAAAAAAATGCTACGTATACAAAGTTACCCAATTTTCCGATAAAGGCGGTAGAGCCTTAACAACATACTACAATGTACATAACCAGTTCACAACACTGGTCATTAGTAACAATATATTAGGCAGTTCGCTTTGCTTCGTTCGATTTGTCATACTTAGGTTTGTAGTTTATTCCGCTCGGGCGGTCTAGCGAGTCCACAAGGATTTTGTAGCCTAACTTCATTCAATATTATTCAAGTTTTAGGTGGAAAATTAGGTCTTTTAATAATTAGGTAATACGTAGGGATTTCGATGATAGGGAAAAAATGCCGCGGTGGTCCAGTGGCGAGTAACCTTGCCTGCCATGCAGGAGGCGATGGTTCGATCCCCGTCCAGGCCGACTCGTACCAATGAGTTTTTCGGAATTTATGTGCGATTTGTAACACCACTGGCTTATCGATGAAGGAAAACATCGTGAGGAATCCTGCATGCTTCAATTTCGAGGCATGTATTGTACCCACTGTCCATTATAAGTGGCGACGGGCTCACCCTCCGTCACACTGGACAGAGTTTCGGTACTGCTGGTGAAACGTGGATGTTCTGAGGTTTCAGAATATCTCTGACTACCCCCTCGGGGAATATAGTCGTGAGCATATGCTGTGTAGGGATTTCTACAACTATTAGTTGCTAGGGAACGAAGAACGATTTAATATGTGTCGAGACATTTCTATTGTTTTTACTCTACATATATAATATAAAGAAGAAAGAATATTAAGTTTGAATAACGTTGTGTAAATTTTACTTTACGTTCACAAAGGTCACGCAAGCAAGATACTCTACATAATATATTATACATTATAACATGACACGATAAAAAGAAAATAACCACTATTTCTACTATTAGTAGCCTATGTAAATAAAAAGGCATCGATTTAATGAGATTCTGTAAGTAAGTATATTCCTCTTATCACGAAATTTCGTTAGGGAGCGCTTTAAGATAAATGGGGATTTACCATGTGAATGAGGGTTATCACCGGTCCTAAGAAGGCGACGTGAGGTGTAGATAATGAAGATATACATTTGAGGAGTATTAAAAGGTTTTATGTTTTATTTTGTTAGAATTCGCTAAATCCGATCCGATTCCGTACATAAATTCCGTAGAATTAGTATAAGTGTTGCTGGCCCAGGAATGGCCTTCTTATTGAGCCTCTTTTATCTACACCATCCATAATTGCTCTATTTATAGGGGTAGGTAATAATGTGTAAAATTGTCATACTGCAATCACAATACAGAAACCAAGTCGCTACATGCTTTGCAAACTAATTAGCGCTAACGGCATGTCTTTCACACTCGTTCTTGCTCGGATTTGCTCTTTTGTACCTAGTTTTCTGATGTTTCGTACATTTAGTGGGAGTGTCCATTGGGCGTGCTGCAGTGCAATATAATCGAAGCGGTTAGCATCTGTGCGATCTGAATTGCTTTTGTGGAAATTCTTTCGTTTACCCCGACGTGAATCGTACCTTTACGACGTAGGCATCGCCGTAAATGGATAGCAATCCCATTTTCACGATCCTAGATCTCGGAGTTTGGGCTAGGGAGTGATATGTTAGGTTGGCAAGACACCTTTATTTACATGGTTTTACGTATCGAATTCAAATTGGATGTGGCAAACTTTATTTTGATTGTTCTTAGTCTGGTCTCGTTTATTGTAATACCTAAGTGGGTAGGTAAGAGTATAGGTACGAATGATTAGAGAATAGTTAATACGTACACTTGTGCTATTTTGCGATTGCCCGATAGCACAGTCGGTAGTGAACCTGCCTGCTGTGCCGAGTATATATTCTACTTTGTATTCTATATCGTTCTCTAGTCATCATAATACAAGTCTAGGCTAGATTCTGATACTTTTAAAGTACCAGAATCTAGTTCACTGTGACGACCAGATAATTTGTGTGACAATGTCCAAGATATTTATTTATGTTGTTATATAGGATTGTGGTGCGGAATTTGACATACTTACGCCTAGATACTCTTTCTTATTCTGTGCTTACTGCTTAGACAGTGGCAGATTTTTCCCATTTTTTTTGGTATTGACTTATGGTATGATCCATAGAATCCTTAATAATAGAGGTACCTAACTCGAATGAATCGTGTTGCGTTATTTATTGTACTAGGTTACTAGGTGTTAGGGTAAACAGTTGCATTACTTTAAGGGTTGATAACCTATACCCATGATACCAATCAGTTGAATGTTTGTATGAAAACTTACATTTTTTTTTGCGTTTTTCTCATTATTCCTTATAAAAAGATGTTCGGTATTATGAGTACAATCACCAGTAATGCAACTGTCTACCCTAACACCCTGTAAAGGTACTAACGTTCAAAACTACCAACGTAGAACCAAGCGTCATACTAATTAGAGTGGTGTACATAGAAGCACCGCTCTGCACAGTGGGTACTAATTTATGTCGTAATTATAAGGTATCAAATAAAGTTGATATTAATATTTACCACCAAAATTTGAGTTTTGGAGCGCAGTGTTATGTTTCGGATACGGTCTGTCCGTTTTAAACCTAGCATACTGCGCTCCATAGCTCTTTGACAGACCTAAATATAAGCTGGAAAATTTCCAAAGAACTGTGCAGAAGCGGCTGAGAAGGAGAGCAAAACTTAGAGCCTCATGTCCTTGATGAGGGATGATGAGGCTTCCCTTGGCTGCGGTCTGCTAAACAACAATTAGATTCTCATTTATAAAAGCAACTAATTCCTTAATGTTTAAATATTAAAGAAGCCTTTGTGAAAAGCGGCGAGGTGCCATTCTTCGTTAGGGAACCACCTTTGTTTCTTGTCTTGAGTAACGTTGTGCACCGGCGAAATAACAGCGTGGTTATTAGATATGCGACTCACGGTTCAATGGATTTGGCTCGTTTATTCAAGGGAAATCTTATTGGGATTGTTTTTTCTTATTAAATAAGACGCTAGAGGGTTAAATAGTGACCATGATTTAAAAATAAACACCGTGTATACATTAAGGACGTCGATCAATTTTATTCTTAAAATTGTGGCGTAAATCGTGTGTAATTTTGACAATGTCTAGTTTAAGTAACAACTAAGAGAAGTTAGTTATGCGTAAATGCACGCTGTATACAAACGAAGTCTGGTGATATTTTCAATACTAACCAATTAAAGTCAATGAAATTTTTCAGAAACAATCTAGAGACTTCGTTTGTATGGAGCGCGCTCCGAATAATATTCCCTTAAGTACTAAATATTTGGTGACTTCAAGGAAGTTTTTTTTGTCGAAAAAACACAATCTTGAGTTTCTATACAATGGAGCTTTGTTGTAGACTGGGGAGCACCCACTAACAGACCTACAACGCGACTCCAACGTACAAATAATCCACACAACAAAATATAAACTACCTGCAATGTATTCGCAAAACACATTTTGCAATGTTATACCGTATGAGAGAATTGTCGAATCCACAGAAAATACTTTCAACGAACGTTAAATGTTGAGTCTTATTCAAAAAGTTAACAAAAACAACTGGGATTCATGAAATAACTTCGTAATAAAATATACGAAATAATTAAAATTTTCGGTAACATGAAAGTAGACATTCCGTCTCGAATACCGTTTAAATGTCGGGAAAGAATTCAACCAATCTGACATTAGGACGCAATCAATCAAAAAAACAGTGAGAATTAAATTAGAGACATTTCCTCCGTGACAACGCTGAAGGAATGTCGGAAAACGATTGTGATAAATGTTTATTTTAACTTATTACTTGTTTTGTATTCATTTTATCAAGGCTAATTAAAAGCCAGGATCAACCATATCGAAAGAAAACTGAACAGCCCTCTTAACGAGCGAAATAACATACACAATATTAGGTATCTACAATCTTTGGTTACGAATAAAAGTCAGAGTTAATTCCGCCATTGGCCACCGGGACAACAATTTAAGACACAAAACAGGAGTTACTTTGTTTGTGGTCGTGTGTCGGTTGTCTGCTTCCTGGCCTGTAATGAAAAATTTACCAAAACTTTATAACCGTACAACTTCAAGAACGTTTGTTATTTAAACTAGGTATTGGCAAAATCATCAAGACGCAACAATTTAAAAAATTAGATAATAGAAAAAATAGAAAATAATTAAACTTACTATGACGCGCTTAAAATCTTAATTGGATGAAATGAAAAGTTAAAGAAGTAAGTATATTTACAATTGCTACAATATCAATAACTATGAGTAACTTAATACGGATTAGGAAAGTAGCTTAGTATTAAACTAACATAGGTACTATATATTTATATACAGGTCTGGTACCCTGATTGCGCGGACTGAGCAAACATAGAGAGTCCCAAGTCAAATACGGCGACCGTAGTTGGAATATCTATTCGAGCTATGAATGAAGCTAAAATCATCCAATATTCAACAGAAGATACGCCTTTAGTTTGATTCTCAAAATACCTACTTACTTTGGTTGTATTTTGTGACTGTCGACATTTTGTTGACATACAGGTGGGTACCACTTATTAAAAGCCGATTAAGAGAGTATTTTAAAACTAGCTGGATACCGCTCTTTACGACTTTCCCATGCATTATTCCACCCCGTTTAAGGGTTAACTATACATCTTTTTTTTTAAGCGCAGCCTAGATTAATTATGCGTGCTCTTTCAAGTTTGTAAACTTTTCTAAATGTAAATAACTATTTCTGACGAATCAAGGAATAAGCGGTATCTGCCTTTTATATAAAATAAAACAATACAAAGATTTACGCAACACCTAAACTCCAATACAGAAGTTTACCGTTTGAGAAACGTCAAGTTTAATGAAACTTTATTGTTATGTAGCAATATGCGGAAAGTTACAAAAAAAGAATTAGTAATTCTGTGTCGGAACTAATTGTTTCTTATTATAAGAGCGAAAGCGTTGACACTGTTACCACTGACCGCGTTAATTTGACTACATCGAAGTATCTCGATATAGTTAAACTGTGGTCTAAGACTACCATTCAACCATAGATTAATATGTAGATTGCTTTCCACCAGAGCTTAGCGATCATGTAACGGGGCGGTGAGCGAGGAAAAATCCACTAATAGAATAGCTTTAATAGGGTATTTGACAACATGTTAAATATTGGTCAGGCCATCTATTGATGGCATCCGTATTGAATATTAATCTTGGAAACCAACTATTTAGTCATTTAAGAAAAAAATACTGGATAATTTAAGAGAAAATCCAAAGATAAAGAAAAAGACAAAGAAAATATATTTTTTTGTCTACTTTAGTCACATGATCGTCATGTACGACTGTGATTGACCGAATGGTTGATGACTTCAACTGCTTGTAAACAGTTGCGTGTAGAGTGTGAGTGTCGTACAAAGTTTACTTCATCGTGACGTCACCTGCTTGTTGCCACGTATATTGTCAGGAAAAGCGTTTTCGCGGGATATTTAAATAAAATTTTTTGTTATCGTTTTTTCTTGCACTATACAACGTGTTAATGAATAAGCGCAAAACCTCATACACCCAAACTGATTTATAACAAAATAATTCGATTGAAACAATAATTTCATTATTTTGATGGTTAAAATATAAAGTTATTAGCATTTTAAGTTTTGAGGCAAAAATGATTTTTTATCATTTCAGCAATAAATGAAAGCGCTAACGTGCTCATGGATACATTTTAAGAACCTTGTTTTGGTAGTAAGTAGGGTGAGAGTGCCCGAGCGGTGGGTTAAGATCGAATTCAGTAAATTTTTAATTTTAAAAACAAATTATTTAATATTTTGAAAAAAAATTGCTATATTGAAAACATGATAAATCGATTCTGCTCTCGATTCCAAACAAACTACTTTCTAGTTTTGCGTTAATTCATTAACACGTTGTATATATGTCCTTAGACATCAGCGATTAACGTAGAACAGTTTTTAAAAACCTGTCAAATATCCTATTTAGACGCGATCGAGCGAGAGAGCTACTGGTGGATTTAAAATTCACCCACAGCTTCGCTATCTCGCTCAACTCTAACTGGAAAGCCTAAGGGTGGTTTGTTCCTTAAGCTTTAAGTTCACTCAGTTGTATTCTAGATCAACCAAGTGGAAAGGTCACTTTACGGTTGGTTGGACCGAGGGGTAGTGTGTACCTTTATTTCCGGTAGTCTATCTAGGATATACTTGATGTTTTATACCTATATAAAAGGTGTTTATAATTTTAAATGCGTTACATATGCACCTGCTTTATACCATCCATCCGTCCATCAAAATGAACTACTTTTACTAAAGAACCAACATTGAAACCGTGAAAAAAATAGGTTGTTTTGTTTAATATATTTTGGTCGAGTACCTAGCTATTGACATTTTGCGATTTCAAATTTGGTCCCATATCCCATATGGCTAAGGTTGTTCAGTTTCATGGTCTGTAAGTAACCGATTTACACTTTTTAGGGTTCCGTAGTCAACAAGGAACCCTTATAGTTTCACCATGTCTGTCCGTCTGTCCGTCTGTCCGTACCTCCCCTGCACGAAAAGTGGGGATGAATTTTTTTGCTCGTCTATCCTATGGTGTGGGGTATCGTTGGATAGTTCTTTTAAAAATGTTGTCGGTGTGGGAAAACCATTTTTCGATTAAAGGAATCGTTTGCGAAATGTTAAGCTTTAAAGAGAACATTTTTCTTAGAGTCAAGTATCATTTTTTATGCTGCCCACACGATCTGGAGTGTATTTTTTGAAACTCATTCGCTGAGCTCAGCAGTTGAAAATGTCAAATTTACTATGGAGATACGCATCTTTCTACTGTTGATTTGACTTTCAAAAATCATACTTCAGGAGTGCGATTTTTGAAAGTCAAATCAGCAGTAGAAAGATGCATATCTCCATACTACTTTTGACATTTTCAACTGCTGAGCTCAGCGAATGAGGCGCATGTAGGCGCAATATATTTGTAGAATACCTATAGGCACATATATCACAAATGTATACTGCAGGTACAACGCTTTGCATCGCAGGTATCATAAATAGTTTAAATTAATGTACAAACATGTTATGTCTAATAGACATTAAGGGACAAAATTGCAACAGCACTTCGCAAGGGCGGTCCATCTATTAGCGCACTGAAATAATTAATGACCACCTGTCATACCACAATATCTATTATACTACGGCTAAATGCAGCTGACACATCGTGATAACAGGTTTTTTATATATACTGTTGTCCTCGTATCGGAATAGATGCATTATTTATTCTAAAGCGTTTTGAAATGCTTTCCGTTTTGAATGGATAAGGCGGTCGATATCTGTCTAGACATATTTCTGTTAATGTAAGGTTCAAATTACAATGTGATGTGACAAACTATAATGATAGCCAGTTATCGATCAGCTTTGTAGAGGCTATCGATATGTTAGTTGCTAGCAGAACAGAAGGCCGAAGGGGCCGAAGAGTTCATGTGTGGCAACCGCGTACCCGACAGTGCAACGTAAGGTGGACCGACGACCTGGTGAAGGTAGCGGGGACCCGATGGATGAGGGCAGCGCAGGACCGGTCATTGTGGCGATCCTAAGGGGAGGTCTATGTCCAGCAGTGGACGTCTTTCGGCTGATATGATGGTGATGAAATTATATTTTTTCGATTTTGATAAAACTTTTTGTGTTTAAAAGCTTAGAATAAGAACTGGGACAATTATCCTACACACGCGGTGCCCGCGACTCCGTAAACGTAGACCACAGACTTTAAATACTCATAACTTTTGATTGAGCGAACCGATTTAACTAAAAGTAATAAAATAATATAAATAACTTTATGCAGCCACAAATTTTACAGTTATAAATATTTAATTATAAATATCTAGTTCTAAGCATAAATGTTAATCCAAACTAAGCCCTATGCTTCTGTGAAAACCCCATCTAAATTGGTTTAGTCGTTTTTCAGTGATGCATGCACAAACAAATAGACAAACAAATTCTAAAAATGGTCTCAATGCATTCCGTATTTTAAACGCCCTCAATATTTTTTTTAGAAAATATCGTCAATGTAAATACACGCTAAGTTTAGAATTTTATTATGTGGACGAAGTCAGGCGAGGGTAAATGCTAGTAGTCACAGAAAAGAATAAAATATGACTATTGTCACAGAACTGTCCAAATATCACATCAAGACATCGTACAATGCTTTATATATTTTTTTAATATAAAACTAAAACTGGCTGAATTTTTACGGTGCAGGCTTTTATATTCTTGAACAATTTTTCCTTCAACTCTCTTTCTATTTCCCAGCGGAGATGAAGATAACAGAATATTCCAGTAGGAGTTTATGTCGGTGTGATGACGGATGACTGGTCATACATTTTTAATCTGAGCGTGTCGGCCATGCGAAATTAATATCGTAGGGACTTCCTGCTGATGTCTGTGTGCGTGACCCGATCCTTTGTAATCTGTGGTAGGTAAGCTTTGTTAAATATCATAAGCTTTTTAGTATTCCGTACCAAAATAAAATCTTATTAGAATCATTTTGGGAATGTCTGTTTCTGTTTCTGTTAGATCTCCGAAACTGTTTGTAATAGAAAATTATAATTTGGCAAAACAAAATAGTATTCGTGATTCAATTACATTTGTGAAGACAGAATCAATCTATAAATTAAATTGGTTGAACAACTAAATAAACAACAATAATCTTGTTATTTTACCAATTTTGTATTGACAACGGCAATTAATATTTAAAGTAAATGTATGTTTTTTTACTGTTACTAAGTATTACCTGCAAGCAGACAGTACTTGTGATTAATAGTAATAGTATTTCCTTTAATAAATGTAGGGCCCTTCTTATATGCCGACGGTTTTTAGGGGATGATCAGACCGTCAAACTGAACACCTTTCTCTAAGGAACCAAGGTCGAATCTGCTGTTACGATGAAACTGGGAAAACTTTATTTTTCGCGATTTCTTTGTTGGTCTCATAGAGAGAGTTATTCAGATTTATGGTCTGATCATCCTCTTAAAAAAACCGTCAGTATATTTAGTTTGAGCCTGTTTTTATTGGAATGTAATCTTCGATTCACATATCGTGCAATAACTCCTAAACAAGCGCAGTGCGGTTGACTGTACTTGCCTAAACTACCCTATTTCTGCAGTCTTTTGTAAATTCCTCTATATAAAATGTTTCGCCATTCACCTTCATTTGGACGTCCATTCGTAAAGTGGGGCGAGCGTGCGCACCCATAAATAAGGAATGTCGTGTAAAAGGCAAAGCTTTCGCACGGAACTTGTGGATTTGCGTACATAACATTGCGAAGTGAATGTACTTATTTAATTTACTTAGCAGACTATCGTGCTCGCGAACAGTTGAATCTGAAATAAAATTTAACCCGCTCGCTGGCTTAGCGTATAATTTTATTTATTTAAACTGGCCATGAGAGCCAGACTCATGTGAACTTATGTGAAGGGTTCTTTACTTTAAGTTTGAAACAAAAAGTCGAATAAAGTCCTGTAACAATACAACATTACTTTAAAGGGTGATATGACAATTAATCATATCATAATACTGAACAACTTCCTCCAAGGAATCTAAAAGAAATTTGCTTAAAACTTTCAACTTTTCATACTTACAAACGTTGTATTTAGTATGGCAAACTGAAATTGTAGCACGGTCAGTCCCCTAGACATCACGAATCTAACATCTGTTAAATAATCTTTATACTTGGTATAACTGATTAGGGCCTTTATAAAGAAAGAAAGCCTAAAACTAAGGATTTTCCGCGGACCTCCTTATACAGATTCCACAGTGTTACCTGCTACCTTTGCCAGTCACTTTGTCTTGTTTTGTTCTGATGAAATAAACGAGTTATCTTTCTAGCTATCTAAAAATATTATTATATTTGCATAATTTGATTTGAACTCTAAACAATTTATACTTAAATCGATAACAACCCAAATAAAAAACATAGATAATCCACAAAGTAATGTTAATAAGAACCTGAAGGAACACAAGACAAATTAAACCCGTCACTCTTTCAATCCCTATGTCCGAGGAGGGTCATGTCATGTCTAAATTCAGTTTCGAAAGTCTCACGAATCAAGTAATTTTCACATTTATGTCCTTATCTTTAGAGTGATGTGATGAGACTAAATACTTGAGATGGACTAATTGGTTAACACTCTCCCTTTACGAACGAATTATTAAAGAGGTCTGCTGTACCTACTAATTGAATAATTATGCGAGGAAACGAGACGTGGAAGTATCATTTAAAACTTCATTTTAAATTGATGCTAAAGCACATAAACAAGAAAAGTTGTATTAAAAACTAGTGAACGAAAACAATAATCGAATTTTCAACTATTATTTATAACATGCTGTAACATGTTTATATATTATAAACATGTTTATATATTATAAACATGTTACAGCCATGTTGTGCTATTTCGAATCAAATTAAAGATTGAAAAATTTGTCTCGGGCGGGACTTGAGACGTCCCCTTAAGAAGCAATCGATTGAAAATGTCGTTCTCTGGCTAGTGGACTCGGTAGCGAAATTGGATAACGCACTTCCCCGGTTTGGAAGAGTGCGGGTTCAAATCCGGCCCGAGACAAATTTTTCAATCTTTAATTTGATTTCATAATCGCAATTTTCTAACTATCTAAAAATTTAATATCTGTCTATCCCAAACAAAAGTCCTACATTTGTATTGTACATAATCGCATTGGACATCTCTAAATACCATATTGGCAATTAGATATACAGAATAACAGATGAAAAAAGGTTGACTCTTCAGAGAGTTTGAACGCCCTAATTTATCTGGCCTGACAATTTCCATCTTGTTTATATGAAAAGCAATTATATGTGAAGCTTTATAACAGCTTTTTAAAATTGTATACCTTTTCTTGCAAACAAGATGAAATGTTCGAACAGATAAATTGGGGCGTTCACACGATTTGAAGATTCACCCGAAAAAACATTCAATTGTTTAGTTTCTTTTTGCAAGCTAGTGGGCACAAGACCCCAAAGAATACACCTTTACAACTCAAACTATTCAATGATAATAAAAAATGTCCTTTAAATTTTGTTTTTAAACACCTTAATTTAAATTTGGAAGTATGTACCTACCTTTGCTTGAACTGAAAGCTGCATGTTTTTAGAACATTCATTGATACGTTGTTATGTCTCATTTTGTTAACACCCAATGCCCCAATGAAGTACCTATATACTCAGTTTAAAGTAGTAATTATTGAATAAACTGTGACTCAGTGTCTTTGTTTTTTGACCGAAATTATTAAAGAATCTATAGAACATATTACAAACGTTAAAGCAGGTAAGTGCAGGATAAAAATTAGCATAAAACAAGTTTATTTAAATTCCAAGCTGTTTTATAATGGGGTCACGCTATATTTTGCGTTGTAGGTTAATGGCTCAAGTTATTTAAACGGCACTGGCCTACCTACCACTCTTTTTACTGTAGGTCCTGTCCCACAATGCTGACGTTAAATTTTATAACATTTTAGTTGACTGCAATGCAACTTTCAATCACAAGCATTCTAAGCACGTAGAACGGTTGTGATTGAAATCACAATACAGTACCGTATTTTCATTTGGTTGTAATAGTGAAAAAGAAAATCAAACGCCTGCAGCCTTTATTTTGAAATTTTATTGGAAAATGTATGTCAACATACAATCAAAGTATCTCTGTCTCGCCATTCTTGAGTTAACATCTTCTTATAATAAAAACTAGAACAAAAAGACTGTAGCTTTATAAAACTAATCAAAAGTATACAATATAAAAATTCACAATCATCATCATCATTAGCCCGTATTCACCCACTGCAGCCGTAAGCCTCCTCCCCATTTTGCCAACGCATCTATTGATATCATCAACATGGCTGCCTGACGATCCACTTTTCTATTGCCTAATCTGTTAAGGCTTTAACTCCATCTGCCATCACTTCACCTAGCTAAGTGTCATACCCACCGACCCTTTAAGCGAGCAATGCGGGAAGCAACGTCTTGAACCTTAGTTCAAAGTCAAAGTCAAAGTCAATATAATTTATTCAATATAGGAGCTTGCAGCACACTTATCAAACGTCAAATCTTTTTTAAAGCTACCACCGCGTCGGAACGTGTTGTCGCTGTAGAGAAGATGCGGCCAGAAACTCTACAACAGAACACGACTTAATAACTATTATAATATAAATTATTAAGCTAAAGTTATGTAAACAATAATACAAAGTCTATTTAATAAAATAATTGATACTATACAGTAAAGTAAATAAACTATAAGCTAGTGACCTCAGACCCAAGCATTTTGATCATTTAAATAATCATCCAGTTTATAATATGCTTTTTTACAGAGGACTTTTTTGATTTGAGTTTTAAACATGTTTTCGGAAAGATTCAAAATGGTCTCGGGGATTTTATTATAACAACGTATACAGTGAAAGACCATGAAACCATGAAAGACGTGTTGAACCCTACTAAGCCGAAAGTGTGGAGATATCAGTTTATTTTTGTTTCGAGTGTTGTAATTATGGACATCACAATTTTTTGGAAATAACGACAAATTTTTTCTTACATATAAAATGTTTTCATAAATAAACTGTCCATAAACTGTTAAAATATTAATTTCCTTAAAAAGGTCGCGAAGCGAATCACGACAGCGCAGACCATATATAGGTCGAATTGCCCGTTTCTGTAGGATAAAGATTGTCTCAATGTCTGCATGTTCGATGTCGGATCTCAGTTTGTGACGTGGACAAGAAGGGTGACGCCTAATATGGCACGCTCCATGGCTCTCTATGCTACTCTTATTTCTAATTAATAATCATAACTTTACTTTATACGTAAATAACAAACATAAAGCTCCCGCTTACGACCCATTAGGGCCGTCACCTGCTACGATCCTGACTCACTTCTCTTGCATCGTCAGAATCCAAAAGGCGTGATTGAGTCGAGGTCAATATTACGGTAAACTATAATATATGGTCCATTTGCGGGATGATCAAAGCATCAAACTGGAAAACTTTCTGTATACAAGGTGTTACAAAAGTAAAAATAAATATTTAAAACTTTTAAGGGGGTTGTTTGGACCATCAACCTGAACAACTTTCACTATGAGATCAAAATCGAAATCGCGAAAAAAAAATCTACTGTCCCATATATTTAGGTCGAGTAGATTTGTAGTTTAGTATAGAAGATCAACGTTTTTTTTTTGCGATTTCGATATTGCTCCCATAGTGAAAGTTGTTTAGTTTGATGGTCTAAACAACCCCCTTAAATGTTTATTTGTATTTTTGTAATACCTTGTAGAACTAAAACATCAAAATCGCGAAAAAAATCACCTGTTACATACAAATCTGCAATCCTTCTCGACCCTTATATATTTATGGGGTGGCTGACTTTTTTCGTGATTTCGATATTCGTTGAATAGAGAAAGTTGTTTATTTTGATGGTCTGACCATTTCCTTACAAAACTATCAGCATGGTAAGTTGGACCCTCCTGTAAATTCATGTTTCTATCTTTAGCAGTTTCTATGCGTTGCCGGTCAGTAAATCACGGATCTGTGTTAATATATATATACCTACATAACTAACATTGTTAGAGGCTTCTAGATTGTCCGTAGAATTCTAATGACTACGAGAAATATTGTAGCAATTGCTACGGGCCGCGTAGTCTTTGTCTCGTAGCAAGCGAACATTTTATTTATATTTATTTCTATGGGCACACAGTAGTAAAAGACAATTTAAAACATATGTTATACAAATATTATATTCTAGAATAGGGCTAAAATTGCCTCTCAATAACAACTGCACACAACATTATCTTATACTAAACATTATGGTTGGGAATTGAGAAAATAGTTATTTAAATATTTGTTAAATATACCTATCGTGACTTCTAAGTACAACACGTGGATTAAAATAAAACGTGAACTAGATAATTTTATACTGTGATGTGAACAGAAAGTTCAATAAATTTTAATTCAAGTGAGATAATATTTTGACTTTTTATGAAATTATCAGCAAATTGTAAGACTATATTGGTACTTTAATTTAAGGGTAAGTATATTATAAAGGTTGTAAACTTCTGAGTAACTACAAGGGGGTGCTACAGACCATCAAACTGAACAACTTCACACACATTTGGTACGAGTAGCGGTTGGCGGTTTCTATGTTATTGCTTCAGTGTTTTTCCCATAATGAAAGTTGTTTAATTTGATGGTCTGTATCACTTCTTTAAGTATATAACGCATTTATGTTTACACCCTGTATTATAGAAAAGTTCACATAACGTTAAAATAATAGGTGGTCCTATCTACACATAAGTACATCTATTATCTAACCGCCTTAGACAGCTAAAACCTTTGTTATAGTCTGAGAAGTTTTTATCAACCTATTAAGTTTTATTCACTCCAATCTACGGTACTTTATCTGTGATTTATAGGACCTTCGATAAAATTGTCTGATCGTTTAAAATATTTTATGTTATGTTCATTATGTTTTGTGGGTTTTACTTCTTTAAGACACAGACTGCCTATTTTATTAAACTGATACAGATCAATGACTGATTAGGAACCATGAATGAAACTCAGCAGTTGAAAATGTCAAAATTACTATGGAGATATGCATCTTTCTACTGCTGATTTGACTTTTAAAAATCGCACTCCTGCCCCCCTAGACAGAGTGACATTCTATTGGCGTCGACGCTAGTAGAAACGAACAAAATGTATGGATTTGACATTGGCGATCGAAACATTTTGACGTTTGTCGTCAAATCCATAAATTTTGTATGCTTTCTACTGTCGTTAACGTTAATCGTACTTTTTCTAAGGGCCCTGAAGTATGATTCTTGAAAGTCAAATCAGCAGTAGAAATATGTATATCTCCGTAGTAATATTGATATATTCAACTGCTGAGTTCAAGGAATGACTTTCAAAACTCGCACTCCTGGTCGGCGGTCGTAATTTTAAACAGAAAAAATTGCGTAATTTTTTGGAAAAAATTCCACATTTTTAAAAGTTTGAAATCAAAAGTGAAAATTACTAATAAATTGGACAAGTCAACCAATTAATAGTAGCAAAACGCAACTGTGACATCGAATATGATCACGTAGGTATTTTTTTGTCGTTAAAGAACGTCTTTGGTTTGGTTGAACTGATAGTGTCACTCATTTCGTTTCCTGCAATTATCATATTATATACGGTTATCGTGAATATTCGTTTAAATAGAAATCATGAATTTATAGAAGATTGAATGGACTATCTAAGGAGAAAAATTATGAGGCTCACACACTTCATTCAAAAGGTTATATAAGGAAAAACCTCTTTCATCATACTTCTACAGGTATTATTATTTAGCACTATTTTGTTTGTACCTACACCTACATGAAGTTTATAGGTGGAGATTTGTAATCTCATTGATACACGTCCCTCTAAAACTAAAAACGAAGACCGAAGTAACAATGCGAATCCGCCACTTTTCTTTGCAAAACGTAGAGGACAAAAGGAAAAATATAATTTTCATTATAACGCCGTCTGAAAAGGGATAGCTCTACATACTATTACTTTATCGAATTTTCGAAACAACAATCATTTATAATGCAATCACAAACTCAAGCAACAACTCAAACAACAAAGCGCGTCTCCAAATATATTGACAAGGAAAACGATATAAATAATGCATGTAGAGGTAGGTACGCTTCATTCTAATAACAGTACGTGTAAGTCCCTTTTCACACATTCCGATTGCCGGGTACCCGGTGCCGGATATCCGGCTGCAAAGTGTACATGGGCATGACGTATGTGTTACTTACAACATTCGCAAAAACTTTGATATGTTCAATTTGTTGCGGAATTCGTCCAACCTCGGCTGTACTATATCAACAATGTACAGGCATTAGGTGATTAGGTTTTAGGCAGCGTGCGTGAGTGCAGTGCAGTATACTGCAATAGCGCGCGCAATCACATAGGTCTGGCATCGACGCAATCGCGCGTGATTAAATGTATTTTAAGCTGCAATGTAATCTTTATAATAAAAAGAATGAAAAGAACAAAAAAATTAAGTTAAAACATTAAACTAGGTTAGTCTGTAGCACTGGCTCCCATGCAAAGGGAAACTGAGTGACAGGAGCCAAAAGGTTTATATAAATATTAGCATAATATACATATATCGCGGAAAGTTGCGTTTTTGCGCGGGATTGCAATTGTTACAAATGCCAGACGTGTATGATTATTCGCACTCTTTACTGCGCGCTATCCCGTGTGATTGACTGTGGGTAAGTCTAAAGGCACCTATTGCGGCTCTGCGAACTTTGTACACGTTCCATAAGAAAGCCTTCAATTTGCAGCCAGGTATCCGGCGCCGGCAACCGGAACGTGTGAAGAGGCATTAACAGTGTAACTCTACGTAGAGGAGTTGCAGGGAGATCTCCTGGGAACTGTCTCTCTCACACGTGTAGCGTGTTACATTATGTTACACAGATGAGTTCCACTGTACCGCCCACGTCTTGAAACTATTAGATAAGATAAGAATCTTTTATCTAAACTATTATAAAACTGTAATAGAAGTGTGTCTGAACATTGAAGATATTTACAAGAAAGAAATTCATCATCATCATCATCTCAGCTGATGGACGTCAACTGCTGGACACAGGCCTCTCCCAAGGATCGCTATAACGACCGGTCCTGCGTTACCCTCATCCAACGGGTTCCCGCCGCCTTCACCAGGTTGTCGGTCCACCGTGGGGCCTACCCATGCTGCACTTTAAAGAAAAAGATTACGATATGGTTTTTAGGTATCCCTGACTCCAAGTCAACCTTTTTTCTTCAATATCTTGTACAGACACACTTCAATTACATTTTATAATAGTTTAAATGAAAAAAATAGGTTCAGAAAGAAGAACTTCCAGAATCTTGTCATATTCAAAGATCATAAAAATTCCAATTCGTCAGCTTGTATTGTTGTCATTATAATGACTGTTCATTGTAATATATTTTTTAATTTGTAATTGGGTTAAACGAAGGTAATGATTAAATTCTATTGAATATATTTTTATACTTAGTCTGTACAATTATACAACTAAAGAGTTTCACAAACATTTATGAGACGAAGTAATATCTTGCGACAGTTATATGAATTTCGTTTTACCTCGCGCTCCAGACCTTCTATATCTTTGCAGAGTCGGTTCTCTGTGTAACTGCAAATATTTACATAATGGTTAACTCCATATGTAAGCGGTGGAAATCAGATGAAGGTGTAAGGGTAGGTACCATTTATTATTTTTTCAGGTTGTCGTAGGATTTCTTTGCGGGTATTTAATGTATGGAGAGTAGATAAGATATAAAAGGAGATAACATATATGTATACGTCTTGAATATTTATCTCAATAATGTAACTTTGTTTAACTAACTACTGTCTACCAAAAACACTGTTACAGCATGTGTGTTATATGGTTTATTTGATTCAGGCAACAGTACAATAAACCATCATCACGGGCCCATATTATAAATACCTTATCCTAAAATAGATAAAAATTTAACCTAATTTAACAATAAGATACCTGTTTAAATATTCTTCTCCTTACATGCAGCATAAAAAGCTAAAGAAATCTGTGAATTATGACTATTGCAACCTATAATTTTTCATTCTAATCTAAATAATACTTTTATATTATGTATAATTACAATTGTGTGACACTTTTATCTTGTTCAGTGCAAATTAAGATATTTAATTCTTTTAATAGCTATACAACGTGTTAATGAATAAGCGCAAAACCTCATACACCCCAACTGATTTATAACAAAATAATAAGATTGAAACAATAATTTCATTATTTTGATAGTTAAAATTTACTGTTACTCGCATTATAAGTTTTGAGACAAAAAATGATTTGTTATCATTTCAGTAATAAATGAAAGCGCTAACGTGCTCATGGATACATTTTAAGAATCTTGTTTTAGTAGTAAGTAGGGTGATTGTGCCCTTACGGTGGGTTGAGATCGAGTTTAATTAATTTTTAAATTTTACAAACAAATTATTTAATATTTGAAAAAAAAATTACCTATGTTCAAACCATGATAATTCGATTTTGCTCTCGATTCTACCTATAAACAAACTACTTTCTAGTTTTGCGTTAATTCATTAACACGTTGTATAATTATGTTCATTAATAATAGTGACTCGCCCTCTAATGACCCTTCTAAAGATAATATGTAGGTATAAATAGTGACGAAGGGTAATATCCCCATTTTTTCCACACTTCAAAAGATGCCAAAATGAGATAACGAGATGATATTTCGAATCAAGACTAAAATACATCATTATCCATTTCTCTCGGACCGGATATCGCTTTTTATAATGAGTCTAGCTATCCAGTTACTGAGATTAATGATCAAGAATAGGCTTGTCTTATTTATCTTGAACTGAAATCCAATAGTAATAAACTTTTGTTTTTGCGGCCGAAAACAAGTAACAGGACCAAACTGTTTTAGGGTTCCGTAAGGGGGTGAAAACGGGACCCTATTACTACGTTGTCCGTCCGTCCGTCCTACCTATTTAGGGCTGTAACTTTTGAACCGTAATAGCGAGTCAGTTGAAATTTCACAGAATATGCGTTATTACGGCGGATTTGTTAGCAAATAATAAAACTGTCAAAAAGTTAAAATTTAAGAGGGGTCCTCATACTTTACTTTTTTGAACCTTTAGAGTCAAATATCGCAGCTCCGATGCGAGCTAGGCCATAAGTGTTTATTACAATGTGTTTTATTTTTATAGTACTATAATTGTACTATACGTGACCGCGACTGTTTAAAAAATGACAATACCTTTACCATACATATCATACCCATTTTAGGGAAATAAAGTTTGACGTTAAATTACTCTGCAAAATGAAGATTTATTTATATAATGGGCGCCGGACGGTCGTTTACAAATTATTTGACAGGAACACTACCAGTATATTCAGATATAAAACTGGAACAGTATAGAAATAACAGCTACCACACTGACTGAGTACCTAATACTATAAATGTCACATAGTATAACATAAAATCTCGCTGGATATTGAACTAATAAAGCTGTTTAACTGCTCTCGTCCCCGTTTTACTCCTCGCCTGACCTACTTGCCTGACATTTATCAGCCAGGTGATGACACTTTATAGAAACTAAAATAAACTATCAATTTATAATAAATGACCGTTTACACGCGACTTCAACCACACTAATTATATACCAGATTTTAAGTCAGATCATAAGCTATCAAACAAAAAAGTTTAATAAAAATCGGTTCAGTCGTTTTTGCGTGATGCTGTTACAAACATACAAACAAACAGACAGACAGACAGACAGACAAAACTTCTAAAAAAGGTTGATTTGGAGTCATGGATACCTAAAAACCATTATGTAATCTTTTTCTTGTAAATATCTTCAATGCACAGACACACTTCTTTACAGTTTTATAATAGTTTAGTTACCACGAAGATATTCGATTATAAAATGATGATTTTTTGGTTTTAAATCTATAGGTAAACTCTTAACGCATATAAAACAGTTCCGGGACTGACTGAAAGACAACGCACAGTCTAAACCACTAAAGATAAAAACATGAAAGGAATACATATTCTAAACAGGTAGCCAGGCAAATACATAAAAAGTGAATTCGAATCATCAAACTGAACAACTTTCACCATGGAGCGAACCTCAGGAAACGGGAAAAAATCTGTTATTTCATATATTTGAGTCAGGTAGGGTTTTGTATGAAATATCTGATTTTTTCTCGCGTTTCCTGAAATTGGCTTGGCTTCATAGTGGAGTCTGATGGTCTGAGTTCACTGTTTCAGTATTTGCTTGGCTTTCCCTTACACTCTGTGTATATGCTGAGAAGGATTTTTCTATAGCCTAATTCCACGCGGACGAACTTGCGAGGAAAGGTTGACAGATCAATTTAAATAAAACATTAGGTAGGCTAAAATATGTATATTATTTCAAAAATTACGCAGTCTAGTGAGACTCGCATGATGTGGACTATTAAAATAATGGTAGTTAATTATCTGTACAACCAGTGGCGTAGCGTGGGTTTCTGCCGCCCGGGGCATAGACCGATTTTGCCGCCCCCTTATCTAACCTAAAAAAAAAAAAACGGTGCGAGCGAAACGAGCTCGAAATTTGTTTCACACCTATTCCGGTTGTGGTCAGACATCTTTTGGTTTATCCATGCAAAAATTGAAACTTAGAGCGAGCTCGACTTTTCTTCTCAATACAAATCGGTTAGAGCCAGGTTCGGCCAGAGCTTTTTAAGTACAAAGCATGTGCAAAGAAACGTAAGTAAAATCTATGGATGGAGCAAGCAAGCTCGAAATTTTAAGAATCACATCTTAGCTGCTGTGGTCAACTCTTTAGGATTATGTGTCACAGTAACAAAAACTTAGAGCGAGCGAAGCGAGCTCGACTTTTCTCTGCCCTACGAATTGGTTATAGACAGAGCTCAATCAATCTATATTTTTCCCGAATTTGCCGCCCCTAGTAAAGTGCCGCCCGGGGTATTTGCCCCCCCCCCCCCCCCCCCTGCCCCGCCTCGCTACGCTACTGTGTACAACCTACAGAGGTAAAATGTTAAACTCCCACAGATAATTATGTTACTCCCACATTTTATTATATCACTGGTAGGACTTATAAATATCAGCCGTTTCAATATTATATTTCATTTTATCCAATTCTATTAGAAAGCACTAAGCGGTAAAATGGCTGTGTATTAAAGGTCAAAGGGGCCAAAGCGCTGCTGTTTGGTTTGGCGAGAGATAGACAGGGATATGCAAAGCTGAATGACCTCTAGTAATGGAGAGGAACCAAAAGAAGATTAAAGGTATTCTAGAGAAAATCTTCAGCATCCGATATCGGACGTCTGATGCTAACCCAAAAAAAATCGACCGCCTTAGGGGTGAGGCTTCCGGGCCAGACTTGGCTAGAGTTACTCTCAAAAAGGGACAGATACTCGGCTGATTATCTTTTTGTACATGTTGAGACCTTAATATTAGGTTGCCCTTTATGTTTTTTGTCTACATATTATACCTATTATACTTAATGTCAGTCTATCTAACTATATTTATACGTAGTACAAGAACACGTGTACTCCAAAAGGGTGTGCATACCTAGTGTGAAGGTTAATATCGAAACAGTTTGAATAAGTCCAATTATCAAGTTTGTAAGTCGGCCGGCGTTAATTTAACACTAAAACAGTGATCTTCAGTCATTATTATAATAGGTAATAGTTTAGCTCGCTGGGGCGAGGCCATATTTCACCGAAGCGACCTACATAAAAGGGGAGCGAGAGAAGAAGGGCTTCTTGTGCATTTCTCTCGCAAATTACTCAAGTTTAACCCACGACACGATTTAGCAAATATCGCACAGAGCTCCTCAATGCAAATCCAAGTCTCTTGGGAGTAAAGCCAAAGAGTTATTGCCTCGAACATCTTTGAATTTGCTCATGAGCAGAAGTTGTAAAGTGGCTCAGAAAATATTTCGGCCTTATATTTCTATTTATAGCAGGCTTCTTTAGGCGTTCATAATCC
Organism: Agonopterix alstromeriana; assembly: GCA_963924505.1. Classification (NCBI taxonomy): domain Eukaryota; kingdom Metazoa; phylum Arthropoda; class Insecta; order Lepidoptera; family Depressariidae; genus Agonopterix; species Agonopterix alstromeriana. Next base: position 9,581,307 of record OZ004670.1, read on the forward strand.
ATACATAAAATTGTAATCTTGGCGTGTCTGTCTGTACATTGAAAATATTTACTAAAAAATTAATTGAGGGGTTGAGGATACGTAATGAGGCCATATTAATAATTTTTGTACGTTTGTTTGTGCATACATCACTTTAAAACTGCTGATCCGATTGGAATCGAGTTTTATCAACAAACTAAGCCCGTTTGGATTTATTTCATCGCAAGCGGTTTACTCAGTCAAAAGTTAAGAGTAGGTATTTAAAAATTTTGAGTTTTCAAATAGGTACTTTATATTTCAGAGACGAAACGAGTTGTGGACCAAAGTGGTATATTTTCTTTGTCGAAGCCTGTTATGGATACGCACTTTGTATTTTTTTATATTTCAGTGATCTACGTGTACGAAGGCACGGGGCGCCATTAGTATTGTCCTGAAAATTTCAATTAAGCATTAGAACCTAAGAATAAACAAGTTAATTATCTCGGATTTAAATGTTAAGTCTTTAGAGAAAACACCCACACACAAATTGTTTCTCTTTGTTGTACAAAATCAAAAAGCTAATCAGACACAGGTGGTGTAGTTCTATTTATAGATTTGTACGGCGCCGGCGCTCCATACAAAACGAAGTTCCGTATGTTTAGTAATTAAAGTAAAAATTGTTATTAACACTATCCAGAAACCAATATCTGTGATTTACATTTGTCAGATTTTCTTTCGAAGGTATCGTGACTCAAAGTTTTCCATACAAATATTTAATTAATCCTAGCAATGAAAGTATATATTCTGACAAATGCAAAGCACAGACATTGGTTTCTAGATATAGTTTAAAAATGTCATTGTCTTGAATTGGTTAATACAGTAAATAGGACGGAACTTAGTTCGTATGAAACGCGCTCGGGAGTTTTCGGAATAAACTTATCTTAAACGAAAATACACCTTGACGGTAGCAATATTAGACGCTGCACCTCAGAGGTTCTTACTAAATTGGAACGTTAGAACTAATTAAACTTGTCTGTTAATAGTTTAGACGCAGCATATTCAATTTACAGCTAAAAGCATGTTTGCGTATAATTAACGTTTGGACCGAAGCCCACCTTCACTGAAGTGTATACCGCAATATGTAAGATATAAACGCTCTCCCACACTATCTCTGTAGTCATAGGAATATTTTAAGCTAACCTAACCCAAGTTATGACCTTTAGCCTTCATGTGGATAATATGAAGCGAGCTTTACGTAAGCTTGTTCAAACATAATCTTGTGATCAACTTAATGTACCATCGTGGCACATAGGCACGAATCTAACATTAAGTTGTTAGAACACTTCGATATTAATCCAGTACTTCTACCATGACATTGATTAGTTCTCAATGTAACCACTAGGAGTGCTTTACGAAACACATTTACATTTTGTGTATAGAATACAACAAATGTAAACCAATTGTGTATAGAATATACAAAATGGAAGTAAAACTGCTGTAGCATACTACAGTCAGGCCTGTCTCACTCCACAGCTCAGGTACGCTTGACGGCCGATCCCCACCGAGGGGTGATTGGCATATGTTAAGTATACCGTGTAAACTTCTTGGTCAAATCTCATTAGACTTGCCGCCATTTTGTGAGTAGTAAATATTAGCGATGTCACGCTGCCAGCACGTAAAAGAATGAAACAGGGTGACTTTCATGTCTAATGACTCGGTTCACTTTTGTTTGCACGCGCGCTGTTGTGACGGTTGGTAGGTTATTCGCTAATAGTAGGTTAAGATGGGTGCGAATAGCTTTGCACGGTCGGTATTAATTTAAATCTGCACGTCTAGCAAGATTTCTCTACTTGCGCGCGAGTCGGCTTTTTCCCATACTACAAGTAGCGGCAAGCGCGGCTTTCGATCTCCGAAAAGCGCGAGAACAGGTTATTTTCGATGCAGCGAAGGCGCGTCGCGCGCATGTAGAGAAATCATACTAGATGTGCTGTTTTGGAAGTGATTCTTCTGTACGGGTAGTACTAGTATTTATTCTGAGCTACATGTAAACTCATGGTAGGCCTACATGCCCTGATATCTAGCTAGCGTATAGTTTGTGAAAATGGTAATTAAGAAAACAAAATTATCTACTTAAAGCGCTCGCTTGCATAGTGGATCATTGGTATTGGATACGATCACCGAAGTTAAGTATCGCCAGGTCCAGTCAGTCTTTGGATGGGTGACCGTTTAAGTGGTAAAGTTCCGTGCTTCAGAAGGCTTGTTAAGCAATTGTTCCCTACAATGATGGTGTAACGAACTATACGCCAAGCCAAATCAGACGCATATTATCATCATCATCAGCCTATATACGTCCCGCTGTAGAGCACAGGCCACACAAGCAGGGTGTATGGGCGTTAGTCTACCACGCGTGCCCAACGTTGTAGACTTCACATACCCATCGGACTTTCTTCTTCAGCGTACGCAGGTTTGTTCACGATGTTTTCCTTCACCGTTTGAGAGCAGTCGATATGACGTACATAACTCAGAAAAACTCAGTGTACATGACATATCCTCCGTGCGGATTCGAACCCTGATCATCCTTATTGAGCGTCTATACCTCTCCGCAACGCACCACCGATGCTCATCCGCCTATTATGATGGCTTGAAAATTCTCTGACACCAAATTGACCACTAACCTGCCTAAAATATCTGACAGCCCTCTCTCTCACTCCCTCTCACCATTATCCGTGACTGGCGACCTTCGCCCTGCAGTGGGATCCTACTAGCTATAACCTACTTACCTCTACGCCGTAGGCATATCGTAGCAGATGTTCGTAGCATGTTATTTGTTTCACATAACTGCAAAAGTTTGTCATTGAAACAACATAATTAAAAGTGTAGGAAAGTTTTGGTATTAGCATTAGATGTGCGTGCGCGGGATCCTACATGAAGACATTGCTCTGGTGCTCGTAAACACGACTGTTTACGTGTTGTAAACAACTAATCCAGCGTATATCGAGGTGGGGTTCTGTTTCCTGATAGGTTTTCCGATCGGCAGCCGGTCACGCGAGGCGATGTTGCTCGTTGTTCACAGGACTACCTACTATGTCACTTTGATCGATTATAGGCTAACTTTAGGGATAGGGTGTTAATTGGGACGTTATAATTAAGGGGTTGAGCTAAGAAAGGTGCGGTTATTAAGTAATTTAGATTAATTCAAAGATTGATTGCTCAGAGTTAAATGAACAATTCGTCAAAGATCAAACTAGTTAAAGGCTTGCAGTATAAAGGGTCCAGCTAAATATGCTGACGGTTTTTATAAGTGGACGATCAGACTATAAAACTGAACCACTTTCTCTATGGGACCAACAAAAAAAACGCGATAAAAAAACTGCTGTTTTACATTTGGGCCTCCAGCCATCAGCTGTTGTACATTTCGGCCGATAACGATTAGTTTTATATGGGAAAGCGATTTTTTTTCGATTTCGTTGTTAGTACCCTAGAGAAAGTGGTTCAGTTTGATGGTTCGGTCATCTCCTTAAAATACCGTCAGCATATTAATAAGGAACCTATAGAGAGAGGGAGTACAAGGAGTATCGCGTAGTTATGACGTCATCGCCTTAAATTAATTTTATATGTGCGTGACGTGAAGAAAGTCTTGTTTGTAGAGGGAACTAAAAATTTTCAAATAGACTAGATTATTTTATTGAAGATATTGTGAGTGTGACTTTATGCCATACCTGAACAACGCCGAACTGAATGGTTGTAATACATGTTTGATAGGTACTGGATACAGTCAAAAGCTAAGGCTACACGAAGGTATGAATAGTAAATAAAATAAAAAATTTAATAGATTTTTCTTTTCAAATAAAAAAAAAAGGTAATACTAACATTAAACACATATACTTTTTATATAAGAATCACTTAAAACATCACGTGACTATAGTAAAAGGTTAAAAAGGTTGGCGGTGATTTCATTATAATATTTGCATATCTATTTTTGCCTTTCTCCTTCTAACAACAAGGAGAATAGGTTAGCCCTTCCCTAGTGTGGGTATTCAATTGAATTTTCAATGAAAGTGGTTAAAATCTTCGTTACAAATAAACAGCTTCGTTTAAATCTCAAATAGCAAAGTTAATTTTTAGAATAAGTAGATGGATAGGTAGATTTCAGAATTCGCGACTTCGTCCGCAAAAATTAAATATCAGATTTTAACTCGGATCATAAGCTAACAAACAAAACAAGTTTCATCAGAATCGGTTCAGTAGATTTTGTGTGATGCTGTTACAAATAAACAAACATACAGACAAAAATTCAAAAAGGTTGATTTGGGGTCAGGGATACAAAAAAAAAAACATATCGTAATCTTTATTAATATCTTCAATGTACAGACACACTTCTGTTACAGTTTTATAATAGTTTAGATTTCAGACAATGTGCAATGAAAGACACAAAATATTACTTATAAAGTGCCTGGTATAGTCTTATGAATTTGTAAACGATGTAATGGAAAACTAACGCAATAAGTAGGCTGAATGACTTTTAATTTTTTCAATCTTCAAAGATTAATCGTATATTTATAATTATTCAAGGTACGGTAAAACAAGGTACGGTATCATTAAAAAAATCGTCAATCATACTGCTTACATAAATAATCCTAATACATATTTATGATCTATTAAACTTTTATCAAACCATGTCTCCTGAAATTTTTTAAATAATTAATGAGATCTGCTTTAAAAACATTTAATACCTTATTTTCGGCCTAAAACATAGGGAATATGTTATCGTAACAACCAACCTATACCAATAATTTCATTATTTTAATTCTGGATACTCTCTTCGCCGGAACGCCGGCTGAATACGAAATAGGCCAACATTGATTTGAGTCGTTATTTCTGAGTCAACCGATAAAAAGGCCCTCCCAACCCAATACGGAGAAAAAGAGATTATAAACTTTGGTAATATAAAAACTACATTGGCATAGCAAATAGCTTAATATATACGGTATGTGTTATGTGGACAATCCATGGTATTACTGATACAATCAGTGGTAAAATGGAATTAGGATTTATATAGAAATCCGTTTACTAAAATTTGCATTGCAGATTCAGCTGCTGCAATTCATAGTGGAACCTGTAGGGGTAGCACGAGTTTACTATATTTATACAAAGTGTTAATGAATAAGCGCAAAATCTCATTCACCCCATCTAATTCTGTACGAAGTAATTGCATTGATACAATAATTTCATTATTTTATTAATTAAAATTTAAAGTTTATTTTTTTTAATTTAAAGTAAAATTGTCATTCAAAATATCTAGTCACATTTAAAGTACCAGAATCTAGACTAGAACGATATAGAATGGAATACATATTATGGATAGAAACATCCATGACTCGGGAACAAGCATTTATAAGTTTTTAAGCAAAAACGATTTGTTATTATTTCAGCAATGAATAAAAGCGCTAGCGTGTTTTTAAGAATCTTGTTTTGGTAGTCGTGAGTGTCCTTGTGGTGGGTTGGCATCGAGTTCAGTAAATTTTAAATTATGCAAAGAAATTATTCAATATTTTGAAAAAAATTTAACCTATGTTGAAACCTTGATAAATCGATTCTAAACAAACGATTTTCTAGTTATACGTTTATTCATTAACACGTTGTATACTTGTATGATAATTCATGCAACGCGTCCGTAAATGCAACTTAAAGATTTCATACAATTTAATACAAAAAAATTGACGCTAAAAGTCGTACACTACAGAATAAGATTAAACCCAAATTTCTTCCATTTCCTTATATTTCGTTATAACTCAATCGTAACTCCGGCGGATATATTGTTTTTTTATGTCCTAGAGACACACAATAGGTTACTCTTATTCAAGAGGAGTGAACGAAGTTTTCCTAAGGGAAACGTAAAGATGTTGCTGTACCTACTGTAAGCCATAAATATAGAGTGCACTTACTTGTAACTAAACAGGTATTATACATAAAGGTATACAGGTATGATACAGCCTTATAACACTGTAGCCCTGGGACTTTTTAATTACCAAATAGATTAGCGATTACCGTTTAGATATTGTTGTAAGGTACGAAATTATTAATATAAAAACCTAAGTCTTACAGATCACAACCCGACGTAAGGAAAAAAAAACCTTTTTTTATTTTACATTTCGAGTTTTCCGTTTTTGTTTCTATACACCTTAGTTCACCCATACGCGATAGTGAGACTGTCTAATGTTGCCATACAAAGCCAGATGAAGAAGTAAATTCTGTTGATCTTATAGCTTTGTATGGAAACTTTAGACAGTCTTACTATTACGTATGGGTATTGAACTAAGATGAAGAACATGACAGTATAGAAAAAAAACGGTAACCTCGAAATTTTAAAATTTGAGACAGCTGTTTTCTTATTTTTTTCTTACAGCGTACGTAAGTCCCGGTGCTGCAGTACTTACATTATAATGAGTTCTTTTCCTGAAAAAGTGACAATAGTAGGCGTACTATTTCATCAATAAGTCGGTTTGTTTTTTCTAAGAAAAATTTTATGACGTTGTTGCTACATGAAATAATTTGGTATAAATCATATTTTTTGTTTTTACTTGTCAGACTTGTTTAAATAAATATAATAAAAGTAAATAATAAATATCTTGGACATTGTCATTCAAAATATCTAGTCACATTTAAAGTACCAGAATCTAGACTAGAACGAAATAGAATGGAATACATGTTATGGATAGAAACATCCATGACTCGGGAACAAATATTCACATTCATCATACAAATATTTGCCTGTTACGGGATTTGAACCCGCGACCCTCGGCGCAGCAGGCAGGTTCACTACCGATTGAGCTACCGCGCCGTGTCGTTTGCTTTTATCAAACCAAACAAGTTGGTAGGTACATACTTGTCATAGCTCTATGTTTTAGTTTTTAAACGCTCGGATTCAAAAGTCCCTCGGTACCTGCATTTGTATTTTATTCGATTGCTAGCACAATTTGACATAAAAGTACTCATACACTCACTCGATGTCTGTGTGAAACTATTTAAACCTTTTTTCAAGAAAATTTCAATGTAGACAGGCTCTTACATCGATTTGTCAATTCACGAGAAATTGGCTCAACGCTAGCTTGTTTTCCACTATCTGATTCAATCAGCGTCGGTAATACCATAGCGAGTAATTTGGAAACTTCGACCGTGTGCTAAATTGTAATGGATTATAGGGTAATGATTTCGTAAGCCAAGGGAGTTGCCAAACATTATACACATGAAGTTCAGAGCACGTGTATGAACAGAAGCAAATCTAGTAGTCTACCAGACTTTACTTAACATACATGTTTAAATACAATCTGCCAGAGCGGGTAATGACAAATGAATTATTCCAAGTCTTCCAAGTAGACAGAAAAACTAAAGAAATACATTTTCCATTTGGCAGTTTCCTCCGAAACAAACAAACCGAGTTTGCCTCCAGCCGTGGGAGGGAATACATTTGTGTAGGTAGATATAAAACAGCGGAGAAACGAGCATTACCTAACACAATTTTTGCCCGACACTTTCAAGGAATTGAAACAGAAGTGTCCCGGGGAGCGATTCGGAAGATATACCTAATATTATTTAACTTATATTATTTTTATCTTTGTCTGTGCTCATTAGGAATACATTTTTAAATATCTTATACCCGCAACATCGCTCTCGTGAACCGGCAGCATAGCATAAATGCATTATGCATAATGCTTACGACTGTATTCCCCAAAGGTGTAGTCAGATATATTCTGCATATGGGTACTATGGCATATTTTCTATATCCACACTATTATATGTAATAAGAAGGATATACTAAACTTGCTGCGTCCTCTGTAAAAAGGTTTTTATAAACTCGGTGATTATATTTATGAATGACCAAAAGTCTGGTCTTGGCAATGTTACACCTATGTAATTCAATATAGTGTTCGTAACAATACTTTTTATATTGTTTATTTTGATTTGTTTAAAATATGTGTGTTGTAGAGTTTCTGTTCGCATTCTTCTCTACAACGGAACACTTTCCGATGCGGTGATAGAGTCAAAAAGAAAAGACAGAAAGCTATCCTTGTGATATTAGTTTGAATTAAAATTTTGAGTTTTTTTCTTTTTTTTGTGTACAACGACAACATTGACTATTCCACTCAAACTTTCCTTGCAACTTTCATTTGTCAATCTGTACGTACTATATAGTATTAGTCATCCTTTCTACATGACCTAACGATCTCAATATTCCTCTCCCGATCCTTGTCTTATAGACCAGACCATACATTTCACAAATAACTGTAGTCGGGCAAATAATGAAAAACAAAATGTAGTTTGTTTAGGCTCAGTTTTAATTGGATAACTTTAGATTTCACACAACGAAAATACATGGAACGGTAGCCATTATAGAAAGCGGAAGATACGGTTTGATGATGAACTAATCCCGAGTGCAACAGTTTAATAACGGAGAAGGCAAACAATGCCATACGGCTAAACGTTAACATTGCTCAATCATAACAATAATACTGTTTCGTATCCTGTCTTTTGGAGTCACACCACACATACTGGGCAAATAACATATTTCAATAGCATTTTATTCAATTATCATTTTTTTTCCTTGTAAAGTCCAATTTCTGTGAAATTCGGCAGAGAGTCAGCCTTTTGTGCATCCTATAAGGACGCCAGATACTTGGTATCTCTAAATTCTCAAATATGACACGAAATGTACGAGGGCAAAGCTGCAGGCTAAAGCTAGTTCTGTTCAAACTGTATTCATTCATTTCATTTAAATAATTTTTGTAACTTAGACAATGTCAAAAATAAAGTACAATGAAAAGTTGTACAAAACAGGAAAGCCAAAAATGGATAAAATTTTAACGAGAAATGAATATGTACGATGCCAGCTTTGCATATTTTAGCACTCTGGAATCTGTGAATGGTTGACCGCGGAACGTTGCGTGGGGCGCCGGTCGTTGCGGAGCATCAAAATATGTTTTTTTTTAAATAAAATGTGGTGTTACATATTATACTATGCACGAATTTTACCGTGTAGTACATTGACTTACCAACTACTAGACGTAGAGTAAAATGAAAAGGAATTTTAGCATTTTCAATGTTCACATTACTATACACGTACTTTGGTTTGTCTCGGACACTTTTTTCGAGAATTTTGTACTAGACCCGGCGTCCATTATTTTGTATGTCAATGGTGTAGAACAAATGAACTAATCTAAAACAACTTGGTCTCTTATGGTTCTGGCTAGGAATTTCTTCCAGTGAGTGTCGTATGAGGTGACTAGGAGATAAGGTTTCTTATGCAGTATTTTTATGGCAGAAAGGCTGGCCTCCTATTAATATTCGACATGTATAATATTTTATTATTTTAAGGTTTACACAGGTTTACACTTTTATGTGTAATATGATATAATAATAATTAGAGCCTTAAGAGTTGAGTGGGGGTTGAAGCAAGGTTTCAGACCACCACTTAACAGTACGGGCGTGATTTTTTTGTATATACTTATTTTTTGTACAAGTGATCTATGTAAATATAGGTATAAACAGAACAATATAGGGTCCTTCTTTATATGCTGACACTTTTTAAGGGGATGATCAGACCGTAAAACTGAACAACTTTCTCTATGGCACCAACATCGAAAACGGCTTCAAAAAATAATTATCTGTCCCATACATTTGGCTCGAGTAGCTTTGCAGGTTTTTATGAAACAGCAGATTTATTTTGCGACTTCGATGTTTGTGCCAAAGAGGAAGTTGTTTAGTTTGACGGTCTAATCATCCCCTTAAAACAGTGTCAGCATAATTATAAAGAAGGACCATGTACCTATATTCCTTGGTCGATCGCAGTTGGAGGAAGGCGACGACGGTCGAGCTCCTTTCAGTAGAACAATAATCAAACCTTTTATGTGATTTTGTTCACCCTCACACCTACGCGACATACATTCTATTCACTTTCCGAGGGCTTTATCTGGTTCATTGTTAAGTAACTGTTCGATTTTTGGGCGAATAATAGAAACAATGTAAGAGATCGATGTCCTAATAGTTCCTGAGTTAATTATTTTTGTAATAGCGTTCCTTTCAGCTTATTCGTTGGTCTTGTTTTTCCATAGCTATAAGATACACATAAACAAAGCTAAGCAACTTTAAGAGCAAGGACAAGTTGCTTTACGGATCTTGTAATAAAGTTTGTACTAGTTTGTGTTTCTTCTACATATTTAAGGAAGCCATTGTTTTCGTCGACGTAGTACTACCTTCGATTAAAGTAATATTAAAGGATGTGCCTTACGTATGTATTTATAGTCATTTACATACAAAACAATGGACGCCGGGTCTAGTACAAAATTCTCGAAAAAAGGATCCGAGACTAACCTACAATGCTGAAATTCTTTCTCATTTTGCTTATGTAGTTCTTGTCCCATTGCGCTGGCGCGCAGTCGTCCGATCAAAAGAAGACTGTCGCGTAATTGGTTCTCTTTATACGTTTTGGTGCTCTTTTGGTTCAGACACCTTTGAGCGCGGATCCGACGTCCAGTAGTTGGTTAGTTAATGATTTTATGTAGTACACTTGGTACCACTTGGTCTGCACCAAGTGTACTTACTACTTTGTGTGAACGATGAGCCCCACTTTGTGTGCTTGCAGCCTTTCCATTTATTTTACTTTGATCGAATAGCACCACTTCCTTCTTAGTGTCATTGAGGAGAAAAAAACCGTTGACATTTAATCTTGGAAAAAGGCTGTAGAGGTGTCACAATGACCCCGCCCATGTCTTGTACCCTTCATCAGCTTTTACTTAGGTACCATTAAGTACACTGACGGTGACGTGATGGAGTAAACGATAAGTAAACGTGAATTCAGGGCTAAAATTACATGTCGGGGATCTGTCCCTTATGCGATGATCGGGTGCCTTTTTAGACTAAGATCCCATTGCAGGCTTTCTACAATATTTGTTTAGGCAATGATAGTATTATTGTCGCACTTTAAGGATCCTAAAATTAGGGTTTCCACTCCGAAGCCTGACGCAATTTAGTACATAATTGCCATGAGGGTATAGAAAATCAGGAACAACATTTTTGCATCCGGCTACCAGGAGGTTGCGAAAGGCTTTAGCGTAGCAACCCAATTTTTTTAGGACTCTTAAACGATGGCCTTTCCACTGGAATATGTTTCATTGCCTAAACAAATACTGTTGAAAACCTGCAGTGGGATCTTGGAATACTGGGATATTAGGAGGAATATTTTAGATTCGTGCTGTCCTGTATGCGCTAACTAAAATTATTGACGCCTATTGTAATTTCGTTCATTCGTTCATTCATTTCATTTCATACGATCTTAATAATAACAAACTCGGAAAATCTTTTGTACATCAATAATTTCAGATCGCCTAGTTTGAAGGTGGTTTAGTATATTTTATTAAGAAGCCTACAAAAGTATTCTATAAAAATAGCTTGAAGGCAGTTTATTGGAGTAGCAGTTTTTTAATTTAGGCTTTCTTTTCAGAAAGCTTTATTAATGTGATGAGAACGCCATTGAGCTTGTAATAGGTCTCTTAACGAATAATAAAAAGGGAAATTATAATAACAACAGAATGTCATTGATAACAACTTACATAAATAAATATAAATTAAATTAAATTAAATACATTTTTCCCATTGAACAATACTTCAATGAATCCGTTCAGTTGATTGTACTATGTATAGAACTAACACGACAAACAAACGTCATGCACCACATGAGAGTAAGACATGTGCGGGCGGGTGAAAAAGATAGCGATAGCGGTGCACCGTAATGAAACGCGTAGTTCACTCTCGTAAGTTCATAATAGTGGGTACATACCATAAAGTTACTAATAGAGTGACTAAGAGCTGAGAGAGCGAGATGTACCTAGCGGCACCACTGTATAATAGAAAGAGAAACGTGACGCGAGGTAATAGAACCGTTTTTGGGGATCGACGCAAAATTCGGTTTCTGTAAATAATTGTTAAACTAAAGTGAAATCGTAGATAATTTTGTGAAATATACTAACACTCTTCATTGAATTATCCACGATTTCAAGTTAGATTCAGAATTATACACAAAATTAGAATTTTTACCCTGCCGATAATCTCCTGAAAACGTCCAAAAACGGTTTCATTTGACAACTCATGTCAGTTCCTCTACTTCCTCTCCACGTAGGGTATAATAACTTTATGGTACATACCTACCTACCTGTACCTCGAGGGTTGCGGGCTTGTTTGCATTAATTTTAATTTCGGCAAGGAGCGCCGGTAAATCATGATTAAATCACAATAATCTATCTAATTATGAATACCTTACATTGTTGTTAATTTGGTTCGAGGGTAGAATAAATCAACTTGATAAAATGTTGACTCATAAATTCTTAATGACAGGAAATTTTTAAACAGGTTATACAACGTGTTAATGAATTAACGCAAAACTAGAAAGTAGTTTGTTTAGAATCGAGAGCAGAATCGAATTATCATGTTTTCAACATAGGTATTTTTTTTCAAAATTATTAAATAATTTGTTTGTAAAATTTTAAATTTACTGAACTTGATCTCAAACCACCGCACATGCACACTCACCCTACTTACTACTAAAACAAGATTCTTAAAATGTATCCACGAGCACGCTGGCGCTTTTATTCATTGCAGAAAAGATTACAAATCAATTTTGCCTAAAAACTTAAAATGCGAATAACTTTAAATTTTAACTATAAAATAATGAAATTATTGTTTCAATCGATTTTTTTTGTTATAAATCAGTTGGGGTGTATGAGGTTTTGCGCTTATTCATTAACACGTTGTATAGTGTTTGGTACAACAGCAGATTTTAGAACCGCGATAAAGTTAGTGAATGTAAATTTTGCAGGCGTAACCTACAGGTAATGTACTGCTGAGACAAAAGCTAAAATAAAAACAAAGGACGCCCCTAAAATTATATTATCTTTTTGCGAGAGGAAATGTGGCTATTTCGGATGTGCAGTAGCTTTTCCTTTTATATTGTGCTTGTACGTATCAAAGTTTTACGTTTGAACCTGTTTCCGTTTTTGTGGCGTACCTCATTTTGAAATTGGTTTTCCTGCCTTCAGCAAGATTTAATTGCATCTGTGCAATCATCCGATTGAATACTGCGTTTATACAATTCGAAACGAGTTCGATGTTATTTTTTATATGTAAGTATAGTCAGGGTCTATAAAGGGTTCTTCTTAATATGCTGACACTTCGCTGACGCTCTTAAATATACACCCTAATATGCTGGCACTTTTTTAAGTGTATGATCAGACGATCAAACTCAATGACTTTCTCTATGGGATCAACATCGGAATCGCGAAAAAACAAATCTGCTATTTATAAGAAAAGGCATACAATTTTAAAGCGCTGTTGTAAAGCCCCTAGACGCTACAACAGCGCTACAAAACAAGAATGAAAATGTTCGGCCAGATAAATAGGGCGTTCAAACGCTCTTAAATACAGGGTGTATTTATAACGAACTAATAGTGGTGTATAATGTGATTCAGTGCTGGCCATCAGACTAGTGAAAGTCCGCAGACTTTCAGATTCAAGACTTCTTTTCAGACCTATTACTCATTCCCTCATAATCTTCCCTTCTCTATTTCTAAAGCTAAAAACGTTATAAAACCTAGTTAATTTACATAAACAGCAGCTAATTCATGTTAGATTTAACTTACATTTAAATAAGTCCATAGTTATTTACTACATCGTCGTGACAATGGCGGTACAAACACGCGAAAGAGTCGTAACGTGGTCATTATACCTATATAAGATGATCAATACGTTTTTTTTAAAGAATAATAATAGGAATTATGTAGCAGTGACCATGGTGTCAGGTATACTATTATCACGAAAGTTATTTGAACCTTGAAGTAAATGTTGCTCCAACCTTTGAACTAGTTACTTTGTGAACAGTTACATAAAATTAAAATAATTGATCATCATCAATCAGCCTATTCAATGCACCCCAATTTTTAGGGTTCCGTAGTCAAAAACGAACCCTTATACTTTCGTCCATTCTGTGCCCCGCTTCAATAACTCGCTGATTTTTGCACCTATTGAATCGAAATTTGGCATGAAGACAGATAACAGTAACCCAAAAACAGATATGTAGTAGTTATGAGGAATACAATTTTTTGCGACCCCAAATACAACGAAAGAGGGGTTGGAAAACATGTTTTTTTTTTAAATCTAGTGAGGTGTGGTTGGATAGGTCCTGTGTAATGGAACAATACTCCCATAGAAACTAAATCGTCATAATGCTTCTGTGTCGAGATACCTGCGCTCAAAGTCAAAAATAGGGCGTACCCTCTAACTTCTAAAATACTGGAGTGTAAATCTGAAAATGCTATAAAATATAGCTTAAGGTACTTTCAGTGAAAACTATAGGTAACTGTTTTGGAAAAAAACAGTAAAATAGATTTGTTCTCTAAAGGCAATATAGAAGGCATTACACGAAAATAAATTGCGCTATCATTGTGGTTCAATAATTTCTGTTAGGTAAGATAAACAGATTAAAGATTTTTCTTCTTTTTCCACTTATACAATGGCTACGGAAACCTAGCATGGGCGAGTCCGACACGCTCTTGGCCGGTTTTTTAATAATTAAATAATTGTATGTGTGTACATATTCAGATAATGAAAATAAGTAAACAACTTTCCCTAAAGAACATGGGTCGAAAAATTGTTGGAACTTCCATTCAAATTCAAAAGTGCGATTTTCTATGGGAGGTACCAAAATTTTTCTCTTTCTTCTACCCATGTTTCTTAGGGAATGTTGTTTAGTTTCATTATTTGAATAAACCCTTAAACGTTTAAAAGTAATTAAAAATAGGGTGTATACGTCCACTGTAGGGCACAGGCCTACCTTCAGAGGGTGTATGAGCGTCAGCCATTAATATGATTTATTCCATTACCTATGATTTATTACAAATGACAAATCCTTAATTATATAATGTATGCTCAATGGACCAGCGTTGATTTTGTCCACTTTAGTCCCTGATCGATTGCTAATGATATGGATATTAGGTACAAATTATTCATTAATATTATTCAATTACGCTATGATTTATTCAAAGGTGACTGTATTATTACAGTGCATATAAACTGTGGTATTGTACTGGGTGGATCGCAACGAAGGACTTTCCTTTTAAGGGTGTATTCCCAATGAAACCAAACAACTTTCCCTAAGGAACATGGGTCAAAAAACGAAAAAATTTTTGGACCTCTTATACAAAAATGCGGATCAGCCGATCTATTTTCTATGGGAGCGCCAAATATTTTTTTCGTTTTTCGGCCCATGTTTCTTAGGGAAAGTTGTTTAGTTTCATTGTCTGAATACACCCTTAAAAGGAAAGTCCCTCGTTGTGTTCCGCTCAGTATAAGTTATTACTACATGCATGCATATGCTCACGACTATATTCCCCGAGGGGGTAGTCAGAGATATTCTGGAACCTCAGAACATCCACGTTTCACCAGTAGTAGTACCGAAACTCTGTCCAGTGTGACGGGGGGTGAGCCCGTCGCCACATAATATACAGTGGCTACAATACATGCCTCGAAATTGAAGCATGCAGGATTCCTCACAATGTTTTCCAAGTTATAAGTTACAAACATCGATCTTATTTCTTACAGAACGAGTATTAAAAAAATTATATTATTATTTCTATAATATTACAATTTCTTTATCACAGCACAACAAAACAATTCGTTTTACAGGGTGTAACAAAACACCCTAGTAATATTTAAAGGGATGGTTTAGACCATCAAACTGGACAACTTTCACTATGGAGACAACATCTAAAAAACCACTGCCCCATACATTTCAGTGGACAAGGATACAGCAATGTATAAACCGCAGATTTTTTAATTTTATTTGATAGTGAAAGTTGTCTAGTTCGATGGTCTAAACCACCCCATTGAATATTACAAGGATGTTTTGATATATGGATGCTGTATAATTATCTTCAAGAATAATTTTGTCCAAATATCATTTATTTTATTTTATTGTACACAGACACAATGATACACATTGTTGAGAAAACATGTACACTCAATGTCAATCATATAGCGTCCTTCTTAATATGCTGACACTTTTTTAAGGGTACGATCAGACCATCAAACTGAACAACTTTCTGTATGGGACCAATGTCGGAATCGCGAAAAAAAAATCTGCTATTCCATACTAAACTGAAATCTTACTCGACCCAATTGTATGGGACAGCTGATTTTTATTTCGCGATTTCGACATTGGTCCCATAGAGAAAGTTGTACAGTTTGATGGTCTGATCATTCTCTTAAAAACTGTCAGCTTATCAAGTTGGACCCTGTATATCGTAATATTATATAGGTAGCAGCTGGTTTCCACTGTAAATTTTTCTGTCTACAATAACTACGTAACTCACGTAAGGTAAAAACAAATCGATGCTAGTTCTACCTGTCTAGTGTAACGGTAACTGTAAATACTGAACACGTCAACAAAGTACGGACAGGTACTTCCTTCGAGCGCTCTTACGGGATCTCGAATCTTGCAGGCTACGAAACTTCGTACCTGTATCACGTAGAACTTACGCAAGTTAGCAACGAATGAGTTTACGTACCTACTACCACTAAAAGTTAGATCGTGCGGCGTCAGCTAAGCGATAATACTACCACTAAAGGAAACTTTGCGGAAAACAATGAATTTTGTTTTATTTTGGTGGTAGAAAATGTATTTTGAGAGTACTGAATGTGATATAACGTCTGAAATATGAAGGAATATTGTAAGAGTTCTCTCTTCGGAATTGAATTTTAAGAAATCCCTTCTTAGTGGGTGCTTACGTCTGAATCCACGAAATACAATTTTGTTTAAAAAGTGTCGCTCTATTCTCAGAACGGTCTCACGAGGCGAGTCGAGCCGAGATGAACAGAGTCGGCTACACTACTGTGCATTTTTAAATTAAGCTCACCTGTCTTTTAGTTCACTCTTCATTCAGCAAAGTGCTCGTCCGAGTCGTCCATCTCAGTTTTCTATGACTTTGAGGATTATGAAGCGGAGGCATAAAATTTACTTTAAACCTGCTATAAGTTTACTTTATTGGACATGTTCAGAACGCCGCCGGTACGTATAAATAAATCGTTTTGTACAACAAAACATGTTTTAAAGTTGAAACAAAAACTTAAAAAATAAATAAATACATAATTTTATATCATAACATAACATTGTCAAGACCAGACAATTTGGGCATTCAAATAAAAAGTTAATGACTAAGCGCGAAACCTCATACACCCCACCTGATTTATAACAAAATAATTAGATTGAAACAATAATTTCATTATTTTGATACTTAAAATTTTAAGTTATTCGCATTTTAAGTTTTCGGGCAAAAATGATTTGTTATCATTTCAGCAATGAATGAAAGCGCTAACGTGCTCATGGATACATTTAAGAATCTTGTTTTGGTAGTAATTAGGGTGAGTGTTCCCGTGCGGTGGGTTGAGATCGAGTTCAGTCAATTTTAAATTTTACAAACAAATTATTTAATATTTAGAATAAAATTACGTATGTTAGAAACATTTTAATTCGATTCTGCTCTCGATTCTAAACAAACTACTTTCTGGTTTTGCGTTAATTCATTAACACGTTGTATAGTACTCGCAATGAAAAAGTTTAAAATAGACTTTTGCAGATCAAGAATTAATTTATTCATAAAAGCATTAAGATAGACTAGACCCATAAACGAAAAATTTGTCTACCTTCTCTCTCTACGACTAGACTAAGGGAGCGTGCCATTTCTCTGTGGACTAGACAGTCATAATATAGTTTTTACAGATGACTTGCGTCACAAACTTTTATTATATTTAAATAGTATTATTTAAAATATCCTCCGGCGTAGCCTCTTTTGGCTTCGTCGTATTCTGCGGTATTTTATGGTGAAAGAAGTAGTTTAAATGAATTATTGTGGTGAGCGAGTTTATAAAATATTTACACGGACATTGGCTTCTATACTTTTATCCAAACAGAACTGGGCATCTGAAATAATGGGCATTAAGTGCATTTATCGACGGACATAAGATAGTTTAAGATAGAGTGTAGTATGAGTCAGAAAAACATTGACCCACAACTATAACTTCTGCTTAGCCAAGCGTTACAAAGAGCGCACTTAAATGATACAGTCGCCATCAGATGTATTGTAGCTTACGATGTGGTCAAATATTTCTGAGCAGTGCTAATTTTCAATAAATTCTTTACAGTAAATGTTACCAATTATATTTAAACGTGTTTTGTGTCATAAATATCTAAACAGCTAATTTTTAATAATCTCTACAATTTGATTTAAAATTGAAATGTATA